>JAOQGH010000032.1:27250395-27297060 GCA_025769975.1 Gallinago jamesoni
CCCCCCCCCCCCCCCCCCCAATAGGGATGGCATTGTACTCGACCATCAGCTTTGAGACAGGCCTTATCCTGAAGAATTCAGTCTATTTAGACAAGACAAAAGATAATAGGAAAAACTGAGGCACAGAAGGGGAGTGACCTGTTGTGGGGTCTTGTTGCAGGTCAGTGGCAAAACCATGGTGAGAACTTGGGTGTTGTATCTGCTGTCTTACTGCTGGGTTGGCCAGCACTCACTGCGGGCTGCTACTTCCCAGGAACTCTTGGTAATCAATTTGCAGTGTGTACTGAAGGTCATGCTTCTCATTGACTTAATGGTGGTGATACTGTTGTCTCTATTCTTTCAGTTCATCATCTAATATATAGCTTCAGGTCTTTCGGTCTTGCTTCTTATCGCTGTCATAAATTTGAAGACTAATTTGGAATGAGAAAGTGTTAATTTGTTGAAGTATGTTACACCAGATAATAATAAGCTGGTCATTAAGCTGTCACGGTCTATCATGTCTACGGGATTTGAGAGACCTTTAATCAGCAGATTATTGACACTACACGGCAAACAGTCTAGTATTCCAATAAAAGTTCATGACCTTAGGAAGCATTAATAAAAGTTCCTGATTTGGGTTGCTACTGCTAAAAAAAAGAAAAACATATATAAACCTTTTCTGGTAAGGTCAGTGAAAGGTGAAGAAAACAGTACCTTGTAGTTCAGGCCTGAGGCTTTTTATCAGCAGCCATAGCATTACACTGCTGGCAATATTCAATTTTGCTAAGCATGAAACAGTTTCCCTTTGTTGTAATCCTCCCTTTGGTGATTTCATCTTGCAAAGTTGTTTCAAGGTCCTTTGAAATAATAAGGGTTTAAATGGTATGAATGTAGTTTTAAGTATTTGTTTGTTTAATGGTAGTGAGCTCTTACACTTTCTAAATGTACAGTATAAGTAGTGTACAGAAGTTGCAGTTTAACTACATGCTTATTTGCATGTGTAAAACCAAGTAGCTCACACGTCGTAATGTGTTAGATGGTCTTTGATAAAAATAGAGGATTCTCATCTATACATCAAAACAAAATGCATTTTGCTCATCAACCCTCTCACAATTAAAGGCATGAGAACATTGAAATTGGAGAAACTTAGGAGCTCTTCTCTGAAAACTGCTATTCCTTATTTAGCTCAGTGCCTTGGGCTGGAGGTAGGTCGTGGTACACAACCCAGACTGAAAGAAGCTCCGGATTGTGTGTGAGGTGTAGTAACTTAGGTGCAGAATACAGCTGTAGGTGGCCACAGTTACTATAGCTCCCCTGGAATTTCAACAGCAGTGTCTTGTCCTTACGTAGTTGCAGTCCTCTGTGTTTCATACCACAGTGAAAATTGAAACAAATGTTTGGAAACAGCAGCTCTCAAACAGAAACGTCTACAGCCTTCATCCTGAATGTCTGTAGCTGACCATAAAAAGAAGAAAACCCAACAGAACTGACTGTGCCCCTTTGTGTTAAATAAATTATCTACTTAGGTTTTACTGAAGAAGACATTAATCATTGCTTGAAGTTTGTTTTTTTTCTCATGTTATTTCAACTTGTTGCAAGTGCTGAGTTTCCTGTGCTACCCTTATTTTGAAGGGAAATGTTTGCAATTTATTGGCCTAATCCCCAGTTGGATGAATTTGGTAGACAGATAAAACTTTCATAATGAAAAGGATTACAAATTAATACCCATAGATAATACTTTTATACATTGCATAAAGCATTCTGCATGTCAAATGGAACATGGGAATATTAAATAGGCTTTTTTTAGTTCTGCTCTTCATTCAGCCAAACGTAAAGTGATTAGATACTATACTCCTTGTCTTACAGTGGTTTTGTCTTTCACATTAGTTTTACCAGAACCTTAGCTGTAACTTTACTAACTCTTATTAAAATTTCAGTGATAAAATAAAGCAATGACATATAATGCAATATATATTGCATGTCAAATGTTACACTTTAACTTTTCAGGAGAAATATTGCACTCATTAAGCGTTTTTCTATGATTTCTAAAACATAGTAAAAGATCTGGTTAGCATAAGATCTTCTTTTTTTTTTTTTATTCTTCCTCTATAATGGCACCAATCTATTGCTCCTAATCCCTCTTTGTGGGAAATCTATGTGATTAAAAAAGCCCCATACTCTACAGTGTCAATGAAGTGTGTCCTATTTTTTTGGAGCTTTGATGTAAGGATATGGTGTACTCATTCAGTAATAATTAAGTGAAGAATTCCCCTTGGTAATTTGATAAACACTTCTTGATCCTTATTAATGATTGTCCAAGTTGCAGCCTTCCTTTTGTGGAATGGAATTGAGCAATTGTTAAGAAATATCAATGGAAATGAGCTTTTGTGCTGCAGGACACACAGCTTGTTCAAAGAGTGGTCACTGGAAAGTGGATTAGAGATAATTTGACTTTTGCAAAAAATATTGGTGGCTTTGAGGTCATACACATGCTTCTGGCAAAACTTTTGTGTTTGTATAAACGGAGAGGTGATGGGGACATGAGCTTGCTTCTGTATAAACATTTTCTTGGCACTTTGTTCAGTAGAAGAACCAAGTTGATGTTGGTTCTTGGGGTGGAAAAAAACTTAAAACTTCCATAAGGATTTTTTTTTTCTATGCAAAATGAATAGCAATAGCCTTATTCAAAAGTGTTGAAAATAGCTGTCTATTTATAATTTGAATGGTAACAATTTATGTAGTTTGGTTATAAGGTGTTCCTCAGTGCCCTTTCTTAAATGTGTGGAAGGGTTAGATGAGGGATTACTGGTTAAACTGTATCAGGTTTGATAACATGATAATGTTACTGGATTTTTATTCTATTAATGAATGAGTGAAAGAAGTTTCTAATGTGAAAACTTAGAGTCAAAGAGCAAAAATTGTGGCACAACAAGGATGCATTTTTTTTAAAAAAAATTTATTTCTAAATCGTGAGACGGACTGTATTGCATATAAAGTCAGGACGGCATTGATTGCTCATGTGGAGTACTAAAATGCACCATATCAGAAAACGAAGGGCATCCAAGATCCTGCTTTGGGACTTGCAGATGTTGTGTATGACATGTGGCAGATCATACTGGTCATGATCATCAGGGACTGACACACTGGCAACCTTTATAAATGTGGAAAAATGGAAGCACATGATTTCTTGAGGAACGGGGCCAAGCATGAGGTCTTGCTTAATGGAGCACAGCTTACCTCTTCAACTTTTGAAAATGGATACTAACTTTTTCAGTAGTTTTATTAATTTCATTTTGCAAGTTATGACAGGGTGGTGTGTTAACTTTTGTTATGAAATGACGTATCTTGCCAATGCGAATTTACCTGGATGCTTATTGTGCTGTGTTGTAAGTGCTAAGAATAGCAGTATAGTGTTGTTCCAAGGGGATTTCTTCACATAGGCAATTTTCAAGTTAATTGAACACAGTAAGAAAAACCCAATTTGTGAGTTTAACTACAGTGTAAATATCAGGAAGGACTCAGAGCTACAGACTTTAAAGAAAGGAAAGGAAAAAAGAGAGTGGGGAGAAAAGTCTGAAGTACAGGCAGTATTTTTTTTATTAGTGTCTGATTATGTTTTGTTGTTTGAAGCCAGAGAAATATTCTGATCAATATGAAAAATTATATTCCTACTAAAATGTACCAAAGTTCTGATTTTGCATTTGCTAGTGTGTCTCATTAATTTAGTAGGCTGTGTATCAGGGAGGAAAACTTCGGTACTGATCACATGCATGCACTTGGAACTCTGTATGTACATACATATACATATGTGTGTGATGATTTTATAATCTGTATTATTGCTTTTCTGGAGTAATGGGATGGCTGAATTTTCATAAAGTCCTTGGTGACAGGATTTGGAAGAGTGAATTAAGCCAGAGCTTAAGCTGAGCTCTTAATTATATTGCTTTTGTCAGTTGGTATTGACTCAGAGTAGCTCTTCTCTTACTTTGGTGTAAACTTCTAGTGTTTTCAGTCCTGACTTAGGGAAAGGTTGCATAGCAATATAGTGAAGTAGCGAGGGGGGAAAAAAACCAACCCTGTTTCTCTTTATTGCTTGCTGTAATCTGTAGGACATGCTATACGGGATTTTAGGATCTTTTGGTTTTGCTCCCATTCTTATTGCTAATTGATATGGTAGAAGTAGGAAGATCACTAGGGTTGCTGTTTAAGTATGTGTTACATTGATCAGTGAAGTTGTTGAGAAATAAAAAAATACATATTAAATACATCAATTTCTGGCTCAAATTGGATCAAATTATTTTGTTATTTACTGGGAGCTAAGAACTGAAGGAGTCTGTATAGATTATACATTCTTTTTTTTTTTTTCCCCCAGAAAAACTGGGATCTGTAAAATGCCTTAATTTTGCAAGGAGGACAACCATTTTAAAAAGTAAGCAGGACTTATGCACTCCATGGAAAAAATATAAAAACACAGGTAGCTATTCTTAAATGGAGAGGTGAAATAAATTCTGCTGCAAAACTGGTTGGTTACATTTTAAAGTGACAAAGATGATGATCAGGTCAGGCTGCTAGGTATTCTCATTAAAATTTGCCTTTCTAAATAAAAATTATTTTTCAAGAGGAGATGTAGCAGGTGGCTTCAAATACAATGATACTATTTTTACCTTACTGATTCTGTGAAATGGATGGTATCTGAATTAAGGAAAGCTTACCAGTTTACCATTATTGTGTTTTTTATTTTTCTACTTCTCAACTTAACTACATATATGGTAATAAATTGGTTCTCTTAAGTCAGATACTATGGACGTTATGGGAAGAACTTTAAAAGGCCTCCAGTAGTTCTCAGCTACCATTAAAGTCAAAAAGAAAAGCACAGTTAGTACTTTGTATATCCTGATTCTTACACATCCTCTGCCTGGAGGACTAATGATTCCTAATTTATTGCTAGTTTTTTTCCAACATTTAAAAAATATATATTTTCTTCAAACATTTTTTTTTTCAGTCCTATTTTATACATCTATCATAATCTATCTATACATCATAATAGATGCAGCGTCTTACGGGGACAGACAGTTGGTTCAGCCAGCAGCCAAAACCGATCTCTCTTAGTCACTGGAAACATTGTGGAGCGTGGGCTTTTTCCTTCTGCTGCTTCTTTCACAGCTCCAGCCTCCACACGGCCTCATGCCTGATCAGAAGCTCTTTGTTTGTGCATGTATGTGATTATGTTGGTTGAGAGTGCAGGGGCTCATTTTACAAAATGGGGCTTGTTAAGTTCCTGTAGCACATCCTCAGTGATCCGCATCTTGTCAGGAGTTGTGTAGGAGAGGCAAGAGTAGGAGCACTGAACAAGTTGGTGGTAGACTACACTGACAATGTAGAAAGCTATGGGAGATAGATTTGTTGTGCTTTATTGTTATATAAAAATCATACATATTGACTGTAATGGCAGGGCAGGGAACCAACCTCCTCCCTTAATTTGGGGCATATCACTTCAATCATACATACTTTTTCCTTCTGCACCGCCTGAGGCAAGAGCTGGTAGTGCTAATTGCTGTATTAACTGAAAGAAAGATGAAAAGCTATTGGTGATGTCTCTTTGTCTTCATGCACACAGTTCCCCTTTCTCTCTCTCTTTTTAATGCCCTGAGGGTGACTGCTGTAGAGTGTAATTGCTTGATTTGGCTCATCGAGAGAGAGGATCTGACATGCCACCCTGCACTTGTTTGTTCTCCACCCATTTGGCAGTGACAGAAACCAAGCTGAGGTCATGTGAGGGCAGCCAGAAGAGCGCAGCAGTGCCGGGAGCCCAGTTACATTACACTGGGCTCCTTTCATGCCTTCTGTGTGAATAGGGGTCAATGCTGTACCAAATGTCATGGAATTCATTTGTGATTTTTATGGAGGCACATCTAAATGAAATACACTGAGGAACCCCACCTAAACCTGCAGACACAGTGTGGTGTGCTTTTCAGGGCAGGTGGGAAGGGCTGACCACAGATAGTTGAATGAAGGGTCAAATGAAAGAGTATTGGTAAGAATGACTTTGTTCAAGGCAAAGCAATTATGGGTCCAATCCAAGAAAACCCTGCACCTATCACTTGTATGACACAAGCCAGGTGATCTACCAGTGCCACCTAAGTTTAACAGTCACACAAGGAGCTGTTGAAGGCATGTTCCCTAATAAAAAAACCCAACACCATGAAGAGTTGAGGATGTCATCTTGTATGCTTCTGTTTGTGGTTTTGCACTTAGTTTATACTCTCTGGGCTGCCTCATCTCTTCTCCCTAGCATTGTTTAGGTTGAAGTATAGTTAATGAACCTGCAGTTTTATACTAACAGATCCAGCTGCATACTAGGTGTTATGGGTCCATGTACAACACCCCTGAGAACCCCGTTTCATTGACGAGTATTTATGGGGTACAGCAGGACCTCATACAGGAGTTGTACTGCATGCTGTAACTTAGACACTGCCAGTGTGGATGTGACACTTGAAAGTAAAGCCTGCAATCATTTAGCAGGCTACATCCATTAGTTGTGCTGGCCATTTTAGACATTTCTAGAGATACAGAATTGAGAGAAACTTATAGAAAGCAACTGCGTTCTTTCTCAGAATGTTTTATTAAATGTCACAAAACCTTGTTTTGCTTTTCTGCATATTCCATCAACTTGCTAGCTCACAGACTGATGCACACAATTCCAAGGCTGTCTTCTGCTGTGTTTCCAGTGAATAAATTTTCAGTTTATTACAGATATTTTCTTAGTCCTTAAGTATATGATACTGTGTTTGGAGTGTTAAATTCCATTCCATCTGGATGTCCCATATGTTCAGTCCTCCTACTGTTACGGTTTATTTTGTGGTCATCTTTCTTTGCTATGTGGAGGAAAGAACATGAGATACTAGTGAAGGATCCTTGCTGATAGCTCCACAATCATGGTGATAGTTTGTATGGTTGTGTGCTGCTGAAGGTCTTTTCTCTCATTCTTTGGGTAGCCCAGTGCAGGATTAATTGCAGTGTTCATGCAGCAGGGGAGGACCAAATTTAAAGGTCTCTTCCTGTCTCCTGATGTTTCACTCCAAATGAAGAAATATCTAAAAGTATGCGAATGCCATTAAAGGAAAATGATTTATGCTGTAAAAGGTTTCTTACATGCTTGTAATGGATGAACTACAGCACAGGTTAACGGGGAAGTTTCCCAGGCTGAAGTGTTTTGAAGTTGAAGAGAAGGCAAGCAGAGCATTCTGTATTTTCCTGGGCATATTAGTCAAGATACAAATAGCTTCAGTTGTTTCAAAAAGAGATCAGTAGATGAAATAATTGAGAAACAGGAAAAAGATGTTTGACATTATTTTTCTTTGCTCAGTTAATTTTTGGGGGCTGTTTTTTTTTTTTGCTTACATTTACTACTTGAGAGTTTAGAAGTGGCTTCCAAATATACTTGCTCTTAAACAAAAGCATGGCTGAAAGCTAGAGAAGCTATGTGGTTTGCTTTCCAAATCCTCCTTTCGAAAAGCATACCATTGCCTTTCAAGTTGTCTCCTCTCCTGTTGACTGTGTGTTTGTCACGGTTAGCGGCTGGTAAGTAAAACTCTGACACTGTTGCCTTTGGGGGAAACTTAAGCACTGTTTTCCAGCTAAGTTATTTTTCTCTATGTAATACTATGTTTGTGCTTTTGTTCTGCAAAATGTTTTTCTCTGCTAGCTTGGATTCTTCACATTGATGGTTTTAGCAGGAATTAATCGTCTCTGGTTAACAGCTGAGACGCACCATCTTTGCTGTATAAATGCATCATTAGAATAAATTGTTGTGTGGTGTAGAGTTACTCCTTTAGAAGATGAAGCCGTTTAACTAATGTTGAGAACTTCCTTTTTTGTGCTTTTGCCTTTGTTTCCATCACAGGTTTGTTAGAACAAAAATTATTTGATCTCCTTGTATCCTTGACTTATTTTATGGTGATGAGAAATCTGCTATGAGGGGTGGACAGGAGGCTTTCTGAGCTGCTCGGTCTGACGGAGGTCTGCTTTATTCAGTTTGTGCCATAACTCATTGCTATTGTGAAACGTGCCTAATGCAGCACTGCTCTAACAAGATCTTGTGGGGCTCTTAAATGCGGAGCTTTCCATGGTTGTGTTATCTTCCAGTTGATCAAGCCAAATGTAGCGGGTTTTGCCTGGAAGGCTGGAGTTAAGAGGCTGTGGGGTTGTCTGTGTAAGGCAACTGTTCCATGGGAAAGAACTAAAGTTCTTTAAATCAGTTTTACTGCTGGCGCTCAATTGTAAAAGCTAAGTGCTTTCTATTCTTTTTTTGTAACAGTGTCCAGCTGGGCATGGAAACTTACCCAGTATTCATATTTTTATGATTTAAATGGTTGCTTTGTGTTGCTCATATACCTTGTGCCTTGAAACCCTTCTGGGGTTGACCAAAAAGTAAGATACTTTTCCTAGCTGAGGAGGAGTTGTAGTTGCTGAACCAAATTAAAATTATAGGTGAATACAAAAAGTCAAACCAAATTCAGTTCTCTGTGCATGGTTGCTGGGTTTTTTTATTGTGTTTGTTGCTGGGTGGTGGTTTTCTTTGGTGTTATGTGTGGAGTTTGGGGTTTTTTGTTTGTTTTTGTGTTTGTTGTGTTTTGTTTATTTCTTAATGTGGGACCCTGTTTAGCAACTGAGCTGTGACATGAAGACTTTTAAGATCATTCTAGTGTTTCCAAAGCTTCCACAGCCTTGAGCTACTGTCCTCCTTGGTAATGACTATCTACAAGTAAATAAGGTGGGACCTTAAAAGAGCTGCTGGGCTTTTACGGATAAGGGAGAAAATAAGATTATCTGGTTGGCACATGCACTCTCTTTTGCAAGTCATCTTTGTGATACCAGAGTACCTCCTTCATCCTGGAAGGAGGGGGTAGGCAAAGGCTGACTGACTGCAAGAGCACAGCTATGCAGCAGAAGGATCTTAGTGAGGCAGTGTCAGTTGCTTTTTATACCTTTTCCCTTAGGGAGCCATCTGTATGCACTACAGCTACATTTCCACATCCCTCAAAGAAACTTTCTAATCCTTGTTTTCCTGATATGGGTTGACAGGAGAGATCAACTATTAGTGTTTGTGCAAATCAGAGAAGTGTTACAGTAGGCAAAGGTAAAGGACTCATTAGGAACTATAGTTCATGGAAATAATGTAGTTCAAAGTGGCAATCAATTGTGAATAAAAGTTTGTAGTTAGCCTGTGAGCATTTGATACGATCTAGGTGATATTGCTCATCCTGTTGGTCAAGCTGAAACTATACGAGAACATTAGGCTCTGTCATAGTGAACTGGAAATCTTACAATATAGTTTGGTTTCTTCAACACGCTTATTCTTAAAACAAGTTTAACAACCTCAAATTAAATTGCAGCAATAGCACTGTATATATCTCCAGCTAAGGTATCAGCAGTAAAACCTCCCCAGACTGCCATATCACATTAAGCAAATGTGATTTGGAGCACCTTTCCAGAAGTGAAGAGTGTTTTGCCTGCATGTTTAGTCAAGCCCCTGATGCCTCTTTTGAGACTGACAAATAACAGGTACTTTTGATGCTGTCTGAAAACTAGAAAAAGGGTCAGCAGTATGTTTCATTTAGACAAGCAGCTGTTTTATAGCTGCTGCTTTTTTCTACTACCAAACTGTGGAACTTTTTTCCATGAGTAAAAGCTGCAGGTAAACAACATTGTGAATTGCCTCTGGTTTGTTCCATGTTGCTTTTGCTTGAAAAGAAATTAAAATCATGGTTCGTTTGCTTTGCTCCCCACCGAGTAGTGTTAATGAAGAAATGACAAATTGATGTCAACTTCTGCAAATTCTAATTTTATTGGAACTTAGATATCTTGTAGTATAAAAATAGCTAATAAAGCATTGGTTAATTTTGACATAAGTAAAAATTTGGCGTAATTTTGTGAATAACCTCATGTGGTCTACACTGGGACATATGTAGTAGCTTCCAGAGTTAGTGAGAAGCAACATGCACTGCAAGACAAAATGCAAAGCTGAATGATCTTATCCGGAACAGATGTTTTTTTTTTTTTCAGGTCCACAGATGACCTTGTGCCTCTGGAAACTGTGCTAAGAGGTCTACATAAGCATTTTTAATACATAATCTGAATTTTTTTAGTTCTGGTCAGTTACAGTGTAGTATACATTGAGGGTTGATGGGGCTAAAATGTTTAGAAACATTTCCCTCTGTTGCAAGGCCTACAAGGTGCAAACCCATAAATAATTTTGTTCAGTATTTACAGAACATGTGTCTTATTTGACTTTGTGTGTCTGGATTGCTGATAATAATTGTGAATGGTTATTGGAAAAGAATTTTGATGCTTGCCTAATTAGTGTTTTGGCTTTTTTCTTTTCCCCATATCCCTGAAAAACCAAGGTAAGCACAGGCACACATACACACAGCTGGTATGACTTTCGAGGTTATGCTTTTGCTTATGTTGACAAAGTAGTACTGGTCTCTGTGTGCTCTCAGCTGCATCTCTGTAAAGCGAAGTGTTCCTAAGCTGTCAAGTAACTCTTAATAAACCTACCACAGCCCCTCCTGTATCCCCTTTTTTGCTCCACCCCCCCTAGTGCTTGGTGCAGTGACTGTTAGAAGGGGTTTTATTTTAATATCAACGTGTGCCATATATATGAGTATTTGCCATTACAGAGTTTGTAGTTCTGAGTCAGATTTAATCTGGGGAGAGCTGTGATAGGCAGTCACATTGTATTTGGGTTATGATTTTGGATACCTGAGTTCAGCTTCTGGCATATTATTAAATTGTAGTAAATCACTTCATACCTTTTCAAGCTATGATTTCTTCATATATGGTACCAGTTTATTTGTAAATGCCTTTGAACAACTTACTGTGGGGGACCCCTGAAAAAGGACCAGGAATGAGCATTTGGTAATGGAAAGAGGCAATAAAGCTGTTGTAGAATTTGCTGGGAAAAGTTCTGTGTGAGCTTTGTCCTGATTGTTTGTTTAGTAGGGTTTTTTTGTTTGTTGATTTTTTTTTTTAAGTAGGAAAGCAAGATTAAACTGTTTGGTCCAAGTTTGTAAATCTGGTGATGTTCACTTACAGTGATTCAGTCTTTTCATGCCTCCCTCATCCTCCACACGTATTCCCTTCTCTGCTAAGCCGAGAATGGATCTCTGAGTATAGTCCGCTGAAAAGGCCTGGGATGTAGGAGCTTGTGTAGCTGGGATAGAAGATTTTTAGGACTCCCTCTCTGTAGGCTACAGGCACAGCTAGGAGCTGAGACTACTTTCTGAAAAGCACATGCTGAGCATTCAGAGTATCGTGCTGTGCTGACAAACCTGCCTGTTTGTGTTTCCTGGCTCTGTGGTCTTTATGTTCTCAGCTACTTTAATCAATTGTGTAGGCAATGTAATTGCCCATTTGTCAGTAAGGAAAAAGACTAGCTCAGATCCTTTCCGTTTGCTGTATCAAATGCCTGAATTAGATGTTACAACTTAATTGCTTGTAGGTGAAATAAACGAGCATTTGTATATCAGTTTCAGAATAAGAACTTAATGTATGCTCTGTTTATGGGATTTTCTCGTGTAGTGTGGTTGTGGGTTTTTTAATTTAGTTTTTAAATGTATGCTTTTAATGAAGCAGTAGCTTCAGAAAAAGAATATGAAAAAGTGTCATGGTGGGGCTGTGCCTAAATAGCCTGAAGCTCAGGTAGGGTGGTTTGGGACAAATGAGATCATTGCAGTGGCAGGAAGAGGAGAACTGGAGGAGTCTTGCTGTCCTCTGGGGTAGGAAGCTGCTAGCCCTAGGCAGCAAGACAGACCTGGAGAATGACCCATTTGCAATACTGCTTCCAGGCACTCTATTTCACCCCAGCAAAATATGTTTTCTTTGCCTTTATACATTTTCTTGCTTGGGATTCAGAATGAGAAGCCTTATTTCTCTATGTTGTCAAATTGGCTAAGAGAAATACTTAGCCGACTGATGTAGGATGTGGAATTGCGGTTTGGATTTTTTTCAGATATCATCTTTTCTAGTTGTACTCTTCTGCTGCTTGTGGTTGAGTTTTAAGCCTGTACTGTTTTCATACACTGCTGCAGCACCACTTACATAATTTTTGGATGGTTTTAAAAAGAGAAACTGACACTAGGCAGAGAAGCTGCAGTGGAGATGTCTGAACCAGAGATGGAATGGTATTGATGAAAAGAACAAGGCTGGATAGGAAAAGTAGAGGGACATAGAGCGCTTAATGTAGTTCAGGAATGAAGGCAGGAAGAGGCCCATGGAGAGATGTGTGCAGCAGGATTTCTCAGTCTTCCCACATAGTCATATGGGCTCAGGGAGAGCAGAGAAAGGGAGAAGAGTGAAACAATAACCAATAGATAATGTGAAGAAGAGTAGAAGAGAACTGATAGGATCTGTGTGAGATGAGTGTACCGAAGTTACAGTGAACGATGATGCTGTTACTTCAACTCTGTAGGCTTTTTTAATGTTTCTGTGTAGTAGTGGTGGAGAGTATTTGCCTTAAAGGTCTTTGATTTTTTTTTTTTTTTTGTGTGTGGGGAAACGTACTGGTACTAGGAAAGGTACTAGGAAATTAGCTAGATCTTATAAAAACAAAAAACTTCAAACTTCCAAAAATTTTGATTGAAGAATCTTACAACGTGACTGCTGTGTTTAAGTTTTGTGTGCTTTAAATAAATCCTCTCCAAATAAAGTATGTTCTTTAGACAGCAAGACCTGAATGTAGAGAGTTTCACTGTGAACTTGGAAAGAGTTAAATTTATTTTCTCTAGGCTTGAGGGGAGTTGTTTAAAAGTTGGAACAGGGGAAATAGCATCTAATTCATCTTCCTTTTTCTGTTTTCCAGTATATCAATTTCTGTGGACAAAAGGAGAGGGGCTTCAGTCTTTAGGGACTCTTGCTCCAAGCTGATTGGCAACGCTTACAATTGTACCACCAAAAAGCAATAAAATAAATACAAAGAAGAACAGTAACAGAAAGCAGATGTCTCGCTTCTGCAATTAAAGAACTGGAGAAGGCTTTAATTTGTGCATGTGTATATATATCTGTTGCTTATTTATCAGACAAAACAGAAAACCCTAAGTTGATGAAAATGAAATATACAGTAAGAACCATAGTACCTTGCTTGGAAAATTTGGTATCATAGGGGCTTAATTTTTTATTAGAAAGCATTATGCTAAGAGTCCTGCAAGATAAAACAGTCAGCTTTTCTCATTGTGTTCTTGTGTCTGTTTTTCTAATTTGGATGATTCTATAAAATCAAGTCACGTCTCTGATTAGGTTGAGCAAAATGCATGGAAACTGGGATCTTTCTTCTGTGTGTGTGTTGCATTGGGAGGGAAAAGGTATTACTGAGACAGTTATCTGTGAAATATAGTTGAATTTTTTTTAAAAGCTGCACATAAAATGGAAATAGACTTGACGTCTTCTAGTCTATATCCAAATGCTGCTGTGAACCAAAATGGTAATTAGTCACCTATGCAACGTCTTCATTCACTGGCGGTAGTACATGGAGTTTTCCTGCTGATAATGTCTCAAGACAAACAAAAAAGGGGCATTAGGGGAATGCATTCTTTGTAAGCATTAGGATAAATACGTAAATGTGTATTTATGCTTTGAGCAATTTGCCTTTTCCATGGTCACCACGTATAATTATCCACATGAAAATGAAATGCTCTAACAGTTTGTGTTGAGAATGTGAAAGTTATTGAAACTAGAATGAATGGAAGAAGGAACAGGGCAGACTGGTACCTTCCTTCCTTGTGATACTGGTCCAGGCGAAAGCTGGAGAATTGAGAGGATGTCCTATTTGTTTTGTTTGAAAGAATGCCAACTGATCTATTCAAAGCATCATACACATCTGTGGCATGAAGAGAAGAAGAAAACTGTGAAACTTCATTTTAGTTTCTGTTTTGGTGCCCTTTGTCTGCCAGGGCTACTATAAAACAAACAACAAAACTAGCAACAATATCCTTTATGCTCTGTCAGACGTTAAGCTCCTATTTGCCCAAGCTTAAAAAGTGAAAAACTGATTTGGCATAAAATACTTCAAAGAAAGCAGTGGCTATTCTGACCTTGTGCTCAGACTCAAATTTCAGAGTACTGCAGAGGATGCATTTAGGGAAAAATTGTTCATCTAGGGTTTTATAGTTAGGAACTAGTTGGTGCTACTTTATATTTGTACAAAGCCCAGAAGACCTGTGTTTTCCTGCTTGTATTTCAGGATGTGAAATATTACATTTCATGTTGTCCTGATCGCTGCTGTGCTTGTCAGTAAAATACTCTACCTTGTGTTTCTGTGCTGTGCTGGCTTGAATCGTGCAGAAGGAAATCTTGCTCTGTGAATAACCTAGAGCTTATTGCCGTGTAAGAAACACTGGAGTGCCCATAAGAATCCTCCGGGTCTCCTTGCTAACACTGTGCACAGAGTTCTTGTGGCAGCTTAAAGCAAGGGCAGGTGGTGAGGTTTTCACACTGAATACACAGCTCAAAAAGAAAAAGAAAAAATGCTCTTGTGAGGATTCTAAACTCTGACAATTTTGATATGCTTCTGCTTAAATATTCGCATTGTTGTGGTGAAGGTGAAATTAGGTGGCTGCATTATGGTTCCTTCTCGCACAAGTCTTTAATGTACCCACACGTGGACAAACATGTTGATGCACATGGTCCATTAACCAACCTTTTACTGCTTGGCCTGTGGCTGTTGTACTTTTTGTTGAAAACTGGTGCCAAGTTATCAGCTGAGATAAAAAATCCAATATGTCAAGTAACGTCTGATCACTCTACAATTAAGCTCCCCCTCTCTCAAACTTTAGCATTTGCATTAGTATTTACCCCAGCAGCCTTTAAATGAAATGCTGTGCTGTATGATGCTGTTTCCCTAGCAACAGAGAATCCATTTCCTCCGTGCAGGTGGGACTGGGAGTAAGATGCGTGTGGCTTGAAACACTTACTGATCAGTTCACTTCTGAAAACTGCATGTGAACTTTACAAGTAGGGCAAGAGTACAAGTACTGCTACACATTCTGCTTTTAAATTATATATATAATTATAGAAGAGAAATTTCAACACGTTTGATGTTAATGAAGAGAAAACCTATGGCTGAGAAAGTATTACTGTGAAAGTTTTGTAAGGCTGTAACACTCCAGAGGAATATTTTACTATTCTCCTGCAAATTATAGTTTAAAAAAGAAAAGTATGACGATTTTACAAGCTGTGCCCCAGGTCCGGTGACCATTTATAGTTAGGCTAAATGGTCTTTCTAGATGTCTGTAGAGAATTGAGACTGTTTTTCTCTGTAGAGTGTTTCGTAGATAATGAGGCAAACTTCCACCTTTCTATTACTCATTGGAATAATCTAATGGATGTAAATTAAATTTTCCAGACTTAACTGCCGTCTCACCCTCTCTCCATGTGCTTCTGATGTGAAGAGATTTTCTTTCTCATTTCAAGCAAGCAGAACAATTCTGTCTTGGAGACACCCGCAAAAGGGCTGCAAGATAAGCAGGATATGCATCCTGTTTTACTTCTGGCTCTAACAGCAAAAATACAGAGGGATTTTTGCTAAGTGCTTCCAGCTTTTTTTTTTTTTAGGATATGCAGAAGTTTTTCATAATTGTCAAGAAAATCCAGAATTAATCCTGGTGAGAGGTGTAAGTCTTCTCATGAACATCTGTCTTCTGCCAGTGGGGATTACTGAAGACATTCCTGTGTGTTTCATCCCCGTAGCAGGCTGTGTTCATGCAAGGGTGGGCCTTGACTGTAGGGGTTAGGTCGGTGGTCTGCCTAGCTCCGTATTTTGTCTCAAGTAATACAAGTGGAGTTTGTCCAAGAAAAAAGGCATTTAAGCAACAAAGCGTGCATGCAGTAATCTTTTCCTGATTATGTTCTCCTAATGAGCAACAGCATAAAAACTTTCTGAGCCAGAAGCTGTATCAAAATCACTTTTCAATAGTTATGGACCCTCCATTCATTTGTCTAATCTTGTTTCTGAATGCCATTAAGCTTTTGACTTCCACAGCATTCCGTGATAAAGACTTTGTGATTCCATCCTGAACCTTTCTCCTAATGGATCTTGTCTGTTGTTCTTGTTTCATCAGCTGCTCAAAAGGCAACTGGACAGAGATTTCTGTTTTGAGATAGGGAGAGCACTGAGCAGCATGTTATTCTTTGATCCTCTTGAAAACTCTGAGAACTCACTTTCCTGCTTTTTCTTGACAAGCTTGCCAGAAGTTTGATAATCTCAGTTTTTTAGGTGGTTCAGCTTGGTATAATACAATCTCATTTCCCAATCTGTAAAATGAGATGAGCTTGGTCTGTTTTAAGACCTGTATAGTCTACTATAAGTCACGCTTTGCAACTGCTGAAGCAGTAATCTTACCCTTAAGTCTCAGCTCCTTGTAAAGGATCAGGACACTTGACTGGATTAAATTCATAAAGCTAGCAGACCTGAGCCAGACTTGCAGCTGATGCGTATGGCTGTTAAGTTACATCTGTATGAACTGATCAAATTCTTTCATTCTAGTTTTCCACACCTATTCTGTTCAAAATCATATTGAGCTATTCACAAAACATTATCTTTTGTACCTCTCTACAAATAATAACTTACCACTTGCAAATGCAGGTTATGGATTTTTATAACAATATAGCTTTTTTCCCTCACTCTTGTTCTTTCAACCTTGATGCCTTTGGCTGTATAAGAAAAAAGGAAAAGAGCCTGTTACTGAAAAAAACAACGAACTTAACTGCATTTGTCTGAAAGTGATTTGGAAACTCATACAGTTTTATCTCGTTTCAAATAATCACTGCAGTCAGAAGGATTACACGCACTCTTCTGGCAAGCTTTATAACCATAGAAAAAGAGCAATCTTGATACAGGTAAGATGACGTTTTTTGACTCATCTGGAGCCTCTCAGGAGGCTGTACTGACATTCTCAAATCTATCTCTTGTACTTTATAGACAATTAAGGCTGCTCAAATAGACTTTCTTGACCTGCAGTTGTGTTTTTCCACCTAGGAAAAATTTCCATTTATCTTGTATTTAGTATAGCCAAGCCTATGACAGTTCCCTTTGAAGAATCCTGTCTTGTACTATTGTTTAAATTTACAGTCATGACTCTTCAATTCAAAAAGGAGAGTTTAATTCCCAGTTAGTATAGATGGGCTTCTGGGTGAGATGGGTGGGTGTAGTATGCATGGTCCCTTGCTTAGCTAGCAAAGCACGTTCAGAGGAGAAAGTCACAGAGATGTGAAGGATGTTAGGGAACTTCAGGGTATTCCAGTGAGCATATTCCACTTGATAATGAGTGGTGCTTCACAGATATTCTTGTAGTACAAAGTTAAAATTGCCACTTAAAAAAACAGTGTATATAAGGAAGAAAGAATCTTGCTTTCAAGCTCTTGAAGTCATTTCTGGGAAAGCTCAAGTTGATATTTCTGCCCCCTCCCACTTCTCAACAGAAAAACACTTTTGTCCTGTTTTGCAATAGAAAAATCATTAGGATACTTAACTGTTTACACAAAACTTAAGAGAAAGCATACAATGTGCCAAAAATAATCTGTATGCTGCATTGTGGACAAATCACAAAGAAAACCAGAGTTTGATGTTCAAGCAATATTCCCTTACATGCCCTGAATCTAGAATGGACATAGTTTTCTCTTCAGCCAACATTAAGTGTTAAAAAAAAACCTAGAGATTGAAGTTGGAGAGATGGACATTTAGAGATGTACTCAGGCACAAACCATATGTTTTTTAAACATTCTACATGAATTGGTGCTGTATCAAGCAAAATATGCAGTGATCTTGGGAAACAGTGCTTATTTTGCCTGTTCTGCTTGTTTCACTGATCTGTACAGGGTTTCCATACGAACCCCATGGTAGTATTTGGAGGGAAATTATACTCTCTAAATTATTTAATGGAGCAGAGAATTCAGGGACATAACAAAATCATAGGTGCTGTTCCTTTTTCTATCATGGGGGAAAGACGCTGTCCTTTCTGTTGGGTGTTTTGAGTCCCTTGGAGGGGAAAGGGGCTGTTATTTCCTTTACAAAACACAGAAACATCCAGTCTCAGAAAAGTTATGACATGTTGTCTTCAGGGTTGTTAACAATTCTTACTCTTTTAGACCAGTATTATTTTTCTCCCCTCTCCCCCTTCCTAAATTCATGGGTTATATTATATTCAAACAGTTTTCTGTGTTTCTGTGGACAACGTAGCTGAAACCAATAGTACATGTCTACGTAGGACTTTCTTTTAATCACTTTCTCTCACTGGGAGAAAGCTGCGAGAACAGCTGTTTTGTGCGGGTGGTGGTAATACAACAGTAAAATAATGTGTTGCTTGGCTGTGGAGTTTTCTTTGAGTCTGACAAGCTCAATAAGAACCTTATTTACTTGATGCTGAGAAAGTGACACTAGTATGAGGAACGTCCCTGAATGAGCTGTGCAAGTTTTAAATTCTTCCAGTTAAAATTTGTTGATTTGTAAAATAAATATACATATTTTAAAACTCTTGGGAAGACCCTAATGTCCTGATAAAACTGATTATCTAACAGATATAATAAGTCAAAATGCAAGTTTAAAAAAAAATAAATCCACAAAATTTACAGTTCCTGCTCTGATATATTTTTATTTTTTTTCCTGCTCTGATATATTTTTTTTTTTTCCTGCTCTGATGTATTTTTATTTTTTTTCCCTTTAGTTCCTTGGCATAGCATTTCTTGGGATTGGATTGTGGGCATGGAATGAAAAGGTAAGTTGAATATAGCACCAAACTCATGTTTTTCCATTTTCTCTTTTTCTGACGAAATACTGGAATAGTAATATGCTGCACACTTTGTGTCCACACAGTTTCTACTGAAACAAAACTTTGGCTCAGCTCACCTAGAGGAAGATCCTTGGCATCTTTCCCAAGCATGCCTTGGCAAGAAATCATGGCTGACACTTGCACATAAAATAACCGTTTCAATCCATGCGTGCTCAAACTGCAGCTCAGACAGTAGAACAGTCCACTGAAGGCAGTACTGGCAGTGTGTCTCTGCTGTATGTGTCCCTAGGAATGGAGAGAGAATCTACATGTCTCAGAGGGCAGCTTCCTGAAAACGAGACTCCTCAGCTTTGTTGCCTTAACATAGCGTGCTAGTTGCTATTCCTCTTAAACAACAACAGGGGAAAAAAAAAAAACCAACCAAAACAAAATTAACACCCCCCGCCTCTCCCCAAACCCTAGCCAAACCAGAGACAGAATAACTATTGTTTTTTCTTCTGCAAATAAAACTGTCCGTTGGAACTCGCTGTTGCAAGACTATAAAAACTTGGAAAAGTGAAGAAAGGGGGGTGTGGAAAGAGAAAACATTTGTGAACTAGAGCCAAATTTTTAGTTTGCTTGCTGCAGAACTTAGGAAGAAGATAAGATATCAAGCCATAGTATACAAAACAAGTCAGTACGTGTTGGGTTACTGGATTAAGAGTTTGGCTTGTTAAAAGACAACAGGTAAAATTAAAGCCAGAGTTTCCTTTTCTTCTTTGTTTAAAAGACTGAAAACAATAAAACCTGGTGGATAACAATGGTGGTATGATATTCAGTTACATAATGATTTTTTTTCTTCTTTTAATGGAAAACGTTACAAATTGATGTTCATTTAAGGCATAATTGTTGCTTGCAGCAGAACAAATAACACATTGGAAGCATTTGAGTCTTGCTACTTAAAAATTGAGGGCAAATTTTGCTGGTTCAGAAGTGAGTTGTTAACTTTAGATTTTTATTGTTCAGTGCATGTGCCTTGGATATAGATAATTACAAATTGTAATGGGATATTATTTAACTCACACTGCATACACTCTTATATATATGTATATTTGCATACTATGTTGGATGGCTCGAATAGGCTTGGAAAGAGGTGCTGTGATTTTTTTCCATACAGCAAAGACATAAACTAGTTTTATTTAACACACTGAACGTATGTGCAGAACTTTATACCTATATCTAAGCCTCAGAGAAGATCTTTATTTTGGAGTAGCTTCCTAGAAGAGATTTTAATTTTTTTAAACTTTTTTTACCATTATTTCAGTAGATAAGACATATGATTCCTCTTTAGAATGAATGAGCAGGTAAAGGGAAAACAGCAATAGTCCAGTGTTTGAAATGTAAAGCATATCAGTTCTACAGCTAGAGGGTGTTCTGGCAGAATAATGGTTTGTTAGGTTTTACATATTTTCTTTATGGGAAAGCACACCTTTCCCTTCCTAGAAAAACTGCATTCAGTTCCTAATTGCTAATAGCCAGAAGCCAAAGCTCATGTTTTCACTTGAGTTTTGGACATCTGTTATAAATTCATCTTAAACTGTTTTTAACCAGTTCCTGAAAGTGGGAGAAAATGCTGTGGTGTTGTTAAGACAAGGAAGCAAAACCACCCTGAGCAGTTTAATATGCATTTGCTCAGGCTCCATATATAGTGGGGTTTTCTACAGAAATTAATAAATAAAATACTGTTTTAAAGCATGGAAAACAAGCATCTCCACAGCTTCTCTGTGTCCTGCAATGCTTAGTGTGGACTGTTTCAGCTCATGGTTGTATCAACTAAAAGGTAGCATAGGTATACCTGAATTGCAGAGTTCTTGAGCACAGGCAGGCTTGATTTTGTACCAGGAATTATGGAAAAATGGATTTGTGTCAAGCCAATTTGAGACCTTTGTTTCACTCATCTCCCTAGAGGACCGGCAATGGCCAGAACCTGCAGTCAGCAAGATAGAGCTCCAGATATTCAGTAGATCTCATGAAATATAGTGGGGGGCAGATCAGTTACATCCCAGACAGAGTAGTTCTTGCTACAGTTGGAGAATTGGAGGGGAAGGCCATCTAAGTGAAGCCTAATACTCGAGAGAGCTGTAACTTCGCTGAAAGCGCTTCTCTAGCTAGACTGCTTTTTGCCTAAGGCTAGCCTGGATATCTCGTAGGCATTATGGGCTGTTATAATGGTGTATTGTAACACAGCAAAACAGCTTTTCAGAGAAGGATACAGGAGTCCTGGTGTGCACAAAATCAAACGTGAGACAGCACTATGCCCCTGCAACAAAGAAGGCTAACTGTGTCCTGGGCTGTACTAGGAGTGTCACCAGCAGGTTGAGGGAGGGCATTCTTCCCCTCTGCCCACTGGTGAGGCGACAGCTAGGCCAGGTCTGGGCTCCCCAGTACAAGAGAGATGCTGTTATACTGGAGAGTCCAGCAAAGAGCTGCCTAGATGATTAAGGGACTGGAGCATCTCCCCTATAAGCAAGGGCTGAGAAAGCAGAAAAGAGCAGGCTTGGGGGAATTTGTTGTTTATAAATACATGAAGGGAGATGTGAAGAGGATGGAGCCAGGCTCTTTTAAGTGCTGCCCAGTGACGGAGGCAATGAACACAAACTGAAACGCAGAAGTTCCCTCTGAACATCAGGAAACACTTTTTTTTTTTTTTTTTTTTTTTTTTTTTTAATGTTAGGGTGACCGAGAATTAGCAAAGTTTGCCAAGATATGATTTGGATTTCTCCCCTTTTGGACATATTCAAAAGCAGTCTGGATGTGGTCCTAGGCAGCCAGCTCTATATGGCCAAATGACATCCAGAGATCCCTTCCAGCTTCAGCCATTCTGTGAAAAATGCTGCTATCCCAATGAACGAAGTCTTTGTCAAAGTTGAACTTGGTGCTGCTATTGTATAACACATAAACATAAATTTATAAGGGTTTTTTTGCAGGATTTGATCTTCAGAAGGACTCCTCTACTGTAAACTGATTTGGTGGTGGGAAAGATTTTGATTTACTTCTGCCTTGCATTGTGTGGCTTTATAGCCAGCTGTGTTGTTTTATAACCCAGCCATCAACTTGTATATACTTTTGCTGCTTCACAAAATCTTTTGAAGATAAAAAGATCGTGTGCCAGGCCACATTAAAAATGCAGGATGTAAAGAAATAATCTACGTTTTACAGAAGTCCTGTTTCCTGCCATGCAGAAAACAGTTTGGGGTGGATTTGTGGGTTTGATGGTTAGTTTATCTTTTTTTGCTAAGTTGGCTTGAATTTTCCCTTTTTAAACTTTGTTTTAAAGAAGAAGAAAAGCACACTACATAGTCTCGTGACCTTCCTTACGGGCTTTGCAGGGAGGCAAAAGAGCTCATTTGTCAAATAGGCAATAGAATTGGCTTGACAGCCAGTCAGCCAGCCCAAAACAAAAACTGGGCAATTAGCATTCTGAGTCAGGAACCTGAAAGAGAGCTGGGGGGCAGGGTGGGGGCAATAAACGCAGAGGGTGAATAAAGCTATCTATACATGGATGCACTATATAGCTCACAATCTCTTAGTGTTTTCAGGAATGCTAGGCTTGGGCTTGTACCGTAAAAAAGTTCATCCATGGCAGCTGATTTCACCCTCCACCCTTTTGTAACGGTGACAGGAACGTTGTTAACACATAAAGAACCTGTACTAAAAACAAGCAACTTAAGCAACCTTTGCTGAGCAGCAGGGAAAAAAACATTTATATTTCACTGATTTTTTTTAACCATGTCAAGCCATTTCTTCTATTGACTTTTTTAAAATACACATTTTGTACAAGTCTAGTTTATTTCCCTCCTTGGTTGTGTATATATAGCATGGTCTTAAGGCTCATTGGGAGTGTTCATGGTATGATGTCACTAGGTACTGGGGAAAATAAGTTTCCTGGTTCTCTCATTAGCTGCAGAAGATTTATGTTCAGTAGTAGGGAGACTAAGTGATGAACTGCTGTTATGTCTTCTTTGACCTTATAAGACTGTGGAGAGGGAGCTTGTGGAAGGAAAACATTGAGGATTTGAGGTATGCTTTAAGTAGGAAGTTGCAAAGGTAGACATACTAAAGTGGGGAAAAAAATCTGCAGATCCCTGCAAAATTTGTTGATTAAACTTAGTTCATATGTAAGATTGACTGAATTGAAGAGGGAGAAGTGTGCGTAAGTTTGGTTTCTGTGCTTTTCTTGTTAAATCAGTGTAACTAGAAGACACTCCAGCTCAGAAGTTGTGCACAATTTGGAGTACTGATATGGTATGTCTGTGTGCCAGCATAGTATTCTTAGCAAGCAGAAACTCTAAATCTGGATCCTAAGTTTTAAGCTAGACTATTACATGTTGATATAAGGTGATTTAAGCCTGCCTTGGTGCTCTGGGACAGGCTAAACTCACAACGTAGAAACAGTCACAATTTGTCAGACCAAGTCTGTCTCACCCTGCCCTGAAATGAAAATTACAGTGGTTTTCAGGAGAAAATTCTCACTTACTGTCCCAGTGAGTGGCAGACATCAAGATACACTAGTAACTCCATAATAGTTGTACATACATGTCTATAATGCAGTTCTTCTAAAGACAATTGCTGACTAAGAAATTTGCGCCTATCTTGTGGGTCCTTATACCCAAAGCATGTATCTTCTAAGCCATGACTCCGTGTGTGTATTCCACAAGACTGGGTAGGAGACAGAAGGATACTAATATGCGCTATTATATTTAATTTAAATTTCAGTATGTAAAGATGCATTATCTAAACAGGCTCTTAAGTCAATTTACTAGCCTTCCAACACCTGGTAACCATTAATCCTAAAAAATGTAAAAAATCTGTTTCTTGCAGGTGTTTATGCTAGTTGTTCACCTAATGAACTCTGCTTTGTCATGACAAGAAAGCTAGCCTAGTTCTTCACTAAACACTTGGAAAATAAAGTTCTGCTGCTATTGCTGTTTGTGGGAAATGCAAAACCAACAAAAATCAAGGAAATAAGATCTGTAAACATCCCCCGCCTAGTTTCTTGCTTGCAGAGACAAAATTCTGGAATGGAATTAATTTGGCATGTTTCAATGACTATTGTTCTCTTTCCCATGCTCATTCAGATGCACAGCATGGAGAAACTGCATGGATTTTATGACTAACAAAGTATAGAGACATTTTTCCTTTTTAAAATCATGCATTTGGAAATACTTTTATTTCCCATCACCCCCCTGTGTTCCTGTCTGCCAGTGATTAAGTCCTGCAGACAAGGTTGTGGAAAGGCTAATCCTCTATTTGCAAAGAAGAAATAGTTTCAGAAGATGTTGTATTGCTGAATCTTTTTCTGACCATTTGCTTTTTTTTGTTTCCCCAGTAATGGGATTCTGCCACAGAGAGCATTTTCCACATCTTGGATGAAATGAGGAAAATAAAGCTGATTTCTCCCTATCTTTCTGGTGTTGGTTTCTTCTTTTTACTTTTTTTTTTACGGCCCTCTGGGATGTTGTTTGTTCAACACCGTTGTGTTGAATTCTTTTCTATCACATGCATTCCCATGCACCAGATTCCCTATGCTTTCAAAGCGTATGGCTTCTTTGTTCAAGAGGATGATGATTCTCCTAAGTTTTCTCTGACTCTAGGTGCCTTGAATTTTCATTACTGGACCAGCTTTTCAAAATTGCTGCTGTTTAGAGTGTTTTCACTTGGAGCCTTTCTCTCTTGCCCTGCAGTATGCTACTGCACATGTGAAATCAGCTGTTCCAGAGGGAAGCAGTGGTCTAGCAAACTCATGGGAACATCTCTGAGACCTGAATGTGACAATGGATTTTCTACACTAACTGCAACCACAGATGGCCTGGAAATCTTGCTAGTTTGTTAATGTACTTGTGACTCCTTTCTGTTTGGCCTCGTTAGGAACCAGGACCAGAATCACATTGTATAGGTGGGCCAACACTGGGGCACTGCTCCAACCAGTATGTCTGTTTTGGCATCCATACATTCTGGGGAAATTGAAATAACTTTCTGTGTTCATCATGCAAAGGCTATGTCTGCCAAATGCAAGTAGTGTGGACCAATAGGAGAGGAAACAGACCCTTTAAATGGACTCCTAGATCTGACCTGAAATGCTAATGTAGATGTGCACTGAAGGTGGGACCTGGAATCTGTCTCTGGAAAGTAGTACAAATTGTCCTGATGATCTTAAAGAGTACAAGTTTGAGAAGGGGTGAGAGGTGTATCCTTACTGGTTTTCTAAGTGAATGTTGCTTCCTTTTTCTTTATTGATGGGATAAAGGAAAACAATTGTACAGCTATAATATCAGGATAGGCCTTCTTGGCTCCAAAAGCGGTGGTTTTCCTTTGCTGTCTTCTCCCTTGAGCTGTGCATGAGATCCAACTTGGAGGGTGGAGGGCTCTGGAGGGCTCTGGGGAAAAAAAAATAGCATGACAAAAGAGGATCCGTCACTGGCTTCAGGGAACTCTCAGACTATTTTTCTGCCTGTGCTCATGTACCATAAGGAGAAGAGTGCAGTTTTGCAGGAGCTTCTGGCGTGTATGGCTTAGTTGTCTTATGTTTCTTGATGTGGCAGAAGGCAGTAACAGTCATTTCTCTTTTGTTGGAGAGAAGGACAAGTCCTTCTGTTGCACTTGACTTCCTCTGCTGAATTTGGGGTGGGGTAGGAATATGAGGTCAGTCTGTCCTGTTCCATGCCTGTATCATTGTGTCTTAATGATTGAAGTACATTTCACAAATAAATTAATAAATTAATAAATTAAATTTTTCCATAACTTTACCGTTATTGGTTTTAGTTCACTTATAGATGATACTTTTGTTGCTTCACTACCCTAAACAAATTTTGACTATTGGTAGATTTGAAGGTAAAATAATAACCCAGGCACTGTAATGTACAGCAGGCAAGGGTGGAGGAACAGAGCAAACAGATGAGCTGGAGATCAGCCAGGGAACATGTCCTACTGGCTCTCCTTGGGGGACAACACCAGAGCCCTGGATTGACGCCACTGTGAGAAGAAAAGTATTAGTATGTAGCTTTGCACAAATGAAGTGTTTACTGCCAAATAAAGATTATGCACATGCCTAAACTACCAAGGAAGTGAAGTGCATGTATAGACCAGAAAAATACTTCCAAAATACGAATGTGGGTTTAGGAAAAAATAGTAATTTCCTCCTTTCAAATGCTAAAGCATCAGTAGTACTCAGTACTATTTAACAGTAAAGGTTGGAGTGGACTACTGCAGTAGTGTTGCTAAGAAAAATAGGCATTTTTAGCCTGAATTTAAAGGACTTACAGGTGCGTTGTTTAGGTCTTGCATTAATGCAAGAGATGAGTCAGCGGTCACCATATATTCTGAAGATTAGGAGTGTGTCACTGAAGGAAACAGTGTTAGAATATGAGATTCCTAGTCCTTTGCTCAAGCACCTCTAGAAACCGTCCCTTCTGCTTTTGGCTAAAGGTGGGTTGAAGACAAGATTGGACACTACGAGTCATTTGTACATCTTGCCAAACTTTCCCCCAAAGTAGCCATTACAGCCAAAAAATCCTGAATACTGTGGTAGTAGGCATTATAGAAACATGTAGTCTATAGGAAAAGTATGTGCCTGTAGGGCTGTACATTTAATTGTTCTTCACTGTATAAAGTGAGATAATATTCTGCCATCATTGCCCAGCTGCTTGAAACAAAATATGCTTTTCTTTAAAGTATTGCACTGCTGTCTCTTCAGAGAGCTTATTTATAGGTGTCTGGAAAAATACAAGATTGGAAAACTGTATTTCAGCAGTAAGGAGCAATCTTCTGACAGACTACCTCTGTGCATCTCTAGTTGTAACCGCAGAGCATTGCCTGTGTTTGTCATTCCTGCTGCTAGCTACTGTTTTATTGCCAAAGCCTCTCTGAAGATTGTATATCCTGAGATGTCTCTCTAGAATACTGATAATTTGGGACTCATATGCAGAGAGCACACAGAGTACAAACAAGAATTATGCAGTATGTGCTTTGTGCTGTCAGGATGTATTATTTGGGGTTTATCCAAGCTAGGCTTATGATTACCATATGTGGACTAGCTAAAGATGCACATAAAGGTGCTTTTCAAGGATAGCAAACAATGGCAGATAAAGCTTGTGTTGCTCCCTTTCAGGTACGTTTCTGGTCACAGCTACCCTGAGGATTTGGAGCCTGGAGGAGACCAAAGATTAGATGAGTGACTTTTGCTGGGTGACTGGCCAACATGTGGCATGCCAGGGTGCTAAGAATCTGGCAGTGCTAGAAAATCAGGCAAGGTGGGAAAGGATACGATCAGAAAGGCAATATAGAACTGATTCACTAAATTTTATTGTAATTTACTTTAATAGGAGTGTAACAAAATGCAAAATAGTTTATTTCTTCTTACTAGCACTGCTTTATATTATGACTAGCTTCTCTAAGTTCACAAATGTGAGCTGAATTTCACTTGGATTTCTTCTTTCATTTGAATTTTACTACTTTCCTATGGAAAAAACTTGATTAAACATAGTAATTTGCTGAGGGTTTTTTATTCCTTTGTTTTTTTTTGAAGAAAGACACAGTGTCTTATGAAGAGAGACTTAAATGACTGTTCATCCTCTTGGAATTTTTTTGAAGTAAAATAATTATAAGACAAAGGCAACATTCTTTCTTCAGTGTCTGTTTTCTCACATGACTACATTATAGTCCGTTAATTCCAGAATCAGCTAATATCATAAGAAATGAGTAATAGTGTTTGTTTTAAAGCAAAATTTCTTCTCATCCTACAATAACTATATAGGCACAGAGGGAAAACATAGAAGAGACTTAAACTTTGTGAAGAAGTCATTTTAGCAGTCGTCTTTCCTTGGGACAAAACTCGTGTTGCCTGACTTGTGTATGGCCAAGGCCATGACTTCTTCAAAGGTTTACGTGTTACTGGATTATACAGTTTATTTTGCTTAGCATTCTTGGCCAGGAATTTGTTTTTGGTTTCTTTTCTATGACAAATGTAGTGAAGCAAAAGTAGTGTAAAACTTTTTGCACAAGTTGATGGAAGTGTTAATGACAAATGAGTGCTTGTTTCAGCCTGGCTTGTACCATCTCATCACCAGTTAGTTAGAAAAAGGGATGTGCCAACCATTCTGCTTTGATAGCAATACTGACTCTGAGCAGCATTGTGTTGTCTCATGCCTTACATCTATTTTTGTTATTAGTAATAATAAAACTAGTGTTATATGTAACGTAGGATGAAAGTGGTGAATGTGATGTTTATTTTTTAAATTTTTTTTTATCCCTCTCTGTCAGGCAATAGCCTTCTGTAGTAGGAGAGGGAGGAATCCAGTTTGAAAATGTCATTCTTGCTGTTGGCTTATTGTTTGTACTTCAGGATTGGGTTATAGTCAGATTTTTCTTTTCCTTTTAGCATGCTGGCCTTTTCCAAGGCTCCTTGCTGTGTGTAGTGGAGAAATTCACATGAATTTTATCCAGTCTATCATCATCTGCAGAATTAAAAAGCTTTCAGTACTGTCTTCATTTACTATTTGCTCAATGTCAGTTTTGCCTGGGAAACTCTGGAGGTGGTTGCAGATTGTGGCGTACTATGCTGGAGATATTGGTTACATGACTATTTACACATTCTGGGTGGTCCAAACTGAGTATAGATATAAAAAAAAATAAACCACAGGTATAAAGCCACAGTTGTGATCAGTCATCTATGGACAATGTTACTAATAACTTCTGGAAATGAGGTTATGATAATTTCCTTCAAATTTACTGCTGTTTTGGTACTGTTTCAAAGAAGCAAAGAAGATCTGAACTGGGAATAGGAAAGGGATGAAGAACTTATTAATTCTGCAAATAAGCAGCTGTAGAGATAAAGGTCTATATTGTTGCTTCTCAAGCCACAGCTTCATTCAGGAGTTAATAGGGAGAGAGTAGTCCAAAGCACTCAGCCTGGGTTCAGGCTTCTTTAAGGAAACCTGTGGAGAAATCTCTGCTACAGCAGTGAGCTTTTTGTTGACCTACAGCACTGGGGAGGTGAATGAAGAAATAGTGATACTTCAGCTTTTTTGCTGCCAAAAGCATTTAGGAAACTGTAACTGTTCCTTTGTGAACTCACTGGAATAAGGAAGACTTTGTATTTGTTCCTTATACAACCCATCTGTTCAACATCAGGCAAACTCTGGTAAAAATGTGTTAAAAAAAAAATAACATAGTTCCTTGGGAGTACTGGCGACACAACTCAAGCTCTACTTCTAAGAGGGCAATAGCATTACAACCAGACTGTGCTGACTATCATATCGAAAACACAGCATATGTGGTTTACCATATGATAACCTAAGTTAGTGCAAACCATCTCCCAAGGCAAGTCCTTAAATTGCCTTACGTCATAGTAAGAGCCTTAACATTATTGTCAAATTTTTCCTGCTAACTGATTAGTCAGTAACTGAACTTTCTTTGTATAATGAGCTCTTGGCACTGCAGATGCCTGAAATTGAATTGGCCAGGTGTCTATTTTGTAAATTCTCATGTTCCATAGGTGTTGCAAGATGCCAGAACCTAGGAACTAGCTTCTAATTTCTGTCAATGGTTGTAAATACTGAGAATAAATGCTAAATTCAAAGTGATGTTCTTGTTGTTGACTTCTTTTTCTATAATAACATGTGTAACTGTTTACATATATAAACAATGTATATGATAGCTAAAATGGGTAATAAGATTGAGTTAAGTTTTGTTCAATTATCTGTTTGGACTTTCTGGCAGACTAATTCTCATAGCTACAGAAGCAGCAAAATACCCTCTGAGCTTCTCGTAGAGGATGCTAGAAGCACGTTTTGTTTACATTCCACATGTTGATTTAGAAATATTGTACATACTCAGCCTTTTTAATCTCTTTTTGAATGCAAAGATTTTCTTAATTGTATTTTATTGGTGTACTGCAGAACATTTTTTTGCTGTAGTCTTCTACCTTTTTAAAAAGAAAAATGCAAGCAGAATTTGTACGACTGAAAGCTGAACTTATTTGTTATCCCTTGGCATTTTTTCTTTCCCAGGGAGTGCTGTCCAATATCTCCTCCATCACTGACCTGGGAGGCTTTGATCCAGTTTGGCTCTTCCTAGTTGTAGGAGGAGTTATGTTCATTTTGGGATTTGCAGGATGCATTGGAGCTTTGCGAGAAAATACCTTTCTTCTCAAATTTGTAAGTAGGCTTTGCACCTGTGGCATTCATCAGTTACATAGCATAAATCATGTTCTCTCTTCCTGCTTAGCTGTGTAAAGATCTTAAAATGTCTTTTGGGGAATGGAAGGTGTTCTCAGATATGAGAGTACTGTTCTGTGACTTGCTTTTGCCTAACTGTTAGCACTTTACAGCTCTTCAGTCTCTGTTGCTTACTGTTTTGTTTTTTTCTAAGGATCAAAATTATTGATGGTAAGAATCATAATGTGGAACTACTACTTTTTCATGTGGAATAAGGATATTTCATAAGGAATGTAGATACACCACTGACTGACCCATGTGATTTCTGCTGTGGAAGTGCCCCTCGTGGTACAAAGGAGATAGGACTGTTACAAGGGGTTGCTTGCTGATATTCTCAGTTCTGTACCATTTAGCTGATTTGAAAATACTTCATTGCGTACTCCAAGTGCTGGGCCAGAGAGGGAGAAAGGGAGGTAGAGGTAAAAGTTAAAGAAAATAGACGGTGATGACTTGAACTCTGGGCTGGACTGTTATTTAAGGAAGGAGCTGCTGATACACAAACAGACCTCAGTATTTACAACTGTTTTAGCTATGTAGCCTGGTTCTCTTCTCAAGCGTTCCTCCTGTGAGCTTTGAAGATGAGGACAATAGTATCATGTTACATTTTAGATAAATTTAAGATTTATAATAAAAATTCAAGATTCTTTCTTCCACCACCACAACTTCCAGAGTTGGGCACAGCCTGGGTAGTAATTGTGGCTTCATAACCATTAACTGTTAATATATACACGAAAAGGCTTTCAACGGAACAACTGCTTTCAAGTGATGTATTTGGCTTCTACAGACACGTTGTATAAGGGGAGGAGGCACTTGAGAGTTACAGTTCTTGAGGCATTCATAAAGCAGCTTGGCATAGTTCTAGCTTGTCTTGCTTAAAAAAAAAAAAAAAAGGGTGGGGGGAGCTATTGTAACACTTCACTTTTTTTCCTCTTCCCTGCTTCTCTTAGCTTGCCTAGAACGAACCCATCTGCTGTACCAGAAATAGCTTCCCATGCAGCAGCTGCAGGAGAAATTAAAAATGCATCTGAACAAACACAGAGAGCATATTAAAATGAAGCTCAAAGGCGCAGTTGCAAAAGGGATGGGCTTCCAGTATATGAGGACCCCTGTGTGTTTTGAAACAGCGTAGACTCAGTAGAGATGCTTAGAGAAAGTGGCAGATAGTTAGTAATGCCTTTGGCATCCATTGCATTTGCATTAATCATAGCAGCCTCATTGGGTTTTAATGTGGATGTGAGTCATTCCACAGACATTCTGCTCTGACTTAGTCATTAATTAATTTCTGCTGTTACCAATTTTTGCTTTGTCTGCTTAGGCAAAGCTTTACCAATGAGGGGGTCTAAAGAAAAAGTCACTTAGCATTTCACTGGCAGCACTGTTTTTTATGCCTTGAAAATGTAAATGCCAACATGGAAATTAAATATGAGTTTTCAGAAAGCCCTATAGGTGGTGAGTAGCCATCTCTGAAATTTGCTGTGAATTCTCTTGGACCTCCTTGAAAATCCCGGTGAAATGTCCAAAGTTTGAATTTGTTGGCATTTCTATTATTTGTTAGAATAGAACTAAGATTTTTGTATAACAGCCCCGATTAAAAACAGTGTATTTTTAGTTTAAAATTTCTTGTGTGCCAGAATAATTTGAACTTGCACTGAAACAGATAAAACCTTAACATTGAACATAATTGTGGGCCTTGAAAAATGAGTTTTTGATCAAAAAGCAAAATAATGTTAACCTTTTTCTTTTTCTTCATAGTTTTCTGTGTTTCTTGGAATTATTTTCTTCTTGGAGCTTACTGCTGGTGTTCTAGCATTTGTTTTCAAAGACTGGATAAAGGACCAGCTGCATTTCTTTATAAACAACAACATCAGAGCATACCGAGATGACATTGATTTGCAAAACCTTATAGACTTCACGCAGGAATATGTAAGTTGGCCTATGTTTATTTTTTGAAAAGCTTACTTTAAAGAAATACCTAATCTATTTTTTTACTTCCCATCTGTTTGCTTTCTTCAAGGAACAACAGAAATATTTTAGCATATAATATTTTTGAATATGTGTATATATATGTATATTTCTCTTCACAGAAGTTCTACAAACACAGAGCACCTGTGAAAAGTGGCTTATTTGTTGATGTATAAATGAGCAAAACAAGGGGGAGAGTTGGAGGGACTTATTCTTGAAGACTTAAAGATGGACTAGCAGTTAACCATCAGTGTCTTCTGTTGCCTTTTTTGGAACATGTTCCATATGCATATGAAGATACTTTAGGGTTCTTTGGGGGGTAGAGTGTTCAAAATATTTTATTGTAGGATCTATCACATCCTTTTCTAAATAGTCCTTTCAAAATAATCCTTTCTCTAAGCTTGATTTGGTTCTGAGACGAATGTTGGTGTAGTTCTAGCAAAGTTAGGGGTGCTACACCATACTGCAGAGTGGCACAAGATGTTTAGCTGGTCTGAGTGAAACTACAATGTTATTTCTTTTTAAGTAGACTTAATGCAATGAACCTAACAAAGTGGGCAACTCAAAGTTCTCACAGGAAATCTCTAAATGACTGCACTTGGGAGGGAAGGGTGAAACCAGAGATGCACACGCTTGTGCAAGTTAAGCTCTGTAATTTATCGATGTGCGTAAAGGAGTCTTGAGCTGGCTTTCACACAAAGTTATTTTGCCAGCACCTTCTTGCTTCAGTTCTGGTCTGTGTTGATGAAATCCTCTTTAAATTTGGCCCTTCAACCAACACTTAACCTAACATGGTTAAATTAATTAAATTAAAATAATTTCACTCATTGTTTGATTTGCTTCTATGTACCTTGGGGTGGGGGGAATGATGAGTCAGTAACAGGATGTGGGTCCTTGCACTGGTTTGAATCTCATCTAGTTGGGAGAAGGTCAAAGGTCACCATAGTCTGACACTGCTTGTAAGTGACTGAAAGGCTACAGCCTGATTTTGCAGGCACGGCATAAAACTTGCTCTCCTCCTGACGGGATTAGCAATCCTAGCAGATCAGTCAGGGACAGCAAGACTCTGGAGAGCAAGCTATGTTTTCAGCTAGTAGAGATAATGCTTGAAGACAACATTTTCAGGTATTGCAGAGGGAACTGTGCTACATCTAGAAAGAGAGAATTGCCATTTCACCACTTCTAAAAATGTGGTTTGTTTGGGTTTTTTAAATTTTATTTTAAGTTGCCATAGATGGACATAGATGGATTCATTGAGTTAGCTCATTAAATGCTGTGAACTGTCCACTGATCTCCAGTCTATTCTTTGTATGCTCAGCAAGTTTTAACAATTCTTTGTGTGTTCAGCATCTTTTGCCAGAGACTAAGCCATTTGGCATATTTACTTTTTAAGGGGTTCTGCCTGCCTTCAGAAAGATGTTATTTGTGCAATGTGTGATGCTCAGGAAACAATATGTTCATACTCTCTGATGTACAGCCAGGCAAAGATTCCCCCAAACTGGAAGAGGAGTAGCTGTACCAGTACAGCCCTCAGAGCTGATTAGTTTAGTTGAGAACCCAGGGCACATTAGATTGAACAGAATATCATACTTTGGCTCTGCTGTCCCTGAGGCTTGAGCTTATAGGCCTGTGCAACTCCGTGGTGCTGTGTAGGTTTATCAGCTCACTCTGTGGGTTTCTCTCTAGAGAGCAGCATTGCAGGGTATGAACATAACTTTAATCATATGATAATTGTAGAACAACTTAGAGGTTTGGAATGGTCTTTTTAAAAAAAATAAAATATGAAAAGTCAGCTTCAATGAAACCAGAGGGAATCTCAGGTTTTGTTTTGAAAGCTGAAGGAAAGCTAGCAGCAGTGATGCATGTTACTAATGCTGAGATGTTTGTTCTGAAAGTCAAGAAGTTCTCTTTTCTTTGTTCTAGTGGCAGTGCTGTGGGGCTTTTGGAGCTGATGACTGGAACCTTAATATTTACTTCAATTGCACAGATTCCAATGCAAGTCGAGAGCGCTGTGGTGTGCCGTTCTCTTGCTGCACTAAAGATCCTGCTGTAAGTGACAGTCAAGGGTAGGATGGGTCTGCTGTTCCAATTTTAATTGCTCTAAGATTTATTTTTTTTTCTGGAAGCCATGCATGATCATTGCCTTGTCACAAACCTGTATTTTTTTTGTACTTGCAGCTCAGCTTAACCACTAACTTTCTTGCAGTTAGCAAAAAACCTGAGCTAGCTTAAGTCTTCATCATATGCTCTTTGCTGCATTTCATTAGAATGAGAGAACCATGGGCTTGGCTGAGCATGCATATTCATTTTAGCAAATGTAAAAAGCAGAAGCTCTTAATGAGTTGAAAGATATTCAGTTGAATATCATCAGGATATTTCATTCACTGCCTTAAAGAATAGCAACTCTTAAGATCAGACACTCTAAAGTGGGTATTACTCATTATTTAATGCAGTGTCCAGAGATTGCAGCTGATTGGACCCAGTGTGTGCTGGGCTGAATGACAGTCTATGCCCTGAAAAACTGATGTGTGTTTGCATTAGAATTGTGAGTCAGGTGTGGACATCTTCACATCCTTTTTTTCCACTTTAAAACTACTGTTTATCCTACAGTCACCTGAAATCAGTCTTAAAAGTTCAGAAATTGTTTGAGGGAACAGCTTTTTGGTAAATTTGGTAAATCTTCATGTCTCTTTAAGTGGTTATATTTCTGGATCATCAAGCAGAAAATGTTAGAGCCGTGCATTACTAGTACAGACATGACCAAGAATGAAGGGTAAAGTGTGAGGAAGCAGTTCACCCACAGTGAAAGGCTTGGAATAGGGACCGGTGAGTGCATGGAAACTGTTATGTGGCTAACGCTGGGTACGTGTGACTTTCATATAGCTTAATAGAAGCAGCCTGTGAGTGTTTGTATTATCTAGTAGTTCAGCTGTGGCTTTTTCTCCACCTGGAGTGACTTACAGTTCCCTGAATGCATGAGTCTTGTAGTGCTGACTAAAGTTAGGCAAGTTGCAAACAGGCACCTCAGGTGCTTCCTGACTTGCTAATGCGATGCAGTTGCTGCTCCCAGCATCCAGTCGTTACTGCTGCTCTCCCCCTGTCCTGATAAGCCCCTGCCACTTGCACCAGCTGCATTCTGGTTCCTCTGCAGGGAAGGTGTTTTCACAATAGTTTTAATCTTTCTCACAAACATTGCTGAATTTTTTTTAATGAAATATCAAAGCAAAATGTAGGTTAGGCTCAAGCGTTACATTATGCTAAGGATTCCCCCTACTGTTTGCCTCTGCTCACCCACCCACACAGAGAGGTCATCGCAACCCAGTTTTAAAAATATAGTTGTTATAAAACCAAACCAGTGACAGCAGTACAAGGTAATCCTATAAATACATAATCCATGCTAAAGTTCTCTCTCTTTGTTTATGTATGCAGTTTCTTAGGGGGTGATGCAGCAACCAGTAACTTAAAGAAAAGTCTCATTCATTGTAGGGGGAAGCAACATGCTTGATTGCCTTTAAAATAAAGACTAATAGTATTTCTAAAAATATTAGGAGTTATGTGTATAATGGATATAATTGTAATCAAGCTGTGACTGGTTCGATTGCAGTGATAAACACAGGTTTATTCTGTGGGAAAGCAAATTTGTCCTTTTTGGAATTAGGGTGCAGTGTCAGCCAAAGCAGAAAGTTATGTGGATGCTTTATTGAACAGGACTTACTTTTAGTTTAGCTTTTAGTTAAGCTTGAATTGGGAAAAGGTTAGTATAAGGTAGGCCAAAATGTCTTCTTTAAAACGAATTTGAACTCCTATAGTTCACCTTGGTGTAGTTTAGCAGGTTGAAATGTTCCAAATTCTTGGACAGGTAAGGTCGAGAAAAGTTGGTTTCCATTTCATTCTTCATGCTTTCTTTTGGTTAACAAATTCCAAGGCTAAAGGCAGAAGACATTGATGATAAAGCAAGTATGGATTCAGTACAGAGAATGAAGCTTAAAATCTCTCCCTTAACTACTTCTGCAGCCTTGAAGTGCATGACGCTTTCATTTTAGATCCTGGGAAATAAGCATTCATCTCATTAAAAGAAAAAAAATGCTCAAATCTTAAAGGTCCATTGAGGGAATCCAACTTGGGCAACTGACAGGATGTGACCTTTTGATGTACTTCCTACAAAGTGAGGAAACACTTAGAGGAGCTTTAACTGGTAATAGGAGATATCTTTTTCTGTATGACTGCTATTTAAAATCTGTATCTCTGCTGGCTGCCTTTCTCACTTCCCACTATCTGATTAAATTGAGATGTTTGGTACACCTAGCTAGGATTGGCTAGAATCAGACTTCCTTGAGTAGTTCCTTCTTCTGCTCATTGCTATTATATGAGCTAGTAACTTCATATTTTGCTGCCATTGTAGCTGATGCACAAAGTAGTGGCAAAGTAGTGACACACCAAAGTATTGCCCTGAAATAACTGTGTATACAGAATAAAAGCAGCTTCAGCTTCCAGTAGATAGCACTTGTTCACTAGGAAATGTCTGCCATAAGCTATTTTATTACCTGTGCTTTGGGAGTACTAAAGCAGAGGCAGTAAGAAACAAAACCCTTTGTTCACAATGGTATCAAGGTCCTGTAAGAAAGAATAGACAGTAAGAATGCATTACCCCATCTCTTTTTTTTCCTACCTAGTTTTTGTAAAGGAACTAGGTACTGTATATATTTCTACAGACATCTTTGGTAAGAAACTGCAACAGAACTGCCCCTTCTCACCTCTTCGCACTGCACAGACTGAATCCTGCAAATGTTAACAGTAGTCTTGGCATATTTTTCAGTATAGACAAAACCTTTTCAGAAGAGGTTCTTTGACTTAAAATAGATGTTCCCTACCCCTACACTTTGACTTCTGAATGCTTGCATCTGGAAAGTGAAACTCACCCAGGTGGAGGGCCACTTCTCACAGTTTGCTGCCCTGAGAGTATATTTTGACCATATGCTTTTGTTTGTTGCAAATAATTAATAGCACTGAATGGAAGAGGAAAGGGATTTAAAGAAGCAATGTTGTAACTGAAATTTGGGTGATTGTCTTACTACCTAGGGGACCACCTCTGGGGAGCTGGGAGTGAGTGTTTGGGAGACACTTCACTGATTTCCTCTCTTCTGTCTCTTTCCCTAGGAAGATGTTATTAACACTCAGTGTGGCTATGATGCAAGGCAAAAACCAGTAAGAATTTTTTTTTATTACTGTGGTATGTTAAGGATATGAATCCCTCTTGCAAGAGCAAGTTGTTCTACTGATGGGGTAGTTGAATGTAATTATATCTGGTTTTTTCCCTCTTCTCCTTGGCAGGAAGTTGATCAGCAGATTGTTATCTACACTAAAGGCTGTGTCCCTCAGTTTGAGAAGTGGTTGCAGGACAATCTTACCATAGTTGCCGGTATATTCATTGGGATAGCATTACTGCAGGTAAACATCACATTCCCTCTAATGAGTTATGCAGAACAACAACAGACAAATAGAAAACATGAGGGGGGAACTGTATATGAGAACTGGAAATACGGTGTCAGTTGCACTTAAAATGTCTGTTGGTTTTAGTGAGGGGAGCTAAATGCATGAGGCTTTGTTTGCTTTAAGGAGTGTTTAATTTTTGTCTGTAGGGATGCATTTTTTTTTTTTTAATTTTCAACTGTGTGAAGGTCAAAACTAACATTCTGTGTTAGGTAAAGATTAGGTAGAGATTTTTTAAGCCCCTATGGACCTACTGTTTCTGATGGTGCTTAAATGGGTAATGAAAAACCTTTGCAGTTGCTTTTGTGGAGTGAGTCTAGAATGGTTCAATTTCTTGGAACCCAGTGACACTTAAATACTGGAGTTACAGGAGTCTTTTGATATCCTTTCTTCTTCCAACACTTACTGTTCATTTGATTTTTTTTTTAACTTTCTGTTGCTTGTTTTCATGTCAGTTCTGTATAACCTAAGGACTTTGCCTGTGTGAAGAGTTGTCTGATGCTCCAAATGAATAAACTGTTGTCTCTTCCAGATATTTGGGATATGCTTAGCCCAGAATTTGGTTAGTGACATTGAGGCTGTCAGAGCCAGCTGGTAAAACTGCTGAAGTAACCACAACAAGACACTGGACAACCGAAACCCTCTGAAACCTCCAGTGTGTCGCTCCGACACCAAGCTGTACGGACATGGGTGACAGGGAAGCCTTCTCTCCCAAGTAGTCTCAAGTCTAAGTTCCTGATATTGCAGTGAACTCGTGTTTCTTTGGAGTGGGGGAGAGAAGAGTGGGCTATTTAAAATCTGCTGCTCACTGACAATTTTTTTTTTGTTTTAAAACCACCAGTTTGAAAGCTGTTGAGCCGTGAATCTCTACTGTATTCTTGATCCTGAGTAACAAGTGGACACTTTTTTAAATTAGTGTATTCAGTGGGACAGAGTTGCATCATTGTAGTCTGTGGGTATGCTGTTTATTCTTCGTGTCATGAGGTCTTCGATAGCTGCCAAATATTCCTGAGATGATGGTCTCTCTCCTCACCACTCTGTAAAGGAACGATCTTCTTTTCAAAGCTAAACATAGCTACAGGCCTAAACCCGTCAAGCAGGAAGCAACTTTCTATGCATCTATTGTACAGTAAAAGAAATTGTTTTTGAAACAAGGGAAAATTTTTTATGCAAGCTTCCAACCATCTCCCTGTAGTACTTTGAGGTTGGAATCGGCAAGCTCACAGGGAGAATTGCCTAATTTTATCAACATCTTTCTTCCTTTCTCCACCCTTGTATGAAGGGAAAGGAGTTTTATATTTGACAAACAAGGGTTGGAGAGCCTTTGGTTGCTGCCGTACCTTAGGACATCAGCCTCTTAAGGCAAGGATGGGATATAACTGTATAAATGTATGAAAGCAGTGTGGATGTTGGGGCCAAGTTAATAATGTTATTCAAAGAATGAATTATATATTAACTTAAAAAAAATCAAACCATGTATCTGATATAGCCACATCTTCTGTTTCTCTGGAATTTAGTGTAACCTAATACATTTAGGGATCTCACTAATAGTAGTGCTTTGATATACTTGTACAAAACTTCTTTTAAGATTGGTCTGTTCTTAGCTCAGGCTTTGTTGTTTGTTCTTTTCCCCCTCTTTTTTTCTTCAATTCTTTTTACTTGCATGAGCTGTGGAGTAAGAATCTATGACACTCCAGTGCTTTAAAGCTGTGCATATGTTTTAATACAGTCTAATCAAACTTATTTATTGGTAAATGCATGTGATTATGGAAAGGTCATATCCCATTCCCATGGAAGCTGGAGAGAACAGCTTTTATCACAGTAAATGCTTACTACAGGGAACAAATCCTTGTTATGAAGATGTCTCCCTTTGTTGCTCTAAGTGCAACAAAATGCTTTCTTGAAGCGATGGAATAAAAGTTTTAAAATACTATCGCGTGTTAGGACCAACCAAGACAGACTCTTCTGAATTGGACAAAAGAAAGTAGAATTTGGAACAAAGCACAAACAGTGGAAGAAGAATTAGATCAGACTCCATCCAGCTTAGAGGTTTTGGTTCATTCTTCTTCACTAATAATAGTGAACTTACAGACCTGACCATGGCTTGGGTAGTTTTATTGCACTTTGTATCAATTTAGTGTGTTGTATGATCCTTCTCAGTATCTGCAGAACCAGTCCTGAAAGCTGTGAACTCTCAGCTCACTGGTTGGACAGTGGCAAAGAGTGTGTAGCACCTCTTAGTAAGAGCTTAGCGTTTTTCTGAGATGAAGTATGTGGAGTTGAAGAGATAAATGCATTGCTTTCAAAGCTTCCCAAAGCTTCTGGGCAGAAGGCTGGTCTGATGACCAATTAAAATCCTTTCTGGTGTTAGGACTCTTAAACATGTCAGTATATGTACACTTCCACATTTTGCCTTTGTGTGCTTCAGTTGGCCATGATTTTTTCTCCTCTGAAGGCTGGTGGTTGGCACACCAGTGCACGTAGATGCTGCAGACAGTCCTGTTGTCCTCCTGTCTTTGAGCATTACCTCATCCTCTTCTTGTTAACTCCCACTGACTGGCTCCGAATCAGGCAGCCTCCATATCCTTTGGTATCTGCTGTTAAAGGCCAGCCATGACTCAGAGTAATTATTTTTTTTTAAAGCTTTTGAAAGCAATTATAATTCACTATCCTTAATAAAGTTGGTTCCACCTCACCACAGTGTTACGTTTTTCTTGGCCACTTCTCAACTTGAGGAGTTACTGGTGTTTGTTTCCCCCCAAAGGGACACACCGTTTTGCCTGATAGCAGCAGGACAGACAGATCATCCGCACCAGTGTTGCTGCACTGAGACAAAATGGGGCAGGGAGAAATCAGGGAAGGGTGGCTGAGGAAGTAACCCCTCCACCCAAGAGCGTTGATTGTGACCCAGTGCTTTGGTTTGGAGAAGAAGGAAAAAAAAAAAGCCTACATTACAGAAAGATTCCTTGTTGCCACTGATCTAGAATACTGCTGTTGCTGCTGTGGGCTTTTGAAGACAACTTCATTCTTCTACTTGAATTTCTGCAGTTGTACTGTATTGGCCTTCTGTCTTGTCATGCTGCTCTCTGAGTTCCAGTCTGCTGGAGGTGCTGTTGGCAGTGATAGGAAGGTAAATGCTCTGAGGTGAGCCAATCTTGTTCTCACTACTTGCACATGTACACATAGATGTGCAACACTTCTGCTGAGTCCCAGAATGACTGACTGTTCTTAAAAAAACCACTAAATAACTTATTTTTCTAGAGCTTGTCTATTGCTGCAGATGCTGATCCTCCCCCATTCCCCACTCCCAAGAGATGCTCTTATTTTCCTCATTTTTGCAGTTGTTTGATGGGCGAATACTGAATGTTCAGGATTAGCTGTCTATATTGCACATTTAAATTCCACATTTTTTTTTGTCTACAGATTGGGTAAGGTGTCCTAGAAATGTCCCATCAGCAGCTTAGGTGTCCAGTTTGGAAAGCTTGTGGGAGGCCTTGGAAATCAGTTTATTATTGCCAGAGCCTGCTAAATGCAAGCAAGCTTTCTTCCAGAAAACTTTGTGAAAACTTCAGGTGAGCTGCAGCTGGAGCACAACTGCTGGCTACACGGGCTCATTTCCTAAAGCAATAAGATATAGTAGGTGTTTTGACTTCCTTGGCAATTTCTGGCCTGCCTGGTGTGGTGGTGGGGTAGATGTGAGTTGAGAGGTCAGTCTAATTATCTTTAATGTGCAGTGGCCATTCAGAAACTTTTTGGCAGGCTTATGGCCCTTGTGGAAGCAGCTCTGTTTGGGTTGGTGGCATTGCTAATGAGAGGTCTGGTAGCTTCAGCAGTAGCCCTGGCTTTAAAGCCATTTCCAGATTCCCTGCTGAGCCCTGCCAAAGGGCACCACAATCCTTGCTCCTCTGCTTTCTAAGTACTCTCCATGTTCACAAGCCTTTTTGTTGTTTGAGTATTTTTTATTTTTTTTTTTAGTTAACATAATGGACAGAGGTTTGATTTGTCTCTGTGTGTCTGTTTCAGTAGCAGTAGGATCTCTTTGCTTCAAAATCCTTAATTTTGATTGTGCCCCTTAGAATTTGAAGCTGTGGAGATGCTTGCTCAAGCGTACTCTGTCCTGAAAGCCTTCTCCTTTCCCCTTTGAGAGAGATGCTAATTGTAGTTCTGGTGTGTAAATAGTGTTCGAAATGTAAATAGTAGCATGCGGATGAAATGATTCTTGCACACGACTGCTTTTCACTCTAAAAGTGTTTATTATAGATGTATGAAAGGTGTCCAGGGTGAGAGTTTGGCGATGAGAACCGGGGGGCCGTCCCGGCTGTACCCGGCCCCGGAGGCGAGGCGGGAGCGCTCGCATCGCCTGCCCTCTAGCGGCCGCCCGGCGGAGCGGCAGCCGCCGCCCGGGGGGTAAACCCTGGCCAGGTTCGGGCTCCGGTTAGCAGCAGGACCTCTCTTGCCTTTCCTCTTTGCTGCTTGGCGTTAGAAAAGCATGAGTCAGCAAAAAGGAGGGTGGGAGTCAGCACCCGGGAGGCATCGCTTGCGTCAGGACTAAACATGGTGCTATAAGAACCGTCCTGGACGTTAATCTATGTTTTTACTACTTTAGTGATGCCCTTGGTAAAACTGATCCTGATTAACAGTATTGGTAACAAGAGAAACTCTTATGTGAAACTTTGATTCCATTTCCCTTCTTACTTTGTGTGCCTTTTGGGTGCGTTGAAAGGGCAGTTCTGCAAATACCTAGGAAGGAGATTAGATCTTAACAGGTGTCAAGCATTGTTGAAGGTTCCAGTTCTTCCCTCCCATTTTTGATATCTCTCTGAAGCTTTTTCAGATATCTGTAATTGGTCATGAAACCATCTAAAGCAAACAAAATAAAACTACCCTGTTGGATCCATTAGCTACCAAATTTTGCCACTTGAAGAAAAGAAAAAAACCACAACCCCCTCTGTGTCCCTTAACATATGGTATAAAAATAAGTGTTGTGACTACTAGTGTGAACCAGGCAGCACTGCTAACTCTTCTGTGTTTCGGCAATATAAATGTGTTAATAAAAAGCTCCATCCGTATGTGTGTTCATGTTCAGGCTGTGTACATAGTAGAGATGGACCCGATACTAAATTGAGCTCTGGGGAGACTGGAATTTGGGTTTTATGACTCAGGCCTGTCTCTGATACATGTATTCCAGGTTAGTTCTAACTGAATCTCTCTCTGGTTCATCCTGGGGTGTACAGCAAGGTGTCGGTATTTACCCTTTGTGTATCATTCCTTTTTATATGAATGTATTCTCTTGTGTTCCTGTTTTGTTTTTTCTTTTTTAATCAGTTGTAAAATTGATTGTAAAAGCCAACTACACTTACCAATTGAAAGTATTGCTATAACAGAACTGCATGCCCAGTAGAGTTTGACTTGAGCTTTAGTTTTCCGATTTTGGACTGGTTACCTTCAGTCTAGGAGAAAAGCATAGATCAGGTGCATAATGTATTACTTGTCATCTTTAGCATTAGACTGTGGTATTGTATCACATGCTGATCTCAATGGATGTAACTGGAGTCTACTTAGGAGGTTAATGCAACTTCTGGGTAATTCATTTTAAGCTATTGAAAGTGGTCTTGATCATGCTACTTGTGTTCTTGGGTTTTCGTTTTTTAATAGAGGCATTTTTTAGGAATGTTTTAATACACTTATGATGGACAATACAATAGTTTTAATAGTTGTGCAGTATTCTGTATTTACTTGAAGTAAATCATTTTATATGCAATTTGTTAGATAATTACAATTTTATAAATAAAATTGCGTGAAATATGATGTTGTGAATGTGTACTCTTGCTGTAGCACCTAACATGAACAGTACAAAGACACTCATGCAAAATTCCTCCAGGGGAACACCCCCTGCCTGCTGTCCCCCAAAGTAACACGGGAAATAAATCCTCAAGTCTCTCGTATATGGTGTAGAATATTGTGATCTACTTCAGTCACAAAAAATATCATGCTGCTAGTGGCTGCCCTTGAATAATAAGGTTAATTGGTGAAGAGCACATCCCTACATGAGGAGATCCCATATCTACTGTCAGCTGTTGTTGAAGTCTCTGGCTAATGAACATGCTCTGCTTCTTTTTGACAGGTCGTCGGTGTTCCTCAGACCGCTCTGGCTGCTGGTTAGTACAACGGTTGGCACTTTCCCCATAATCACTTCAGTGACCCTGGAGTGTTCAGGAGTTGCTGCTTTGCAGGGAGCAGCACAGAGGGGATTTGTCATGACTTAATTAAACTTTTGTAAAGGGAGGTGGGAATTTCACTTTTCTCCTTAAACAGAAGTGGTGAGAGCTGGCTTATCTTACGGTGCAGGTAAAAACGGGTAATGATGCCTTGTGCTGATTTAGACAGCAGAAGATGACCACCATTTTTTAGTATTTCAAAAACTGTAGAGCAAGCTAATCCCATTCAATGTCTGAAACCTACAGTTTTGTCCACAAAACACCACTGTGAGTGATTTAAAAGTATACCTCTATATCCAAACTGAAGTCCAGTATCTTTTGCATATTGCATATATACAGGCTTAGCACAGATTTTATCTAGAAGGAAACCATCTGAAAGTAGAAGGATATCAGCATTGGCCTTTGTTTGTGCTTGCTGTGACAGTAGTATCCCTAAAAAAAATTTGGTGATAAGGATGTGGCTAATGTTTAACCCGAGGTCCAGTTAGACAACCGGGGGATTGGGAATTTTGTCAGCATTGCAACTTTGTCGGTTATAATCAGCTCGTGTGAGCATTTGCAGTTTATACTGATGTCAAAAGGAATAGTCTCTTCATAGAGCCAGGTAAGTCGTCGATGACTGGTCTTTCCAATGTATTTTGGGATCTATTTAAATCAACGAAAATTATTTCCATGCCTGAGGAAGCTTGGGCTCCTGTGGGGTCACTGTGAGCTGTGATGGTAAGCGTGCTGGTTGTGTTCAGCAGTGCAGAGGTTCCGTGTTACTCGGAGCCTGATGTGACGGGGTGCTGGTCTGCATTCACAGCTCTAGCCTCTGTCAGTGGCTTTATTGCACTATTGCTAGCAAATGTCTTCTGAATGTTTGGTGTTTTTTTTAAATAAGAGGCTGTTGTGCAATTTAGTATTAGAGGCTTTTTCTGTGTGTTAAATCCACTGGATTAAATGGACATGGAGTCTCTGCTGTGTGAATACTCTGTAGTGTCCACTGTGTTTTGGTACAGTCTTGGAGCTTAAACTATTTGAGGCAAGTTTCTTTTTGTGCCCAGCTTGTGTATGTAATCTCTTTCCCATCACGACTGGCATCTTCTTGTCACCATGTCTGTGGGATAGCCATTGGTTTCATGGAACCGGGAAGTTAATTTGGGAAGGTCAAAAGCAGTATTTTTGCAACCATGTGGCATGTGATCATGTGGGGGCTTGGCCTCTGGGTTTGCTGCCTCTGCTGAAAAAAGGAGCCAGAAACTTGTGGGGCTGACACTTCAGCACTGGGAATGCTGAATTCACTTGAAAATGCTACAGGTCTTGTGATCTTTGTGCATTGTGGGCTCGATCAAGCTGGACAATGGTATTGCACAGTCAAGGATAACGTGCTGGTTTGCTGGAAACTGCTATCCCAACCGCTGCCTCTTTTGCCAGGGTTGTCCGCTAGTTTGCTTGTTGGCGTGTTACAACCCTACAAAAACAGGAGCTATGAGATAAGATACTGAAGCTGGCAATTTCCTAACAGCTTTACCAAGGAAAGGAGAAAAAAGGAAGCCTTTGGTGCACTGCATTTCTCACTCCATGGGAGTTGAAAATGAAAATGTTGAAAAGTTGCTGCAAGATATGCCTTTAAGAATCCATCTACAAACAAACTCCAGCAAACAAAAAGCCAATCCCAAGCAAGACCTAGAGCACTCAGAGCCCCATGGGGTAAGGATTGTATAGTGTATTCCTGTTAGAATGCACGATTGTTAAACCACAGAGTGCCTCTGTGTGAAGGTACACAGTGAAAATGGTTGGAATTGTTTCCTTTGTAATCACTCAATTGAAAGGCAGTGATTGCGCTGGGGCCAGAGCCAGGAACAAAGAGGGCTCCTCACCAGTGTGTGGTGGTGCAGTCGCGGTTTCTGCATGTGACTACAAGAAAGGACAAACCACAGGATAAAGTGAGAGCACTGAAATTTTTATTTGTTACCTCTAGGTACCACGAGTTTGACGTTAATAGGCAAGACCAGTGAATGAGCAGCAGTACATTGCATTCAAACCTGAATCTCCAAAGCACCAAAAATGGAGCTAGATTTACTTCTTAATCCTATAGTCAGCACACTAGTCTGGACTTGCTGTGTCTTGTATTGTCCCTAATTTAGTAGTACATTGTTATGCAGTTAGGGGGCGTGAGGAAAGAGTCATTGTGTAGTACCACTTCTACGTCATCATAGGACTACAACATGCACATTCTACTATGTGGCCCAAGCAACAAGAATACAAGTAGAACAGTTACGGGTGGAGACAGGTTCATGTTAACACCACCTATGAATTTGTAGAAACCTTTTTGGACGGGTACCTACAGCAGTTCATCAATTTGTGTGGGAACATTACACGCATGCACGAGAGATAGTGGAAAACATAGCAGGAGCGGCAGCAGGACGGAGGACAAAGGTGAAATCTGTGATGGGATGCACTGGAAACAAAACCTTCCTCAGCTTTCTACAGCAAGTCTCTGCTCTGTTAGCGAGGCCTGCTGGGCAACAGTTTTGTTCTCATGGCTGCGGAGTTTTGACACAACTTCTAGAAACGCCATGCTCTGCACTTCCTTTTGAAGAGGTTCTAGAAAAAGGAATAGTAAAAGAAACGGTGCTTTGTATGAGACAGGCAAAAGAACAGACGAGCTCCGTGAGTGTGAGAAACTTTTCTATTGAATCCCAAGACACGTAAGCACACAAATGTGTGTGTACACATAATCTTTTTATTTACTTTTTTGAATCGCTTTTGAGGATGGAGAGAACCTGTCTAGCTCCTGGGGGCATGCACAGACTCCATAGATTTCAGATAGAGATGAAGGATGAAGCAGCTGCTTAAGGAGTTCCACCTGGATTGATGTCCAAAACAGATGCTTAGGAAGTAATTTTAGTGAAAATATTTTTCTGCTTTATTCCTTAAACTAGCTTGCCTTGAAAAGCTCACTGTGGTGTTTGTCCGTACCAAATCAGCTCTCATTGT
>JAOQGH010000032.1:27299152-27312769 GCA_025769975.1 Gallinago jamesoni
TGCTAGCAAATTTTGAGCACAATCTTTGTATATTGATATGGATATACAACATAGTAGTATATACTATTCTGGTCTTGGAGTACTGTGTCCAGCTCTGGAAGTCCCAACATAAGAAGGACATGGACCAGTCGAAGAGGATCCAGAGGAGGAGGGCCATGAGGATGATGAGAGGGCTGGAGCACCTCTGCTATGAGAACGGGCTGAGAGAGTTGGGGTTGATCAGCCTGGAAAAAAGAAAGTTCTAGGGAGACGTTATAGCAGCCTTCCAGTACCTGCAGGGGGCCTACAGGAGAGCTGGGGAGGGACTCTTTATCAGGGAGTGGAGTGATAGGGTGAGGGGTAATGGTTTTAAATTGAAATAGGGGAGATTTAGATTAGGCATTAAGAAAAAATTCTTTACTATAGGGGTGGTGAGACACTGGAACTGGTTTCCCAGAGAAGTTGTGGATGATGTTCAAGGTCAGGCTGGATGGGGCTTTAAGCAACTTGGTCTAGTGGGAGATGTCCCTGGCTGTGGCAGGGGGATTGGAACTAGATCTCTGGTCCCTTCCAACACAAACTACTTGTTTCTAGAGCAGTATAGATTAATCAAGTATTTGTTCTCTTAAGATGGCAGTAATGCAGCATTCACTTGCATAGATGTACAGGTCACCAGAGTTAGAGTAGGCGTGGTGAACTCTGTTTAAAAACAACACTGAAAAGTACAGCTTTGTTTACAGAGACTGCACACACTCAACTATGGTATCTTTTAATCAATTCAATTGAGTTGCTGCAAACTCAACTGCAGAGAACCTTCAAATGTTTCACACTTGGCAAGTTGTGTGCAGGCAGATTCTGAGTCTGTACTTAGTCCGGTTATTTGTTATGTACTTAATCCAGTTCTTTGCCATCTTAGTTGTCTGTAAATTCTGAAACCTTTATGGAATGAAATTTGCTCTCTTTCTGCAGAGTAAATACTTCTTAAAGAACTGAATGAAAGAAACATAGGCACTTCTTAAAACCTCAGCTGGAAATCCAATTTGCCCATGATACCTTCCTATTTTTTTTCATTTGTTTGGGGTTTTTTTCACACAGGTGGGAAGTTGCATTACCAAATCATAGTCTGCTCCACCATCCTCAAAACAGTCTGACCTTTAGCAGAGGGTTAGCTCAGAAAGATTAGACTTTAGTGTCCAGCATTGGCACGTGTTAGAGCGTGTTGTCCTTCTCTTTCAAAGCAATCCTGAAAAACTGTGCCTGGTGGGCTGAGCATGTGAGTACTCATTTGGGTGGGTGTGTGTCTTTGCAAATATTACCTCTATCTTTGTTTCCTACAGTTCTGGTAGTAATTTAAAACTAAGTGAGGAGACTGCGTGCCTTACTTGACTGTTCACCAGTTACAAAAAGCCATCACGCATCATGGCAGCTCAAGTTGAAAATAAAGTTCTTGTTATCTGCATATTTGGAAAGACAGTCTGATACTGTACAGTTTTAAATGACTTTGATTTCTCTCCTGCCAATTGAAGTTTGAGCGAGCTGCATCCTGCAGAAGCCAGAGTCCAGTTCTGGCAGTTAATATCCAAAAGTGAGTTAACAGCCTCTTTCTTGATGCTATAAATAAACACTATAAATAAAGTGTGATAGTAAACTGAAACCTTCCGTGTACCTTCATTGCGAACAGAGAACCAGTCTCAGAGTGTGTTTGCACACATTCTATGTTCAGGCTGAAAGAGAGAGCTAAGGTTAAATCCCCAAATCTCTTAGGAAAGCAGCCCTTCCTGAATACTCACCAGATCCTATAAGGGCACAGATCAGCACCATGGAGTTGTATTTTATTTCTGGAGCACTCCTGTCGTCTGAGAGCAACCTGTGTAGAATCTGAACAAGCTGAGCATTTTCAAGATCCTTTTCAGCAGTGACTGAAAGACAAGTGAAAATTTTTAAATCTGAAACTGCTGCTTTTTTTTTGATGTTTCTGTGCGTTTGCTGATTATTGAAACGTGGATCTCTTAATGCAGTGAAAATGGTGCTGTCATACATAACTCATTGGCATAAAACGGAAGCACATATTAGATGGTACAGTGACAGGAATCACACCTCTTGTTATAAAAATGTAAAGTAGCCTAACTGCTTGAAATGACAATCGTGGCGTTTAATGATAAAACCCAATCTTAAATGTGCAGTGAGCTGATGGAAAAGCCACCAGGGTTTCTAGCAATTGAGGCCAACACTTGCAATATTTCGGCTTTCAAGACTTTCATTGCCTGATTTTGCTTTTGGAAATTTTATTTGAATAAATACAGATGGTGTAATTCTTGATTTCATGGTAGAGGGAGCTCAGGGTCCATTGTAAAGGCTGGGAAAAACTTTTCAAGATCAGTGTGAGTTATTTCCCCTGTAGTTTTCCAAGAAACATATACTGAATTCAGGGTTAGATAATTCTTGTGAATAGCAATGTTTTTTTCTTTTTAATTAAAACAATTCCTTGATGCCTTGGCTGCAATTTGGAAGTTGAACATAGCATTCCTCCAGTACATGATGGCAAGAGAAGAAATAAAGAGCAAAAATATGTAGTGCTGCTTGTTTAGGTTAGTCAGTAAGCAAGAAAATTGGACAAAAAAAAATTCTGTTGGGCATTTACCTACTTGTTTGGTAAGCTGAGGTACTACAGAGGCAGGTCAAGACATGTAATCATCTCAGCCTTCATAGGGGAATTCTTGCACCTATTTCTGTGGAACTTAGTAATAAAAGACATTTTGGGGGTATCACCTACCTCTGTGTGTGTGTTCTCTAGCTCTCGCTAATTAAGTGAAAGCTTTACTTTGATAAGCCCTCTCAAAAAGAGATTAACCATTCCAGTGTTGGAATGTAGTCAGGTCATATAGTCTCCACTTCAAGCAATGATTTTCCTGTTAGCGTTATGGGTTTTACCCACAATGTGAAAGTTATCTTCAAGGGCCTTTCTAGATCATGTGATCACCTACGAGAGTGATGGAGCAGACACTGTATTACCAGCAAACTCCAGCTTGCTGCATAACCTCATTGCCTGCTTACGTCTGCATGAACTGTCAAGTCTGAAATATATATATATATATAGTCTGAAAGGCAGGTGGAAGAAGAAGCTTTTGTGCATTGCAAAAGAAACTTGCACAACTCTCCCTCTATGACTTCTCCTGGGCACAGACTGGAAAGAAAGCAGGTAGAGTTAACCGCTGGGATACTCACCTAACTCTAAAGCCGCTATTAATGCCAGCGCAACAAGAGCTTCATTTTGCATTATTACATGTTCACTGGTTGCCATGGTTACTAAATGCTTGATGCCACCACTCTGTACAATGGTCCTAATTACATCCTAAAATAAATAACATAGAAATGAAAAAATTCTGCATTGCATACAAACTGAATTAAGTAATAAAATTCTCATGGATGCTATGTTACCTTTGGGTAAGGACAATCATCGGCTTTATGTACGTATGTACTTTAGGCAACTTAAATGTATATACACGTGGGCCTCTAAATTATCTGCTCTTACTCTGAAATTACAACACAACCTGTTAAACCAAGCCAGTTAATGACATGATTAAATTAAGACACGTAACTAACTCTCTTCCAGGTTATGCTGCGTAACTCAAGTTCTCACCGTGTGTTGTCAGCCACCTAATGAAATCCACTCTTAAGTTTGAGCTCAGCTGCTGTTTAAAGATGATTAGTTCTTCCTTGTTTATGTTATGTTGTGATGTACAGAGCAGCTTATCAAAAATGCCCAAAAAACCATATATTTGGGATAAGGAGACACAAGAATATATTTTAAATAAAGTTATCAAAGCTGCTTCTCCATGGATTTTCAGAGTTTCTTCAAAATGTTCACAGAGGTGAGATCACAAATAATACACTTTACTATGTAATAGATAAGGTGTACTTGAAATGAAAATGCTGAGTTAAATGGCTTTAAAGCAGTTTAAAAATATGCAACTGGGATTCTGTTTTCAAGTCCAAAACTTGATCCAACTTAATATGTAAAAAGGATTAATACAGATTTCTGGTGTTCACAGGTCTTTGATTACTTGTTAATTATAATTTTAAAAGTGAGTTTGCATGCGTTGTTTTTACTGTTATATGTCCCTAAATAACTTGCAAAATTTTTGCCTGAAAAATGTCAGGTAACTTGGCATGCTGAAGGGAAACCCAAGGAAACATGGTTTGGCTTTTATTATATTTTATTTGTTCTGTGAGTGCACAAAGTTTTAAAATAGTAGTTATTTCTTGAAATAAGAATTTTATTTAAATTTTTAATCACTGTGTTGAATTTCCATTTAAAGCACAGATTCCTTTCTAACTTCAGCTACGAGTCAAAACTCATTAACTGATACATGCACTTAAAATTATTTATGTTCCAGTGCTTGCACAGCCTGTGCAGTGACATTTTTTATGCAAGGAAACAGACACAATATGATCATAATCCTTGAAAACTGCTATGTTTTTAGCTAATTATACTCATGATGCTAGTGCTGCAAGTCAAAACCTAGTGACTCTAGAATTTCATGTTTAAAACCTGTTTTTCCTGAATGTCATAATGTATGCAGGCAAGTAAGTATTTTTATATTTTTCCTTATTTGCACTGATGTGTGTTATTATTTGTGATTTTTTTTTTTTTTTTTTCTGCCAAAGTAGTTTTGAGACCTTGTGGAATAATCTTGGAAGTACTAATTCCTATTTGTATTTGTGTGGAACCCTGGCTGTATAAGCCTTGGGAATCAATCAGCACCTCTAACATCATAATTTTTATTTTGATGAACGTCACCCTCTAAAAGGCAGTACCAAACAGATAGAAGAGATGAGAGCAGTGAGGTTTGGTGCTAGTGTGGCTTAACTCACAAGTACCTACTCTGTTTTTTAGAATGAGATGTAACTTTTTTAAACTACTGTCACTTTTGTAAATATTACCCCAAATCCTTTCAAATTAAAAACCATATTCAAATCTAAGGTGCTCTAAAGAACTATTAAGTAGTATTCATATTCAAACCTAGAGGGCAGTAAAAGCATGAAAAAAACCCCAACTTCTCAGCTCTGTTTTCCAGTCGCGTTTCTTCTGTGAGTATAGAAGCCACACAAAAGTTCATCTGGGATAATTCTGTTAACTTCTGTATTAATATCTATTTGATGCCATCAAAAACGTTTCTGTATTTAGGATTGAATTCTGTTTTCCTGTAGAGAGTATTGATAAAAACTCGCATCTGGGGTGGCATACGCCATCTACACACACGTTTTGTCAACTGTGTTTGTGGGGTGTAGAAAAAATGAGAACTCAGAAAAAATGAAACCTCATCAGTTTTAGAGGTTGAACATAAAATGGAGAATAGGCATCTGAAAGAGGCAGTAATATTTGAACTCAGCAAAGATTTAAATGTCTGTAAGTCCTGTTGATTTGTTTTTGGAGTAGCTCAGTGTAGGTCAGGTCCACAATATGTTTTTCACTTTGCAAACACCATGCGTGAATGAAGAGGTCTCTGTTGTCTGAGTTGTCCAAAGCAAGCTCGCCATTTAAACTCAAACATGCAGCTCTGTGTTCATATCAGTGAACATACTAAATGAACTCTGAGCCTAAAATAGTTTCCTTCCAGATGAGATGCTTTCATTCCTTCTAGGGCTCTGTTTTGCCTGATACTCTCCTGGGCAAGGACTGTGGACTCGGGCTGCTTACGTAAAGGTATTTGGTTGATGCAAAGGTGATGGGAGGGACGGGACTCATCTGTCCCACAGTTTCTCTTAATGGCATATCTTTTGCCACGTACAATGAAGCTTCTGTTAGAATTTAGAATAAATGATCATTTCTAATGATCTGTTAGCATATTTCAGAGTTTTAAGATTCTATATAATGAGCAGGGGGACAGACTATTTCTGGATCTCATTTTTATATAAATATATAGCAAGATCACAACAATTGAGTGCAATGATTCTTCATACATAGCATCACTAAAATGTAGAAAAACTAGCATGCCGAACTTCTACAGGATGCAATACAAATAAAAATGAGTCAAGACTGAAGCATGTGAATCCCAACCACGTTCCTTCAAGTACCTTGCCACTCTGAAATGGTTTTGTTTTGTGTCACGTCATTTTGGTTTTTTTTAACTACGTAGTTCCAGTGAGCATTTAAACCTGCTGCTTGCATCCAGAGCCAGAGGAGATGGAACACATGCACCGATACCAAGTGCAGAGGTAACTCTTAGTTCTTACAAGCTGATCTTTTTCACCACTAACTTACTTTTGATTTGCTGTGTCGTATAAGTGCAGAAAGTAGTCTGTTGGACTCTCCCATCACACCTGCGTGATCCTTGGCTTCACACCACTCCACCAATCGTTCCACCAGTTTTACATTTTTGCCCAGCTGTTCAGCTGCTTCCGCTGCATGATGCCAGAGCCAATAACACAACAAAAAAGTTGTCACTTTCTAAAGCAAGTGCTAGAAAAATATGCTGACAGTTACTAACTAGGAGGAGTTTAAGTAGAACTTCACGACAACTTAACAGTGAGAAAAGTCTAGGTTGCACGGAAGCAAATAAAGCCAGTCAGAATGGAAACAAAATACAGAAAAACATTCATAATCCAGTTTCTGAAAACAATTTATCAGCCCAGTTAATGTTGTTTGTGCTTTGATTAACAGTAGGAAAAATACAGGTGATGTCACATTCCCAGGTGAGCTAGCTCAAAAAATTAAAAACTAGAAGGGACTGCTGCCAGAAGGGAGCACTGTGGTCAGCTAAAGTAGACTTCATAGATTATAAATCATGTAAATTTCTTCAATGAATTTCTATTTTGCATCTAATAGCTTTGCTAGAATTACAATGGATCTTTTGGAAAAAAAAATCTGCAAGACTGGATCAAAAATACATACTTGGCTAATTTATCTCATTAACTACTTTGAGTTTTTTGCAGGCTTCTGATTTTTTTTTATAAATCCTCATCGTGAAACAAGCTGTTAAACTAAAAGGTGCCTGTTTATTTTGAAATTGCAGTTTGTCAATTAACAAGTGTGTTAGTCTCTTCCAAGGAGCTAGGTACAGCCAGAAAATGCAGTAAGTGAACAGCAAAGCAGGAGTGGTAGCCTGAAACACTCACGCCTCAAAACATACTTGTAATGTGACAGCGTAGACAAGTTCTGAAGTACAAAAGTAAATAAGCATTTGATACCTATTCTGAGGGTCCCTAGTAGTCAATTTAGGAGTTCTGGGGAAAAAAAAGCAACCCACATTCCTCTCTTTTGCATGTGTATTAGATTTATTCCAAGACTGCAGGAATAAAATTTTAAAAACCACTCTGCTTTCCTCTTGTAAGAGCCTTGGCAGCATGTAACAGACTGAATGAAACAGAATCACTTAACATAGAGAACAGTTTATTTTTACCTTGTGCATCTATTAACATTCTTAATGTTCCCAGCAGCTTGAACTGAACAGGGGGCATCTCCGATCTGAGAAATTTCAATACAGCTTCTGCAACACCAGCTGATAGCATCTTAGCTTTATTTACAACTGCATGAATAAAGAATAGGAATGATCTCAAGAACGTTTCTAGAAGATGCAGTTTATTTCCAAGACAGTCTTGAAGCAAATTTTCAGACACAGTTTGAAAAATAGCTTGTGAACACAGGTTTAATGAACATGAGTGTGTGCTGACAATAGTGCATTGTGGGCAGGTGTCATGGTTGCTAAGACACAGGTGTGAAATTAAGTGCTTTTTCCTAGCATGCACATCCAATTTCCAGTGTTCAGCCTGAACATAAACTGAAGGCTAGACTTTTGCCCCATGGTGTAGGAAAGGCACCTTCCACAAAGTGCTTCAAGCAGAAGCCCAGGCTGGTGCTTGCACCCCAAAATATGAGGAAACTTCTCTGATTCCCAACAACACTCTTCTATTTCACATAGGCAAAGAAACTAAAGCATCTAAATAGCATAGTAATCTCTTACCCAGTTCCAATACTTTATACAAACAACTCTGTGGCCTGACATGTCTGGAGCCTGTACTCCTTATGTTGCCCCCTCTAAACCCTCTTTCATCCCCTCCACTAGTCTATGTTCTCCAGTTTTAAGGAGCTCTCTGAAATATTTGTAAGGTGCAAACTTGGTCCAATATTGTACTTCAAAAAAGTACTCATTTAATATTCAAAGTAGTGTTTAACAAGCAGTTCATCACTGAAGCCAGTTAATTTTTCTGTAACAATATGCATTAAAACTTATGCAGGTCTCTAGCAGACATCCTTGAGGGAATCCCCTACAGGGAAGCTTGCTGATGGATGGAAGTTTAAATAGAATTACTCATCTGAGAAAGGTAAGCAAATGGCACACCACTAAAGCTGCATGGGTTTAGTTATGTATGCATGATAATTTTTAGAAAGTTGTAATTTGCCAAATCTGAAAATAGTACAATAAGGTTAAATGGGTGGAAGACTTATTTTTGGCTTGGCACAAGAAAACACACACAAGTATTACGGAGTTGCTTTGTTTTTATGTGCACATGCTCTGCCTGTTATGCTTGGGCAATCAAAACTCATACAAATTAATTGATTAAAAATAACAAAATTAGCATTCGGTTCACTGTCTAAAAACAGTAACTCATGGCAAGAGGCTGGCTACTCTAGCAGTCTATCTCCAGCTCTAATTTGGGAATTGTTAAAGCCTGAGGAAGCACAGTGAAATGCAGTGTTTCCACAAAGTGGGCACTGCTCTCTGGTGTGGACCCTCTGCTGTGAGAGAGATCTCGAATGAAACAAAGGAAATTAAAAAAAAAAAAAAAGCAGTGGTCTGGACAGCAAGGATTGAGAAAGCATATCTGAGGCCTCCTCAGCTCCCTGCCTGTTACAAAGCTGCCCTTTCCTTGGAGGGGGATGGTACTGTGGGATCAAAGTGGCAAAGGATGGTCAATAGGCCTGTGATGCGTTTAACACTGCTGGTCACAACTGCTGTGCGAGGAGACATAAAAACGAGGACGGGCCTGAATGAAAAGCAGCAGCCTGACCCGGCTCTAGGCCTGTCAGTCAGTTCTCCCACCCTCATCCCCTTGAGGGGCGTGGTGGGAGAAGAGAATTTTACCTTTTGTTAATTAGCAATGCAAAGTGAGGCTTACCAGGAATAGCCAGGTTTCTGAGAGCGCTCAGTGCAGCGTGCTGCACCGTTACGTTTCCATCTTCCACATGTCTGTCTAGCAGATCCATCAGCTTTTGAACTATGCCATTATCCACCATATGGATGCAGTTTCCGTCTGTGCAAGATGAGACAAGTCACTTCTGAATTAGAACATTATTACTATGATTTGTACAAGAGCTTTTTAAGAATAGAAGGGTTATTTCCCTGTTACTTTCTATATTTTATTGTTGAGAATTTGACCACCGTCATCAGTGGGAGTTGCAGCACTCATGACAAATTTAGAAGAGTAACATAAGAAACTCTGAAGAAGGCAGAAATCCCCTATACTTTTCTACAAATGTGAAACAGTATTTTTAAAGTAGGCTTAATGCTTTTCAGGATTGTAAAGCATAAAATTACTGATGTTGCTATATAGCCCAACAGGAGTTTTACCATGACACACAGCTTTTGTTTGTAGCTAAACAGACAGAGCATGATAGAAGGGTACAGATCAATTAACATAAGCTATTATGGCATATTCTTACCATTTCTGGCAAAGTTTGCAATAGCCAATGCTCCTGCAAGCTGTAGCTGATGGCTGTTAGACGGAATCCATGAAAGTACTCTTTGGAACACACTGCCTTTTCCTTCTTCAAACAACTTTTGCATGGATTCATCTGGGGAAAAAAAGCATAGACAGCAAGACAAAGAAATGTTTGTTAGGGAAACTTCTTCTCTTTATATCTGAGAAGCTCTGCTGGCTTCGCTACAACGAATACAGTCCTGTAATGTGATGAGAGACAAAATCTGACCCGTTAAATGTTAACTGGCAGGTAGCAGGTCCTCTATGTTATTTAGAAAATCAATAAATAGTAAAATTCAGCAGTCAAACAGCATTACAGGCATCTGCTGTTGCTTTGCAGAAGGTAGCGAGTGACACAATGTACTTACCTCCAAGCAATAATAAAACCATAAGATCAGAAGCTGTTTTAAGCTCTGCAATATCATCCTCTTTGTCACTGTCCACAGTCTTCTGGACGATCTCAAGTAAGCACTCCACCAAGCCTGCTTCAACCAGCTGCAGTTTAATGACATCTGAAGAACAGCATGGATAATAGGAGTCAGAATCATGATTTTAAATACATCTTTCGTACGTACATGCAGGACAGACTCAGAAAAGTGGTGACGTCAATAGTTTCACTGACAGCTTGTGTAGATAAAACAGCGATTTCATTATTTTAAATTCTCAGGGGCAACTTCTGTTAGTATTCATCTATCAGGCCCTCCCCCAGCCGTAGACTGCCTGTGCCTAGAGCACAACTAAACGCTGAAGCTGTATGGAGCTGCTCTTCACTTCTCAAAAATGAGGATATTTCTCTACAGCAAACTTTTGGTGTTTCAGTCATCACGCAGCAGACTCATAAGGACTGTGCCATGTCTGGGGTTTCCAAAACCTTTCAGTTGTGCTGCAGAACAAACTTTGGGTTTTTTCTTCTATTTCATGTACATAAGAGCTCCTGACTTCACTAAGACATAGAAGTATAAAGTACAGAACTTTTTAGGTGAAATCTCAGAGCAATTTCTTATAGCTGAGCCAAGATACCTGCCGCTCATTGAAAGGGCTGCAGGAGGAGTACAGTAAGGTCAAATCTAAAAGACTGGGTTGGGAGCAAAATTTGTTGTGATTGAAGAAAATGATGAGGTAAACTCATTTCTTAGTTATTGGCAACAAGGCTCAACAAACAATGTCATAAACATGTTTTTCAGGTGGTGAAACAGGACTTGGGAGCAATATTTTTTCTGTTCTATCTACAACAACACAATCTTTAACAGATTTTTCCCTGTAAACGTGGATCTGGGAACCTTTACATGCCAAAAAACCCCTTTCTGTTAAGCAGGAATGGCAGGTCATCTGATGCTGCGGTTTTTTGTTATGTCAAAAAGACTGGTAGTTTTTGCATGCTGATTTTAGAAAGCATTTACAAACCTCTGCAGAAATGTGTAAACAAATGGATTTCTCTTAGCTTTCTGCATGAAATGGTGTTTTAACAATAAGGAGTTTAACCTGAGTTAAAATATTTTTAAAGGCCAAAGCTTTGGAAATATTTTTTCACACAGTTTAGAAGTGGCAGTTGGGTGAGAAGTGTTCTACCTCTGGTGAAGGACACAACTGACTCTCGGTATGCTGTTGTCACTAGACGTTTTGCCTGAGTGGAATTTATTGTTCCTCTAAGAGCAGTTGACCTTCTCATGAACTTTGTTAGTGAGGGCAAAATATCTAGACAGGATTTTTTAAAATAGGTACTTTCACACTGAGGTACTTTAAAAAAATATAGATTTCCCTTAATTACAGAATACGGGGTTGCAGGTGTGTTATGATTTGAAATATAAATTGCTACACCAATGTTCCTTAACAACACAACAAACCAAAAAACCTCAAAAACCCCCAACCGCCAAAATCCAGACTCTGCAAATACTTCATTTAGATGTTTTTGCCTGTTTTGCTGCTTTGTTTTGCTGACCTACTGCTAATTATCTACAATCAAAAGCACCTAAACAGTACCAGCACATTGAAGTAGTCATTTAAGTATGCCTTGAACCCACAGGGGAAGAGTTCAGCTGATTACCTCATAATATGCAAGCACCTAAGTTATGTTCAGCAGCAGTAAACGTATAAAATTTTATTGCGACTATAAAACATAATCTAAGGAAAATGAAGCATTTGAACTGAAATATGTCAAACTCACGAAAAGCTTGGACCTAATTCTCTGTCAGTCTTCAAGGATTGAACTATCTTAGAGAAACTAGTTAGTTAAGTGGTAAATGAATATATTTTGGCAAAATATGCATTTTTAGAACTAAAAAAGGAATCTTGTTTTTACATGCCACTTAAAATAAAAGGCAAGATAACTTTTTAAATGGAAGTAAAAATTTATCTTGATTGATACTGTGTAAAACAGACATAGGCAGAGAGTGTGTATAGAGTAGGATAAAACCTAAATCGTTAGTTTACAACCCATCTAATAACTTATTCCATTCAAACAAACTTTAATGCTGAAGAGATTAAAACAACGTTATAGAACCATCAAATACTGTGATGTCTTCCATACTTAGAACTGCTCTCCACTTTAGTCCAGCTCCACCCGCTAACTCATTTCTTCATTTCCCTTAAGGGCAGAGTGTAGATTATACAAACCACCAAGAACTCATTTGGGAGGAACACCCTGGAGCGGTGATCGGGCACACATCACTTCCCACAATGGCTTGAGCAGTGAAGGAAACTCAACTCTCCTGGGGCTGCTTGGCGCTACCATGATATATTCTACCAAACACTCAAATTAAATTCATGTGATCTCTCCATGAACAGCAGGGGGAGAGCGTCCTGCTCTTAGCTCTGCAATTAACATGCCCCTTGCAAAGAGATGCCCATAGGAAATGTAATTGCCAGTGGTTCTGTGATCCCGGTAAATGACATAATAACTGATGCCCTGGTGCTGTAACGGACTATGAACTCTTGAGCCAGTGTTTTGCAGACAAATGTTGTACAGAGCTCTAAAAAGCAGCTTTTGATATTCCCACTGCAGGTACAGGGAAATAAAATAGAATCATATACAGACTGAATCAGAGGTGGAATTGGCATCAGCCGTTTGTTGGATCCTGTCCTATGCTCAGACAATTAAGACCAATTTAACTCATATGACACTGTCATCACAAGGATCAATCATGACAGCTTCTGAACAAGGCAGCCAGCTTCTCTGCATTCAGTCCCTGAAACAATAGGTATAATGGAATGAATAAAAAACAGTGCAAGCAAAAAAATTCTATTCTCACCATTTTCTGCCAGGGGAGCCAAAACTTCAAAAATCATCTCTTTTTTATCATGCTCTATTTGTTTCTTGAACAGTTTCACAAGCTCTTCAGCAATGTTTGTGTAGGCAAACTGCTCTTTACTTGACTCTGTGAAGCAAAAGGGAAAATTCAGTACCAAGTAAACAAGCCACATCAAAAGGTAGGACTATTTTTTTTGGTCTTTATTACCAGGTTTATTCAGTAAGGTGACTAACAGTGCTCTTCACAGACAAGAACAACAAATTCGTGCTTGTCGCTAAACGAAAAGAAAAATGTCTAACATTTTAAGATAAATGTACTAATCTGAAATAATTATGATTAAAGCTTTTAAAAATATATAAATATATGATCAAGGCTGTTGGGGCTTTTTCTGCCCAACAGAATGTAAAGGTAGCTACAGAAACAACATTACAAAAATATGTGTATTAAATCTTGGATTCCCCTCAGCATAATAGGAAGACCAACAGAATATATATTGCATTTTCTGTGGGAGAGATGAAGAGTTGTACTGAATGCTTTAGTATTTACATAGAATCACAGAATCTTCTAGGTTGGAAGGGACCTTAAAGATCATCTTGTCCAACCGTCAACCCAACTGACAAAAATAGACACCCACACAACAAACAAGGAGCATCACCATCACTAAACCATACCTCCCAGCACTACATCA
>JAOQGH010000032.1:27312869-27364231 GCA_025769975.1 Gallinago jamesoni
CCAGCACCTCAATGTCTTTTTTATGGTAGGGGGCCCAAAACTGGACACAGTACTCGAGGTGAGGCCTCACCAGTGCCAAGTACAGGGGGACAATCACCTCTTGGGCCCTACTCGCCATGCTGTTCCTGATACAGGCCAGGATGCCGTTGGCCCTCTTGGCCACCTGGGCACACTGGTTTTACAATGGTGACATCTCCTTGAAATCTGTGCGTGGCCACTTCATACTGCACAGATAATATAAAGCAGCTTTACAGATGGGCTAGCTTGCTACCAGGAGGTTAGCCAGCAGATAACAGTTCTTAAAATATAGATTCAACAAAAGTATCTCTTACTCCATTGCCTGTATCTTAGCCATCCTCACTGGCAGTATTACAGGGGATGCAGGTGGTAGGGCTGGTGTTCTTCATTCTCCAGTTGCCACCTCCTGAGGGCCATCTGTAGCTAGAAAATCTTTCAGCACCTTTGCTACTGCTTTAATGGATGGTTTGGGATTATTTTAATGTAGAAATGACCCCAAGGACTGGGCAAAAGCATGAATTGCAGACCAAGATCCTTTTGTGCTCATCTCATTATTGTTTTCTCTCAATATGCATGGCTGTATAACATATCCTAAGTGGATTATTGACCCTTCCAGTGTTTTTAAAAGCAAAACCATCACTCTCTGTATTGGGTTTTTGCCCTCCTTTGAAATAGAATAAGAGTTTCATATAATGCTTCTCAAGGGATCTGTGGAATACAGTTGTTTTTAAGTGATGAAAAATGACAATCTGACAATAAAATTCCCTGAAGTAATAAGGCAAAAATAAAATATTACAGTTACAATGTGATTGACTAAGCTATTGCTTAAGGGAGATTAAAGTATTACAAGCTAAATTAATTTTGTGCCAATCTTAAAGAAGGAGCATCTTTTCAACCTATGGGAACAGGCAGGGAAGCAGCTGCTGTTAAGCTTCTTTCCCGTGGTAATTATTTCTCAAGTGGACAAAGCTGGATATTTCCAAGGAGGGAAAAGAAATGCAGCTCTCAGTGGAGATAACATTTATTATATTTAATATCCTTGTGGTTTAAGTTGGATTTTTGCACTAGAATTTCTGGTATACGACTCATATTATACTTTTTGCCATGCAGACACAATATATACTCTGATCTATTAATTTCTTTAGTGCTGTTTTGATGACTCTTTCTGTTGTTTTGTTAAGTAGACTTGTCTGCTATAAGCTAAGGTATTAGGTGTGTGATCCGACTGTACTAGATAACATGATACTCTCTCTAGCTTTGAAATCTACAAATTTAGGACAGTTGCGAATATCTTCAGGCCACCAATTAGTACAAACTAACATATATTTTTCATATTTTGAACTGCTGAATCTTCTTAGAAATACAGGGTGATACCATAACTGCTATATTGCACTGTACTACAGTGCAAAAAACCTCCTAAGACTAAAATTTCACTGAACAGGTTAGCAAAAGAACAGCAATGTAAACCATGAGTCCTAACAATGTGTTGGTCTACACTTTGAGGAATTCCACTGACAACTAGTTCACATACAAAGACAAGGGATCAAAGCAGGACCACAAATTTCAATTTAAACGAAGTTGTAACGAAACTTGCTAAAAATAACATCTACAGCTTAATGGTATTTATGATTTATATAAGCAAGTATTTAGTCTAGAACATGTTAAAACTGTACACCTAAAAGAATAGAGTTGTAGAGTTGTATAGGCAGATTTATGAAGTATGCCTGTCTCAGTTTCATTCAGTAATTTCCATGAGCCAAATTTAATCCCAATATAATTTTGTGGAGCTACACCAGGACACATTATTTATATTATTAATAAATAATTCACAGTAAGTAGCAGCACTCAGGAAATACTGTTTAGATGATTGAAAATAGGCTTAGTTGCATCGAAGAATGTTAGCATAAAACATAAGGTTGTACTAAGTACCCAAATAAATTTCAGTTTCTGAAGGGGAAAAAAAAAAGAGACAGCTATAGATTTTTAAAGACAATCAGCAGAAATTGCTTGCTTTATATTTTAAATACCAAAAGGAATGGAACAAGCATCAGTGCAAGGCTTTTGTTAGTCTTAAGATTTAACTTTGCAAAAACTGGATGTAAATTTGAGAATAATATTGTGGACTTACCAAGTTCTGCTAAATTGCCAAATGCAACAAGGCACATCTCTGTCAGAGCTGCATTTTGGCAATGAATGCCCAACAATTTCACTAATGTAGGAATAACACCCATATTGATAAGCTGTGACTGCAGGGTATCTACGTAAAAAGAAAGTGCAACAGTGAGTTAGCATTTCTGTTTGTAGTACTACACTTTAAAGCAAAAAAGCATTTTTCACAGAAAGCAAATTCTAGGCTAAGCAGCATTAAAATGTCTCCTCTACTCTTCTACACTAGGATCTGGTCCAGACTTGAGATACTGACTCATAATTCCCCCTGCCCTGGCAATGGGACATATTCCCAGAAGTACTCCCTTCTGATATAGTCATAGGGTATAGTGAATTACACAACTACTGATAATTTTGTGGTTATCAGGTTCCTAGTACGTGTTGGGTTTGATTCTGAGTTCACTGAGACTAGCTGTCCGAAATCAAACAAAACTATGTCAGTGAAATAACTCTTTATCTGAGAGCATGTTCCTATATACTGTTTTCCCTTAAGGATTGAAACTGGAAAATTAAAATTAGAATGAATATAAACTGGCACTGAAATAAACATGAAAAGTTTTATAAACACAGGAAGTCACAATGTAGATTATGAAGAGCTTGAGAAAAAAGAAAGTTTAATAAAGACAAAAAAATGGAAGGTTTAAGAAAAGTCCTTAGAAGCCATTCTGATAATTTCTTGCATAGGATGAAAGTTTATAGTATTTACAAGTAAGAAAGTTATTGCTCCTAGATGTCTGCAAATAGAAAGGTGCTTTGATGGTTAGGCAGAAACATGATTGTTTTAAAGGATTATTTATAACGGTATTTTCTCTTACACGTTTTACCTATAACATAGCAAAGAAGAAAAACATTGTTTCACAGTTGAATAGAATGAAGCAGATGTGAACACACCAGGTGTTGTTTAGTAATTTTCCTAAGCATCTTTTTTTCCTTTGTTTCTAAGCACTTTAACTACGTTTAAATGCTACTGATTCAAAAGACAAGGATCCAAAGCCCAGTGAAATCAAAAGAATTGTTATTACTTCATTTAGCTTTGGGTCAAGACCTACCAGGGAGTGTTTTTTTTTTTTTTTTTTAAGGAACTCATTGGAGAAACTGAAATCAGTTGGAGTTTTTATATCTGTTGAATCAGAGTCATAAAACTTGCAGGTTTTTACCAGGAGATAAAAACACATTACAACTTAAGTCTAGCAAATTTAGTATCATATCATGCTGTTGGAAAACTCTTTGTCTTCAAGATTCTGCCAAGGGTGTTTGAAATTTTCATATAAAAAAATTATGAAAAGATCCTGGAATATTTAGTTCATTTATGTTCATTCTAAAATACTTTTGTAATAATTATCAATTTGGTACACTTAGTAAATGGCACAGTTATTAAAGATTATTGGGGATAAGCAGGAATCCTTATAGCTTGACATCTTTAATACAACTGTATTACTTACCAGTAACTGAATTTCCTTTTTTTTTTTTTTATGGGGAGGGTGGTGTGTGTTACCTCTTCCACAGATTCGTGGTCTTTAGAGAAATTTATGATAATGCCATGTCAGACATCAAAGAGCTGTTGAAATTGTCAAATCTCAGGTAAGTACAAATTGCACTAGCGCATGCATTGAATGCCATTTTACCTCCAACAGATGCGTGAGTCACTACCATACCCTCCTACTTTATTCCAAACTGACTACAAAAATCTAACTCTGAATAGGAAAATCAGGGAGCAGGGAGCTAGAATGGTTCTGCGGAGAAAATGATTGTGTAGGAGAACTCAAGTTACTGGTAAATAATCTGGTTTTGTCCTTGGTTTGTGATTGTTCCCTGCAGACACTTAAAAATTCTGAAAGAAAAATGGTAGCCATGGAGAGTAGGAAAACAAAGACACAAACCACAAATGCCATAGAAAATTATGTGGAAAGAAATTGCTTTGTTACTAGACTATGCCTTCAGTGACTCTAAAATCACTTTATCCAACTGTAATGGACAAAAAGACAATTAATCTCTATGGGCTTCATTTGGCAAAGCATTCTGACATCAGAAAAACAAACTCCCTATTTCGAGCAGGGTTTTGGTTTTTTTTTCTGCTGTCTCAATACAAAATATATAAGAAGTGAGGAGGAGAAGAGTGGAAAAAGGGAAACCATATCCATCATTGAAAAGTAACAGGATTTTTTTTTTTTATGCTGTCTCTTTCTTAATACGGAATAGAGTGGAAAAAGGGAAACCATATCCATTATTGAAAGGTAACAGGAATCTTAAGAGCCGAGTAGAAGGATATGTTGTTGTTCAAGAGAGCAAGGAGCGCAGTGATTAACGGGCCTCCAGAATTCCCATGTAGGAAAAAAGGCAAAAGAAAATATACCAAGAAAGATCAATTGTACTGGCTCAAATGTCAGGTATTTTACTTGATTCCATACCAGTCACATTTCCCAGGATTAGAAGGATGGCACCTAAGCACAGGAATGGTCTACAGTGGTAGGAATGCATTTAAGAGAATCGTCAATAAGGTAAATATTGCTGCCTTAACCGCAGAAAGCAAAAGGATAAATTTTCTCCTCTGCCAAAGACGGGACGACCTTGTGAGTCACAAAGCTGCATAGGAAGCAAAAACTTTGAAAATAAGAGGCTTCCAGCAGCTATTTGCTGTGTTTATACATAAGCCTGAGCTTGTCATACAAATTCTGAACTTGTTGTTTACATTTGCATTACCAGCAATAAGAGATTCTTTCTCTAGTAAATACAAGGGCAAATTCTATTAAGGAGAAGTTTAAGGGAAAAGTATTAGACTTCTCATTTGTATGAAGACTTACAGCGCTTTTTAGTTCAGAGAAATTAAAAACATCTAATTTGAAAGATAAAAACATCTGGTTGGTTGAGTCTTAGCTGAAGGACTGACAGCAATTCTCAGGCTCTCCTATGAAAGACTGCAGATTGGGTAACTTGAAGTAAGTATCAGCCTTTCATTGCAGCAGATGTTAAGGTCCTACTAGAGCAGGAGACAAATTCAGGGGACACATGCATGTATCCTACAAGCAGTTGCCTGACACAGGACTGAAGTGAGCCATGAAGCCAGGCAACATCGTGTCTCAGGATGAAACAGCATTCAGCTTCCTAAGCAGAACTTTACACATAGTGAGCAGGAAGCATGAAAAACTGAATGCCTCTTCTGGATTTATGACTTAAAGCCACAAAAGAAATTGTCTCAGATTTTACACTGCCATCACGTGCTGCACTAGTAAGATGCCTCTGTGTTCTCTTGGGGTGAAAAGCACTGACAGTGATGCTGTACAGATGCATATACAGGTAGATAAAAGGCAACCAATACATGCGCCAGCACAAAGAATCACCTACCTAAAACTCGAATTTCAATGGCTCCATGTCCTTCGGTGACACACATGGAAACTCCAAAGAGTAAGATCTGGGGAGAATATCCCAAATTGAGAACTTTATTGGGGGCATTTGAGTTTAAAAGGCTGATTTAGGCTAGTTCATGATTTTGGACAGAATTTCAGAAAACAATTAGTCATTTTGTGTTTCATCAGTAACCATGATTATAATGCTAAAGGAAAATTTGTTCTGTACGAATTAGTGGCATGATTTTGTACCCTAGAAAAACCTGCTTGTAATTCCCATGTCTATGTTAAATCATCATATAACATAAGTGATTTTATTGATTATCCCACTACCGTAGGAAACATACTTTTAATCTGCTTTTACATGCTTTAGATTACTTTGCATTTGTATATTTAGGGCTTGAAAGCATGCTAGACATCTTTAGCTGTGATGTAAATGAAAAAAAACAAACCACGGCAAGCACGAAAATTAACAATGGTAAATCTTAGAAGGAAGCATTATGGAAATACTGCTCTTAGGCCATAATAATGGTGCCATAAATCTCCCTTTCGTTTCTTGCGTATTTACATAGCTTCTGCAGATGGTAAACAGTGCAAATCAGTCCCCAACATTCATTCCAGTCGATAAGAGCTTTGTGAGAATAAGAAAGGCTTGGCAGTTGTATGCTTTAACATCAGAATGTTACATTTTACAAAGGCACTGAAGGAAAGACAACCTTGACAGATTGAAGTTTAATATGAAATGAGATGAGGAAGCAATTGATAAACATAATTATTTTTATCTTCATCTATATGCCCATGTATAAACATATGTATAATTTCACACATGCATACTGTATTCAGTTAGCTTCTGATCTCCAATTTGACAGCCTAATGAGCTAATTGGCCTGTTCTCCCATCATTTCTGCATTTCTTTAAAAATGCTTTAATGGTTTGTTTCATAAATCTCAAGAGAAAATTAGCTGCCTTATAGACCGATCTCATTACTTGGTAAATAGTCTTTACTCACAGGATTATGAGACCTGCAAAATAGCTACTCGTGTCACTAAGTCTTTTACGTGAGTGTTTGCATATAGTTATTAGTTTTTCACTCTTTATCCAAGACTGCTTTGCCTCTTGCTCTTAAGCAGATTCATAGCTATGCACAGACTATGTATGTAATGATAACAGTCTTTAGAATGGGAGAAGCACAACATACTGAATTTACTGAAAGGTGCCAAGACAGCAGCTTTAAGCACAGGTGCTCCGTACCCCAAATGAAGTTTGCAGAACTCGACAAAGAAAGATTATATGGTTTTGTCAAGTCATGCTGCTTCTGGGATTAAGTTATGAGCACAAATATTCCCAAACATGAGTGACACGTTTGTATCATTCCTAGCCACACCTGCAACTTTGCATTTTAAGAACTAACAAAGGAAAGCATGGGAGAGCTATTTGTTTGCCATTGAATTTGGGTAGTAAATATGGTTACGACTGAGAATCAAGATAAGGGCTGGGCTGAAGGCAGAGGACTGTGTCCCGTCAGAAAAACCCTCTGATTTCTAGCAATGTAATTAAAAGTTGACTTTTTTTTTTTTTTTTTGCTTAAAAGAATTGCAAGAGATGCCAAAGCTGTGCTTGTTCTGTTAACATTGTAGTGACTAATGAAATGATAACAAGGAGGCAAACGAAGAACTGAGAGACAGCAGGTAAAAATAATTCCTGAACAGAAGCAGATGGCACAAGAACCTTGTAAAGTGAATCTTAGTTTTAAAGCTTAGACAACAATGTTATGAATGGAGTTACAATTGCAAGCTGAATGTCCAGAATCAGGATTAGACACAAGAATGCTCCACTAATTTGCTCTGCTTAGGAAAAGAAAATATTACTCGTAGCTGCTCTTTAGTTGCCATTTTTGTAAAATTCGTGTGTGATAATGCTAATTCAAAAACTTGAAGTACTCAAGAATGAGTTTCTCATTAAAAAAATAAGGTAGTTGATAGCTATTAAAAATAAAATAGTGGCTATTGGAAAAAGAGGGCAATTAGTTGACTGGGAATGATGACTGCTTAGAATCAAATAAAACAATTTATATACTCTTTGTTCATAAAATGCTAAAGATTAGAAAATATTAGGGTGTTCACAGATAATTAGATGCAGCTAAGAACCAAACGTGCTGTAATCATCCTTATCTGGATAGCTAGTGCAACTTAAAAGAGTGCAAGTCATTAAAAGCTGTAAAGAAATCTTCAAAGTCCCCACCTGTAATTTTTGTAACATAGCATGCTAAGCCAGAAAAGATTATAGAAGCAAGAAAAGAGAAGATAGAAGTGCTATTTCAAAGACTGAAACACTTCCTTTTAACATTTCTAAATTTTTCTTTTATTTTTGTCCAATTTGTTTCCGTAACTACTGACAAAGCAATCTGGGACTCTAGGCTGCAATCCCATACTCCTCATCCTTCAGCAAAACCAATGCAGTGTTTTTCTTCTCCACAAGTAATGTGGAATCAAATCTTTGCAAGTAAATCCTGAAAGTGGTATCTGCTAATCTGTGAGCACAATAAACTATCAAGACGATCTGAGTTTTCATGTTTTACAACAGGTCAGCATAGAATTGCATTTACTCAGACCATTGTCTAGCTAATGCTGCAATGTGTGGAAGTAAGTGGTTGTCTTGGGCTCATATCTTGCATTGACCGTTGTTGTAAAAATTTATGATGGTCTGCAGGTGATATTTTTAGAGTAGTTCACAACTATTGTCCAAAAACTGGCAAAACAGGCCAACTACCTGTCTCTCCAAGCACATTCTGCAGGTATAGTAACTGAGTTGTCTTCTAAAAATTTAATCCTTTACTTATTTTTTTAAAATATTGATTTGGTAGATTATTTGGGTTTTAATTCAGTGGTCGCCCCAGCCAGTGGGCAAATTCACAATGGAACTACAGGGCATGAGCTTTACACAGCATACCCATGGGTGCTGGGCCAAACAGGAGCTGGGTCCCTACGAAAAGGTCCTTCCTCATGGAGACCACCAAGTATGTAGGGTAAGGTGAGGGTTTGGTAAGCTCCCAGCAATCCTCCCTGATGCGATGGTAGGACAGAATGGTGGTGTACACCCAGATCCAGGAGCTGGGAATACTCCTGCATTTCTCACTTCTGACACTGCTTTGGTGGCTCCTGTGAATATTGTGTCAATTTGTTAGTTTGTGTGAGATGAAAGATGTCATTAAGCAGAGAGCAGCTAGTGAATCCTCCTAGTTGTCACTGAACTACACAACTGCTTTATCGATTGCATCAGAATAAGCTATCTTACTAGATGGAATGAGTCATTTATTCAATGTTTGTTACAGTTAAACTGTTGAGAAGCTGCTTGTTTGAGAGATTTATCTCATAATTAGTTTTCCTAGGGAAGACCTGCTGGGAGCTTGGTCACTGAAGCAAAACTGACACAGCACCTCTACATGGTGCTTTTGGACTGCTCTGTCTTGAGCTACCAAATATACTGGATGCTCATTAGCTTAATTAATCCAGAGGATTCTGGTATCTTAGAAGTGAAAATATGTATTTGATCCAAATATTTTAATAAATAAAGAAAATACAGAGTCAACCATATGGAATGCAACAAAATGTGACCCTCATGAAAACATCAAGCAAAACAGTTCCTGAAAAATATATGAAATAAAGGAACTAGAAAGTTGCTATATGGAGAAGAAGGAAGAAGTAAAGAAGTATTCTTAGAGAATACTAGGAAAAGAGGAGAAAAAAAGAATGCAAGAACAAGAGAAAGAGATGAGACGCACACAACAGTGGTATTTGCAGGTAGATAAGTAACACTTAGGGTTAGAGTTCCAGAGAGATGGCACAGAAAACACATAAGGGAACTATGCTAGAAGATATGATAAAGAAGATTAAAGATTTATACATTAAAGGTAAAAAAAAATAAAATAAAATTAAGCCTATGGACCATCCTGAAAAGTAGAAGAGTTTCTGGGACATAGGTTTGGAAAGTGAGTTACAGCAAGTGATAACTCTAAGGAAAAGATGAGCAGCTAATAAAGAAGCTATTTCTTCCTAAGATAAAACACTACAATTCAGGAAATGGGCATGATTGAAGAAATAATGTGATTAGCTAACTATATTTGCAATCTGTGCCATTACAAGTCAGGAGAACAGCTTCTATTTAGCTTTCCTCAGTTATACCCATTTTCCTAGAGATTGAAATTTTGAAGAACTTGGAAATGTGTGAATGCTGTAAAATATGCTTTGACACACTTGTGTGCAGAAGCACACAGTTGTACAACTAATGTAGAACACTATTTTCTTACCCTCAGTGATCAAGTATTTCTCATTTAAGATACTATCTTGTGTCTTTTTCCCAGCCCCTAAACATCTCCATTTAATGGCATAAAGAACATAAACTTATAATTTTAGATACAGAAGAGTGTTGAACATACACGTAAATCATTCCCCGTTTATCTTAGAAGAAAGTAACATGTGGTTTTATATACATTTTGCAAGGAGAAAAATCATTAAGGAAAACTGTTTGGCATATATACCCCCAAATCATCAACAAGACAACACTGCATGCCTGCAACAAATTAGTCTTATAGTGTTGTTTGATACAAAATGAAAAAGATAGGACTTCTAGTTTACTTCTGTAAATCTGTTTTTTTCCTAAGGTGTATGATATATGTCCATGTATTACTTTTAGACAAAGAAGTAAATTCCAGATGATGCTACAAGGAATTGCATTAGGAAGATATCTAGTATTTTGGGGAACATAACTTTACTGAAAATTGTATATGTGAATTCAGGTACTTTTCAGAATAACAGTGTTAGTATCCACAATATAAACCTACAGTTCACTTTAACTTTTATCTTTTTTCCTTTTTTTGATGGGGTTGTTCTCCTGGTAGACATAAAGCAAATTTTCAGTGTTGTTTACCATTCTCATTGCTATAGTTCATCAGCATGCCACAAAAGACAGTCAAGAGCTTCTCACTGGCTGGATCTGTTTTACTGCACAGTGACCTTATATGGTCTACTACAATATGTGCACCACCTGCATGGTCAACTGCGTTCCTGCCCTCATCTGTAAAACAAAGAGTTACATTAAAAAAAAAATGAAACCAAAACCCATCGTAGAGTCCCAAACATAACAGTAATCATACAAAACGAAGTTTTTAAACAGAAGTCATTCATCCAGTGTTGTCAAATTCATCTAGAGAGCTGCTTGAGGGCCAGCTTTTAGTGCAACAGAGCTAGGAAAGTGAAAATACCTACAACAAAAGGGATTAACCACCTGGCACTAATACCTTTGTAAAGAAGTTCAGTGTTTGAGGCAGAGCTGCTGGAGCCGACAAATAATATTCTGGAGATACACTGGATATTGCCAGAGGCAAGTTCTGAGCATTTTACAAAGCCTAGTCCATGTGTCCTTGTGGACCAGGGAAATTACTCCTGCTGTTATGCAGGTCGAGAAATTGAAACAGAGAAAATAAATTGCTTAGGTTACTGAAAACCAAAATGGGGAATAAAATGGACAAAGCAGACAGAGGTATTAGTTCCCAATCACAAACTCTATTCATGCCATACCATGTTCTTTGTACTTCTACACCTGAAATTTAATACCGCTATCAGATTCTTTTTGAATGGCTAGAAGAAAAAAATCAGTCTGGATCTACAATAGGCTATAATGTTCTGAGATTTTGTAAATAACCATAAAACCACCATAATCTTTTTAATGAAATCTTTCTGTATAACAAGTCAGATTTGATGTATCAGTGTGGGAATAATGGAAGAATTGGCTTTCTATTACAGTAATCAACAATATCACTTCCTTTCCCAGCAGGTAATCAGCAATGGTCAACCATCAATAACCTGAATTCCAGGCTTCCAAAAAGAGATATTTCCAAGTGAGTTACAGTCGGAATCTACTGGAAAATCTGGATTAAAAAAAAACCACCTTGGGGTAAAAATCACTAAAGCAGAAAGTTTTGCAAAATAAGCCAGTCCCCCCCTCCTCAATTTCTTAATGGCCTCAAAGCAATTATCTTCTTTCCCTTGTTATTTATCACTCTGTCATCATTCTCTCTCCCCATCATAGGTGGTCAGGCTACTAAGTTTTCCTCACTCTGCAATGTATTCAGTATGAAAGCCAAAGTTGTCCATATTTAAACGATGATCTTCCACTATAAAGTATTTCAGAGCTCTGCAAAAAGAAGTTTCTAAATCTTCCAGTACTTGTTAATACTATTGGAGGTATATATACTATACCTATAAAAACAGGATTGTAAGTACTGTATACACATCTATAATATATATATTCATAACTAAACATATATATATATAAGGGGTATATACAGGGACTTCAGATAATTTGCTGAGTGGAGCTGAAGAAGCAAGGATAATTCTTGGTGAATCTTAACTATTAAATTTATTACCAAACTAGTATATGTTTTGCAGAATGGCTGAGATATGTGCAACCAAGGAAATATGTCACTGCCATGACTGTCTCCAGCTTGGACATGATCAGGACACCAGGGGACTGTGTTTCACTGCAGGTATGCATTTCATTTTGAAAAAGGAGAAACAGTTTAAAAAAAGGAATCTGTTTACAGTCAAACAAAATCAAGATAAGATTCTGAGTCAAGGAAGGACTATAAAAAAAGGAAATACAAAAGAAATTTCTCACATCCTTGATGCAGTGACAAACGTAGGCATAATGCTGAAATGAAAGTGTGTCCTACACCAAAATATAGTGAAACAATGTAGTCAGTTGTTCAGATTCAGTTCTTACGTTTACCAAAATATCAGCAAAAAACCCCCAAACTTGGTAGGAATATTCCACCATGCTGTTTTATGTATCCTCTTCTTGTATTTTTTATTATGAAAGTTATGCAAATGCACAACTTTGTATTTGACTCACCTTTTTTTCTGAGTCAAAACAGGTATGCAAAATGAAACTGAATCACTGATTCTGGATCAGATAGACTGAATGTGGTTCTCAAATTATTATAGTGCAATTGAAATCAACAAACTAAAACCATGATAAAATTAATCTTGAGATAAGAACCAGGTTTCAAGCCTGTTCCTGTGTCTCCACATGGAACTGCATATAAAATATGTAAGCAAAGAATAATATAAAGGTAAAATTGGGAGAGGGTTTGGAAGCAAGAGTTAGACAACCAAAAAACAGTTACAAGCCAGCTTTCTTATCCAGATGGAATCTGGCACAACTCCACTGAAAATAATTATGTGATAGTATACTTACAACAAATGAAAATCTAACTCATATATTCTTTGACTTCCATTCTCTCAAGTTTGTCGAAGAAGTTATGTATCAAAGCCTGCTGTATTTTAAAGTACAGAATAGTTTCTCACTTCAAATACATGACAAAATTCTTCTGCACACAATATTTTTGTTAGGTAGATAGATAATCAGCTTCCTCTCTACAGACAGCAAAGGTAGGGCAGAAAGATTCAGAAATAAAACTCACTCCGGGGAATGTCTCTTGATCTCTATAGTATACTCAAAAAGTTAGGGTAAAAGGAAGTTCAGGATCTCTCCCAAGTAGGTAGCAGGCTATAAGTGTTAGACTTTGACGTGACAACATAGGCTGGTACATTCATTAAAAAGAGGCCTTAACTGAATTTGTTGCTCCACCTCTTTCCTATGATAGAGCTCACCCTGCTTCTCTGCCCTGGGCAGCTGGGTGAAGAACAGACCTGGGCTGGTGCTATAATTAGGATCTCCTGGTGCTGCCTTCTTATGCCCAAGAAGATTAACTCAGTTGATTAGTGCAGGGCCAGTAAGAATCCTGTACCAGATGTAGGAGGAAAATTCTGAAGGTCCCGACAACCCACTCCAAGCTAAGGCTATGACACTATGTTGCATGCCCAAGCAAAAAGCTTTTCTGCTTTTCCTGCGTTGCTGACTCAGAATGTTCCATGTACCTATTACTGACTCGCTTCTCCCTGCTGTCGCTAAGAAACAGATTTTGCACACAAGAATACTCACCAAACTCCAAATCATTTGCAGTCAAAACAAGACCACAGCATGTTGCCGTGTCTTGTTCTCAATCCAACTACTACCTTGCAGTTCAGCAGCTCTATGAACTCCCACACTTAACGTGCTTCCAGCCTCCCAGAAGCTGTGTTGAATTTTTTCCTGTGACCTTTTTAAATAAACATTTGCTATTCCTAAGAGATCTGTCATTGAACGGTTTAATGAGAGCACTCATATTTCTGCTGAAAAATGCTTCACTACAGCTCACAAAGGGCAATGCTGTTGTATAGCTCTTTTTTTTTTAAAGTAATACTGTTTAAAGATGTCAGAACGATAACAGCCCGAGAGACTAGAGGGGCTTATTTTTTTTCCTACGAAATGTACAGGAAGATTTATTACACAATGAGCTATTACCTCCATAATGTTTTTTAGATAATGCAATGCAAACATCTCTAAGAACTAATACAGTCTCTTTTTCTATCCTGAGTTGCTTACAGGACTTTTATGCAAAACTGGGTTTCAGTGTGGATTATCAAATTACTGTGACTGTTCACATTCCCCCTATGAAGAGAGTCTTGTCAAGTCTTCCTGTGACTCAGCCATGTCTGCTCGAATGGATACCCAAGTCAAAGACTAAGATTTTTTTAGTGCACGTGATTGGTAGGTCTTCAAAATGCAGCACTTGGAGTAATTTCAATTTGCTTTTCCCAAAAGGTGTTTGCATAATTTTCCCTTGAGTTTTCATCCCCAGTTCCCTAAACCCTGAAACAAACGACTAACTCATAAAGGGTTAATAGGAAAAAAGAATTAAAGCAACAGCTTGAAGTATGAAAAAAATGTAAAGCATAAGCTGCATACAGTTAATGAATTATTTCTAAAATACATGCAGCAGTACTTTGACTTTTGTCACCACTGTAAGGTTATTATTTCTGGTAATATTGTTCCATCAGGCAAAGGGCTGTGCCATCCTATAGGCAGATATCAGAAAATATTTTTGCAAATAGCTCGTGTAGCCCTCTTTAATCTAAACTTTAAATTAGCTTTGTTGTACTCATACTGGGCCTTTTTTAGAAAAAGTTCAAGCTCTGCTAATCCAAGTGAAGACATTAAAGAAGCAGATGTATCTCATATAGATTGGGACAAAAGCATTTCTTACTAATATTTTATTAGGATATAGAGCTGTGTCATCACCAGAAAAAAACAGCAATTTAAGACAGTTCCAAAAACTCGTGTTTTACCCAATTTTTAAATAAGTTTTAAAATATATCGATCTGGTTCCTCCATTATTCCAAACTTTTCTCTTTGTCATCTCTGATATTTAAACTATGGTTTAGAAGTCATTTGTACTTGAGATATTATTCTGGTCCTATAAAGATGCACACTGTTATTTAAGTGTGCTATGGTTAGTAAATCCATGGGCTGGTAAAAATTAGGCAGGCGTCTACAATTCTGGTGATGATGGCATCATAGCTAGTTAAATAACGACCAAGTAAAAACACAGAAAAATATGTTCAGTATAGAAATGTACTGAATGTTTGTTTGAAAGCTTGTCCATTTTTTTCTTCTCACAAAAAAGGTAACGTATGAACACTCCATATTACCTTTGCCTATCGTATCTTTACATCATGATGATGGCCACAGTGCCACTGCTTTCCAAACAGTTCTTTTGTAAGCCTTTGGTACTATATGATTCTGAAATGTCTTTGTTACTGTATGATTCTGAAATGTGAACTTTACATATGAAATTGTGTTGTGAAATACAATGACATTTTTCAGTAGGGGCCCTATATGGGTGTGCAGATCATGAAATAGATATAATCTTTAAAAAGCACCAGAAATCACAAGTTATCACATTGTTACAATGTTTATTATATATGTAGTCTTCAAAAATATATCCAATTTATCAGATGATCAGCTAGAAAAGTATTTGACAGCTGCAACTGATGTTCTACAAAAGTTTATTGGTGTAAATAGTTGCACTGGTATAAATGGTGCAAGTCAGTGAGTGAAAGGATGATTTGGATGATCAAGGTCCCTAAATTGTTTTAACCAAGGTGCCAAGACAGTAGCTTTTGGTTACATTGAAAAAAATACAGTATTTCTTTTAAAATTCTTTTATGCTGTGATCAGGTGTAATGATCAAATAATTTACATGATGTACTGCCATTTTACTTGAAGTGCTTCATCTTTATTGTGTTTGGCTCCAATCCTGCATTCTTTTTGGCCAAAATACTGCTTAGGTTAGACTAGTGCTTTACGGATAACTTTTTTTTATTATTATTTTTTAAAGGGTAAAAAAATCTACAGTAGCCCAAGGTGGGAGGGGGAAAGAGTTCTTTCTACATATCCTATTTTTATTTTCCTCTACTTTTTAATTTGGTGCTCTTTGCATGATTTTTGCACTGAGGCATTCATCTACTCCTGCTGCTTATTCTTCCTTCTGAAGTCATAATATTCTGTAATATCAAACTGACTGCTGCAGAGGAAATTATGATGTGACTTGCAGAAAATTATGACCATGCGTGGGGAAAAACCAGCAGGATTACAACTCCACAGGAAGAAAGGTCCTGCTTACATGTATTCTCTCTTATTAAGAAAATAGAAAGAGAAAACATTAAAAAAAACACTGTTAGGGGCAAACTCTTAGCTAGTGTAAACCATGCTACCTATGTAGACGTTAGGAAAAACATTGTCACTTACACAAACTGGGAGTTTACCTTTTTTTTTTTCCCCTGTCTGAAAACTGTAAAGTTAAAACTTTTAATGCAATCCTGTCATTCAGTTTAAACACTTCACCCTACTTTTTAATCTTGAATCTGTTTGTGTATGCTTTTAAACCGCTGGATTCTGGACCTTGTCAATTCTTTGACTGTGTTATGGTTTGAGAAAACCCATAATAATCTATCATTGTTTAGACAATTATTCTATTACCGGATGATCCCTCCCCACCCGGAAAGGGGAATCAGGGAACAGAAAGAAACACAAGGGTTGAAATATAAGTAGATATATAAATAGGGAGAACTACACAGCAAACTTTTCTAATTTATACTGAATTCATGGTATGCCATAATCCTGTTGCCCAGCCTGGGTCAAATGCCCAGGCCTTGCTCCTACTTGTCCCTGCACTGGGCAAGGTCGAAAACACTAAGACCTTGAATCCCACAGAGCCTGGCTGGCTATAAAGTAAATATTTTCACAAATTCAGATACTAGAGTCTTCTATATGTGCAATTTTCCCCAGCATTAGAAAAAAAGTTAGTCCTGTGTCTCTCAACCCAGGACCGACTGCAAGACTACAGACTACAACCCTGCTACAGAACACAAAGCAGCATTGTATTAATTTTATTTTTTCAAGGAAAGTAAGCTTTGTATAATTATATTGCACTATTATTATTTGCTGCTTTTCCCATGTCTTCTGTGCACTTGTCTACAAGGGACAGGACAGAGCAATACTGTATGAGATCCCTGTTTTAATAATTTGAAAGATTTTTTGGAATTGCTCTGTCCATCTTGTACTGAAATTTCCTTTCCCTTTATTTAATTCCTTCAGGAATTATAAGACTGATTACCAGAAGTACAGTTTTGCTTCATTTGCTTATTGATTAAAATCAATCAATATAGCCTTAAAATTTTTGCTTTATGAAGAAAGAATAATTTTGAATTATTCATGCTTGTTTCAGGGATACAGAACAGCCTTGTGACCAGTTCATCTTAAATCGCTGGCAACTACCTTGAGCCCTAACTCCAGCTGCATTGAGGGTATTGTATCATAAATTATTCTTTTAGAAATTATTGGTAAAACAGTAAATATTTAAACAGTAAACTAGAAATGCTAACAATGCTGTCTTTCAGTATAGTGTCTTCAAGGACTGAAAATATGTAGCATTGATCTTTTTGGATAAAACAGTTGAGAGCATATTTGCTTGCTAGTGACAACTGATGCAGCAGTGTACTGGCCCTCTTATGCAGCTGGTTTATTCTAACAAATACAATTTAAAAATGTATCCAAATGGAGATCCAGGGGTATTTTTGATAGACTCCTTATAATATGTTCAATGTGTGGACCATAGGATATCAACACCAACGAACCCTAATCTCTCTGATAAATATAATGGGATTTCTTTTCTCTACAGAGTCAGGAGTTCGATAGAACATTTGAAGGGACAGGTGAATGTGCCAGTATCCCAATCTCCCTAATGTTATGCTGAGGCAGCAAATGCAAGCCAGATTGAACTCCCTAATTTAATTCCAATAAAATTTCCTTATTTTTCATATTCCTCGTGTCATATGTCAGATGCATATGAGAAAAATCATCTGTTTCTGGTTTTTAGACAAAAGAACAGTGATGAGTTTACTGTTCAAGACTTTTTAATACTTCACTTCCAGTCAAATTCTGCTGAGATTTCAATGTAATAGCAGAAATGTTTTTTATCAGCAACAAGACGTAAAATACTACTAGTCTTAGTATTGGCAGGTGATTTGTTCTGGATTTCAAGGAGATTTTAGTTTTAAACTGTAGTAATTTCAACTACTGAATTCTATTTGAAAATAAAGAAGCCAACCATTAAAATGTTCTACTAGATACACAAAAGTCAGTTAAATGCCTTCAAAGTTGAACAGATCACTTCTCTCTGCCTTCCTTTTCATATGCAATACTCTTACAGCAGATTCTTCAGTTGATTTTTTTAACTCCATGCAACTCCTTAGTAATTCCATTGCAGTTAAACAAATTACTCTAAGTTTATGAAAGCATAAGTCAGAGCTGAAGCCAGCCTATGCTTATTATTTCATACAGCATGAAATAAATCATAGAATCCAATTATACAGTAAAACATCGATCAGTTTTTCTACACCGGTAAGTAGGTATTTGTAACATCTCATGCTCCTAACAGACTAAACATGCCCACGGCAATTAATTTAGAATTTTTACTCCCAGGCCTTGACTGCAATGTTATCTCTTTCAGCCTCAAACCCTCCAAGAACAAGGGTGTGAACTGAGTGTGGCACAGTGACAGTGTGGTGCACAACGGGGGCATTTTGTGGGGTGCTGCTAAAAGGATCATGGCAAGAGGCTTGGCCTGGTGCTGTGGGAGAGTGGTACTGCTGGACAAAGGAGCTCGAAGGAGCTGTAGTTCTCCATCAAAGCGGCCAGACGAGCAGGTTAGAAAGTGCATAACCCATGGGGATTTGGAGTTGGTTGGGAAAAGCCCAAGAATCAAAAAACAAAACCAAACCAAAGAACCCCTACTATAAAGCATATTTGCGGATCCTATTATGCCCTGGGAAGAAATAAAATTATTCAGAGAATAATGAAAGTAACAAGTGTCCCTGAGATCTAGGAAAAGCTGGGAGGAGTCTTGGGTTTGGGGTCAGTGCTATAGTTACCCCAAATCACGAAGCCTAGGGAGAGTGAGAGGACCTAGCCTTCTAAAGTAACTCCAAGCAGCAGCGTGTGGTCTGTTGCTTGTTAGCGTGCAGTCTGCACGGAGGAGCCACCTGTAGATGATTCTTGTATCTGAGAGGTTGTGGGATACAGTCTGAGACAGACCAGCAAAGTGTTTTGTTTTAAGAAATCTTTTACCTCCTCAGCAGAAGGCAGCCCACTCATTCAACTGGAGGGCAACTAGCAATGCACAACTGCAGAACAGCCCACACTCAAGATGCCAGATGGTGCCAGGATGTGGGTTGACAAACTGGACACTATGTAAGGTAAGTGACTCTTTTTTCAGCAAAAGGTGAATGTTTTGTAAATAAGGTATTTAAGGTATCCTGATAAAGAATTTTTTTTAGTCTTCATAAATATAAGTGGAATCCCAAGTTTTGCCTTTCCTACTTTGTTTAGCTTTGAAGTATGAAGAAATAGCTCAGTCCTTAACCAAAGTCTGAATCCTTAACTTGCTTTTAGGCATGCAGTGATGTACTAGCATTTAGGGATGTAGGGATGTACTAGCAAGATGTAGTGAATAAAGCAGGATTTCTCTCCAAGTCTGTTCATGGCCTTTAAGATCCTGGAAACACCTTCCACCTCTTTCACCTCTTTCTTTTTTTTTTTTTTTTTTTTTTTAAATTTATTTAATTTCCTTGTTGCCTGTGGCTTCTATTCTGGCTGTAAATTAAGCAAGTGTCTCTGAGCTTGTTGGAATATGAGCAATATACAAACCTTACAGACTGTGAATTAAATGCTAGAGGAGGAGAAAGTAAGAAATCAGAAAAAGTCTGCTTTTCTTCTTACATTTCATTTTCTTTATGCCTGTACTGACAGAATTCTGATCTACTTTTTCTGCTTATTTAAATAATCTTCCTGGAAAAAACATGAAAAGGAAAAATATTTGCACTGCAGAAAAATAAGCAGGGCCAATCATACCTATGCTCTTTAAAACCAACAGAAAATCAGGCCTCATACTTTATCTTAAAGAAGGAAAAAATTGCAAATCTATGGCAATTTAGTTTTGTTGGGTTTTTAAATTATTTTTTCCCCATGTAGGCTTCTGTTGAGTTTTGACTTAAGTCATGAGAATTTTGCCGCTTGTTTCAGTAGAGTTAAAATTTAGAATGTAAATTTTAAAAAGAGTAATACACTGAAAATGAGAATTCATGGTTTTCATATTACAATATCAAATATCACATCATCTCTCAAATGGCTTTTTTTGACACTATAGGAAGACTTCCTTAGCATTCTGATTCCATTTAGGCCAGCTATAAAAAAAGTAAATTAGGATAATATTGTTTAACAGCTCCTTAAGAACATTCATGATTAATTGCTGATAAGTACTAAATATTACTGTGAAAGTATGTGTTGTCATGCATATGGTATGCTTAGTTTCTAGCTGATGCAATACTTGTGCTGCAGAAGCTTGGAAAAAGTACTGCATGATCAAGGACTTTTAACTTAAAATGCTTTAGTCTTCTATGACTGACATGCCTTGGAGAGGACAGATATAAAGGTAAAAACTACTACTGTAGAATTAAAAAACATAATTTTAATTCCCTGTAAGCTGTTCTAAACAATCAGTTTTCAAGCAACAAGTTAAAGCCTCTGGTTTTAGTTTCATGATATTACTTGGGAAACAGTTCAGTAGGTGGCATTTGCATTTGGTAGGATCTAGTACAATGAAAAGTGAAAGACTGTGGTAAGATGCTGCCTGGCTGCATAATTCGGGGTGACCTTCATAAAAATGAATAGGCAGCAGTTTGCCATTATCAACACCAGTTGTGTTCTAGGACTCTGCTGGTTTTCCATATGTACTGAAAAAAGGTTGTTTAATTTTTTAAAGAATTTAAAGAATTTTTTTTAGATCCTGAAATTAACCTCATCTCCTGAGAAGGAGATGTATGAAACTGTACAATTGAGTAATTTCTTATTTTTGTACTTAGCTTTTCTTAGCAGAACCCTGTCAGTACATCATTACGGACGGGCAGCTGAGTAGACATAATTTATAGCCTGTGTAAGATCTTTTTAACAAGAAATGGTATAACATTCATGATCTGGTGTTAAGGCTGGGATCAAGAGAGACCTGGGTATATGTGAGAGGCCACATTGCTGAAATTCAGCAAGGAGTCTTGCTGTTAATACAAGTAAGACTAGGTAGATAACAAAGAAATGCACAGCTTGGGAAATGCAAAAAGGATTCAGTATATTTCCTGCAGAAAAAGGTAGGTAAGCAGCTGTCAGGGGAGAGTCTTTATAGAATAAGTTGGCATTTTCATTTTTTTTCCAATTCTATATGGTTGCTTATATCATGAAGTATGGTTGGTGAGAACATGTACCCAGCCTTTCATGAGGAAACAAGGTTGTGGATGGGTGCAAAAGGCAATAGCTTTGAGATTTCCCAAAGAGGTCTCTAAGCACTACCATTAATATGAATATTATGGAATTGCAGAATGAGAAATTTTTTCATTTCCCTTACGAGACATATGGAGAGCTTCTTTCCCTTTGACAGCTTTCAGAACACTTGGATGCTCTAAACAGCGAGAAGGAATTATTTTCTAATGAGTAAGAGTCTAATCTAATTTCAACTGAAGTCAATCAGAATGACTTCCTCTAGTCTGTATGGCTCTAAATATCCTAGCCTTTCACTTCCTCTTATAATTATCACTTTTATAGTATAATTATGCTAGCTTCTGTAAGGTGCTCAACATAAAACCACAGGAAAACAGTTTGCCAATCAAAAACTGAAGTTTATGACAAACTACCTGTGGAAAGAACACCAAGATTAAGATAGTATGTGCATCACAAACTTAATGATAAAAAATATTTTGAGGCTATTATCTGCTAAGAAAATGCTACTCTTTTAATATAGTATCATCTGCCATTAAAATTCTTGACTAAAATGTATCTGGTTGGCCTGATCTTTCATATATACAAACTGCATTGCTGAGGTGTCAAAGCAAGACAGACCTGGCCACAGACAGGTTTTTGTCTTTCTCCTGGTATTTTCATGTGGATCTTGCAAGAAGGCAAATCTAACTTGAAAACTGTGGTCTCAGTCTCCCTGTTCCCCAAGCACTCAATCTGCTACATGATTCAAGTCACCACAGTCTTCCCAGTCTATTGCGAAAGAAGCCAGCAGTGAGAGCTGAGGCGTGTACTAGCCATCAGGTTGCTCACGAAAAGCTGCAATTTGGATAATGCTGTTCTTTAACTTAATCTCCCAACTGCCAGAACTGATGGTAGCAGATCATTTTTAGGCTTTATATACAGCAGAATTAACTATTCTGCTCTGACTTAAGACATTGTTTCTTGTAGCACAAGCCACGTTATGTTAAACACAACCTTTCCCAAACAATGGAGATTAGATCTTCGTGTTGCAGGTGAAACCAAGGTGCAAGGGGAACTCAGAAGTGCTATGGAGGTATTCCTTATTAGCCTGTAACATCTGTACATCTGTAACAGCCCAAAATGAACACACTTGCTAAAGAAAGAGGACAGGGGAGAATGACGGGGGGACTGGAAAGACAGTAGAAAAGTAGCTACAGTTTGATTCACAGATAAAGAGTGAAGCAGCTAGAAGTATACGTCTTATGCTCTGACAGGGAAATGCCTAAGAATTTTGCTTTGATTATAAGTGAAAAAACATAACTGGTGGTTAAAAGGAATGAGTAGGCTATGAGCTTTGCATCTAGTAATATTCTTCAGACAAAATTCTGTTCCTCAGCATGGCTGAGGAATCCGTTGTCTGAGGATACGGAAGCACCAGCAGCTGTACCTGGTACAAGCTGCAGATATAGCGAGGGAGAATGCGGAGGGAGAGGAGAGATCACGTCTCCATTTCTTTGCTTTGTACTTTCTGCTTTGATGAAAATCTGGGGGCCGAGGTGTATGTGAAATTTACTAGATAAAGCACGAAGAACAATTACAGGCTGTACAAGAACATGCAGTAATGTATCCGTTCTTAAATTGTAGGACAGCACTGAACAGTCTGCATACTGTGATTAGTTAAATTCATTGCTTCTGACTTAAAATCTTTTTGGCTGCCTCAATTGTTTCTTTCATCTCTGCATACAAGAGGAAGACTAGGAGACTAGAAGCCCCATCAGTACTAACAAAGCTTCTTTCTACTCTGATTTGCAATTATGTTTGCCTGTCTTCTTGATGTTCAGAGACTTGCATAAAGCAGATTTCTTGACAACATAAATACTTTAAAAAGGATACTTGGGATAAATTTGACCTATTTTTTCCTCTTTAAGTGTTTATGAAATGCATTTAATTCTCTGTATTTTCTTCCATGCTCAAGCAGGTGATTCAGTATTATTTAGCAGGCTAACACTGCTGAGCACCCAGACAATAATGCTGTGCATGTGTACCTCAAACTTAATAGAGAAGAAATTCTATCATTAAGTTTACAGGTTTTCGTTTCATGTTTTCTGTGAGGAGAAGAATCTGTTCAGTAAGGTCTCTGGCCAGCAAGTCTGTAATTCCCCTTTTACCTTGTGGAAGGTACTAAACCCCATCCAGCACTGGGACTTAGCAAAGAATTACCTTTCCACAGCAACTGTGTTCCAGGAGTAGCCCCTCCTGAAATTACGTGGAAATGGCCTTGCATCGATTCTGGATCTGTGAACTCTGAAAAACCACTGTCATTTTCATTTAATCAAGAAAAAAAAATTCAGGCAATCCTTCTCTGCAAGTCCTCTTTTAAAGAGCCTTCCCTGTAGGAAAAGCCATTTGTCCCACAATTTTCATCCTGTGCCATGCAGACTTCTCTCAAAAATACAGACCAGATTAATTCCTTTTAGCATAAAATGTCAATAAACAAAGTGATGCATGCTTGTTGGGATGAAATATAGGAGTGGGGCTTTTAATAAATAGAAATGTTGCTATGAACCATTCAATATGAGCTTGATTTCATAATTTCAGCCTAACGTTGATTTAGGACTTAAAGACCCTCCTCGTTACTGCATGTCATAATTACATGGGTAGTAGAAGTGAAAAAATGCTCATGTATATGGTAAAATACAGTTATTGATGTATTTCAAGTTCTTATATGAGTCCCAATTATCAGAAGGGTAACAGTTGCTTTTATCTCAATTGAAAAAAAAAACTATCAATACATAACAACACTTTTAATTAGAACTATTGGCCTCCACAGCTTGTCTTTGTTATACTTTAAAGCTCTCTTTAAATTAGTGAAAAAATAATAGTAATAAATGAAAATATACTAAATTTTATAGTAATAAGCATACTGAAAGTGTAAATAAGAATTTAGGATAGGGTACAAAACTACATGATCATTACACATTAAGATAACATACAAAACTAAAGTCAGATAGGATGGATGTAATAAATAAGCACTGTAAATAGCTTCTTCCACTCAAATCCAAGAAGTTAATCTTGATTTTTGTGACATTTTCTTACGCTTTATTCATTTATCTTATTCCAATACACAGGGAAAATAGTGACTGTAATCCCACAGGAGCACAGCAACACATGGCATACAGAACACATCACTGCCTACTGTAGATTTTATCAGTGCCAGCTTTGCTCCACAGAAGGGCAACACAAGGTATATAATACAGCTTTTCTGTACTTGATAAATCCTGTACTGTAAAAGCCATTAGTAGTCCATAACACATGATACTACAAAACCATTTTTGCTTGTCCTGATTATATTTCATGAAAAAAATGTGAATTGAACAACAATGACATGAAGAGTTATGTAGATTTTACTTATATGAAATAAACCAGTGCCACCTGTTAATGAGCTTTATACCATGTACGACCCTGAAATAAAATACAGTAAATAAATGATGTTATAGAAAGCTCAAAAGCTTCTACTTGAAGTCTCCATGGGGAAGCAGTTGTTCAGTTCATTGGTCACCTTAAAGAAAATCCTAAATGAAAGAATTATACATTAACATCCTCAAGCAGTAGTTGTCTGTAAATGGAAATGCCAGCATGGAAAATCTGATTAACTTTCCTGAGGTCAAAGGCAAGGTAATTTAAAACAATATAAAATGTAAATTTCCAAACTAGGATGAAAAAAGTAACAAGGAGAAAGGCTACTAATAATTCCATTTTTTCAACAGACAGTATTCAGAACAGAAAATTTTTTAGTAAATGCAACACAAAGAAAATTTCTTGCCACATGAAATAAGGCATTAAATCTCAAGATAACAAAGTGCTTTTACAGTTTCATCTCCCTTCCCATCTGCAGACATCCATAGGCTTCTAAATTCTTCATGTACATAGAAAGATGTTTCTAGTGTCTCTGCTTCTGTATCACATTTATCATGTGATCATGTGATTACATTTGTCTTTTATCAAAATATTTAAAGTAAGGGATAATGAGGCTGCATTTTCAAAACACTGCAGCCACTGGTCTGATTTTGCAAATAACGTATCTATGCATGTAATCAGCACATGGCATATAGATAATAGCATTCCAAAACTCAATTGCTTGGCAGTGCAAAATTTCTTGTGCCCCAAAATCTTAAAAAAAATGTACCCAATCTCCACCTCCCCATAACCCCTGACTACCAGAAATACCAGTATGTAACCTTGGAGCAACTGATTGGCTGCATAACAGTTCTGAGAATCAGCAACACAGTTCACTCAGCATTTCACATATATAGCTTTGCACAGCTTTGAGACTGGTAGAATATTCCCTTCTGACTCTGTTCCCTTCTGAGACGTTCTGTTTGAGGAAAAATGAACTATTCAGACCTCTGAGTATGTTGCAGCACCTGCTCTTTGAAAACGTAGCTCATTGTGTTTTTAAAAAAAAACACCAAAAACCCAGGATCACAAATCTTTTCTATCCTTATATCCAGTTGTATGACAATACTGAAACAGTTTTTTAAATCCTTCTGTCACAAAAGCATAATGTGAGTGTGACATTCAATTGTCCTGTATAATCAGAATTGTGTGGTATAAAAAAACATCAAGAAAAGAGGAAAATGACCCCTCAGTACACAATTTACAGAACACCAGAACATTACCCTCCCTCCTACAACACTATCTACAAAATATGGCATATTTAAACACTCACGGCTATCGTAGCATATATTGCCCAGGGCACGTCCTGTTTGAAGCAATATTTCCTGGTCTTTGCAGTTTAACAGCTGCACCAAAGGAAGGATCAACCCAGCATCCACACATGGGATCCGCATAAATTCTGCAAATAATGCAAAGCCTGTTAGAGCAAGCTAGCTGTTTTCAGTTTCAGCCATTCCAGTTACCTTAGTGTTGCAACTGGGCCTTTTGTGAGAATAAACATATGCATAGACAAACAATGTAAATTCTCATGCAAGTTTCTAGAAATAAGCCCAAGATGGGATTTGGGCTCACATTCTTTCCATTATTCGTTAATTTAGAAGGAATTAAGGGTATTTAATTGACTTCCATGGAAACTAATTTAACATAGCTCAGGCCGAGCATGATTTTAGCATCATAAAGAAGTGCTGAAAAGAACAGTGAATTCACAACCTTTTTCTCCACCCCAACAAATTCTACATAAATTGAAATTACTAAATAACACAAAAGATGACTTAAAGCTAGTATTCATACTTCAAAATGAACAGCACTTTTTTCCTCTATATTCCCTTAATTAGAACTCCTGAAAGGCTTTTGCTTTAAAAAGAAATATAAAAAAGGAATTAAAGCTAAGTAACAGGCTCATTACTTAGAAGGTAAGGAAAGGAAAAGAACAGGAAAGAATGAGAAATAAAAGAGAGATTATGTGAGCCCAATGGCCTGCACCTTCCCACAGTCTAACTGATGCCCACCATGGGAGGAAAGCTAGAGGACCCACCCACTGGAAAGCTCTCTGCCATTCTGTCCCTTCTTGCTATGTTCCCCACTCAAAGAGAACCAAAGTATTATTTCACATCTGTGCAAGTCATAGATAGAGAATTAGCCTGGTGTCAGAGAGAAAAAGTAGTGGTCTCCAGACAGAACCATAGTTATGCAGGCTGCTGCATAACTGTGCTGCACGCTTTACAAGGGATGTTTACAATCCCTATAAAAAAAATGAGAGAGTTTTTCTAATTCTGGATCAACAGAACCCCTCACACCAATATCTCAAAGATTTTATACAATGCTTGAAGTACAAATACATCTTCTTAAATACTCCCTCTGTTGCACCTATTACAATGTTCTTTGGTTGCTACAAAATCTTTTATCTTTGTAGTTAACCTTGCAGTGTTATTTTAGCTAAAGAAGTAATTGTCATAGAGCTAGGCAAACCTCACATAATGATAAACTTTGACATATCAACAAGTAGATGAAGTAGAATCAGCAGTATCTATACACTTGCACAGGTGCAACAGGAGATAGTAGTCAGTGCAATAAACCCGCCTTCATAAGATAATGTAACTTTTTAAAACTCTAGACAGATGCTATACTGTGATATTTGAGATATTGTGGCAGGCTGGCGAAGTTCCAGCAGACTGGAAGAAAGGGAACATAACCCCGATATTCAAAAAAGGGAAAAAAGAAGACCCAGGGTCTAGAGTCATAGGCCAGTCAGTCTCACCTCTGTGCCTGACAAGATTGTGGAGCAATCCTGAAATTTCCTCCTGAAATCTCTACTAAGGCACATGGAAAATAAGGAGGTGATTTGAGACAGCCAACACAGCTTCACCTGGGGCAAATCATGCCTGACACATTTAGTGGCCTTTTATGATACTGCCACACGCTTGGTGGACAAGGGCAGAGCAAAAGATGTCATCTACCTGGACTTGTGCAAAGCGTGTAGCACTGTCCCGCACAACATCCTGGTTTCAAAATTGGAAATAATGGATTCGATGGATGGATCACTCAGTGGATAAGGAGCTGGCTGGCTGGCCACACTCATAGAGTTGTGGTCAATGGCTCAATGTCCAATTGGTGGCCAGTGATGAGTGGTGTTCCTCAGGGGTCCGTACTGGGACCAGTGCTGTTCAACTTCTTTGCTGGAGACATGGACAGTGGAATAGTGTGCACCCTTCAGCAAGTTTGCCAATGACACCAAACTCGGTGGTGCAGTCGACACACTGGAGGGAAGGGATGCCATCCAGAGGGACCTGGACAGGTGGGAGGTGGGCTTGTGCAAATCGCATGAAGTTTAACCAAGCCAAGTGCAGGGTCCTGCACCTGGGACATGGCAATCCCAGGCACAAATACAGGTTGGGTGGAGAATGGCTAGAAAGCAGCCCTGAAGAGAAGGACTTGGGGGTGTTGGTGGATGAGAAGCTCAACATGAGCCAGCAGTGTGCACTGGCAGCTCAGAGAGCCAACCCCGTCCTGGGCTGCATCAAGAAAAGTGTGGCCAGCAGGTCTTGGGAGGTGATTCCGCCCCTCTACTCTGCACTTGTGAGACCCCACCTGGAGTACTGTGTCCAACTTTGGAGTTCTCAATGCAGAAAGGACATGGACCTGTTGGAATGGGTCCACAAGGATGATCAGAGGGATGGAGCACTTCGTCTGTGGGGACAGGCTGAGAGAGCTGGGGTTGTTCAGCCCAGCTGAAAAGAAGGCTCCAGGGAGACCTTATAACGGCCTTTCAATATCTGAAGGGAGCTACAGGAGAGCCGGGGAGGGACTCTTTGTCATGAAGTGTATGTAGTGAAAGGACAAGGGGCAATGGTTTTAAATTGGAAGAGGGGAGATTTAGATTAGATACTAGAAAGAAATTCTTTACTGTGAGGGTGGTGAGACACTGGAACAGGTTGCTCAGGGAAGTCATGGATGCCCCATCCCTAGAAGTGTTCAAGGCCAGGCTGGACGAGGCTTTGAGCAACCTAGTCTAGTGGGAGGTGTCCCTGCCCATGGCAGGGGGATTGGAACTCGATGACCTTTAAGGTGCCCTCCAACCCAAACCATTCTATCATTCTATGATAAATGGTGACGACATCCATTGTAATGAACAGAACAAATATCAGCTACATCTGTTCTTTAAAATTGGTCTTGCCACATCCTTGTAACTTTTTATCTGTTTCTTTATCTCCCACTTTCATCTTCATCTCAATGTTTATTCACTAAACATATTATGTTCCTCCCTCTGTCTTCTCTGTCCCTTCAGCCTCTTCTTCTCTTAATTGCATATATAAACTCGTCTGTTCCTCGGCTTCTCCCTGCATCACTTTCTTTTACAACCACTAATTTACCATAGCCTCAAAATCATCAAAGACAGATTTATTTCTTTTTCTCCTAATCTGTGACAGGAAACAGAACTTGTTCTCTCCTGAAAGATTGAGAGGTCTCAGTCTGCTCTGTTGTATATTTAGGTTCTTCTCACATAGTGAAAAGAGGTAAGAAACCCTTCTTCCACCTCCCTCCCATTTACAGTGAGCAGAAGCTTTCAGTCTTCCATTCAGCAACAAAATAATTAGGCAATATGCTGAGCAAAGTTGTATTTATCAAGGTCATATAAGGGTAAGAAGTAAAAGGAATGGTGCTATATATAGCAAAACAGATCTATGAGACAGCAACAAAAATGTGATAACAACAAATGCAATAAGGTAATCAACAAGAGAGTAATTTAGAAGGTTTCCACTAAACTGTTTGGAAAATCAAGCAGATCCTTTGGAGGAAACAGTGGAAAATCACTTAAGAAGTTAGGAGGAGAACCACTGAGGACAGAGTAACATAAACCAAAGGAGGACAAGATTTCAAAAGAGAAATGTAATTGTGTTGAAGTAATACAGATTGTGAAGATGTTGTTCTCATTCCTACACCCACCAAAGAAGAGGAGACTAAAGCCCTCGGTAGAGGGTTTAAAAGGTCTAAAGTGGAAGATAAATTTCCATGTAGCAAGTGCATCTGAGCCTTCAGTATGCTCACAGTCGAAAAGGAAATGGCTGTAGCTGGAGAGACTAAGTCAACTAAAGGGAGTTTTGTGTGTTTCGGTATTTAAAATGGGAGAGACTAACATGAGCTCATGTTGGGAGGAGGAAGAATCACATGACCTGAGAGGTGAAACAGAGCAAGAGCACAGAGGTGAAAAGGATGAGATGAAACATGACAAAAACAGTAAGGCAAATAGAGGGATTTGATATATGTGTGTGTAGGACCAGATGAGGGGAATGGGAAAGGAAAATAAGAACTGTGGAAGAAAAAAGATCCTGTTTTATCAGTACAGCCCAGTTTCAGTCAGAGGCTCTACTCCCAGCTCTGCTAGGGCTGCATGGCATAACCATAGGGAAATCAGTTCAATTGCCTGGGCTTAATGCCTACTACCTGTAGGATGTTGATAAAAAATATTTCTTGAAGTGCCCTGAAGCTTGTTGAAAGAAGGTGCAATGTAAGCATGAAACACTTGTATTCTTATGTAAGAGGACAAAGAAAACAACAGAAATCAAATGAGGTGTCCTCTGCTGTCCAGGCTAAGCAACTATTTCAACAGAGTTGTGATCCAAAGACAAACACCCAGCTCACCTAAGTCTTGAAAGCACTGGGCACCTTAAATAATTCATGAATACCTTCACTTTAACCTTGGCTGCCAGAGGTCCCAGTTGCACCTGCTAATAACTCTTAAGATAAAGACAAAAGCTATTTTGTATGATGAACCAAGTAAAACGCTATCTCTTCTGAAGAGTATACTCAGAACAGCCATTTAAAACTGGCAGGGAAAAAGATACATTAGAAGCTATTCAGAGATTTCATGTATTAATTCAGATTTGCTGAATGCTCCTTAAGACAATCTTGCAGGATTCTTGCAGAAACAATGCATAGTAATCAGTTATGCTATTGAGAACATTGGTTTTATTCTTAATTTTCCCCCTTCTGAGGCAGGAACTAAGAAGACTAACTGTGAGGATACAAAGTTGATTGCAATATTCTAAATATACTTACTATGAATTTATTTAGTACAGAAAAGGCATGTGATGCAGTTGCATGAATCTCTGTCATTCTGAAACATTTCTAAGTTTAAATTTCTATGTTTACATTTTTTACTGGCTATTTACCTAAATAATTTTAAAACTAACGATGTATATCTTCTTTTGTTGTTATGTTGTTTTTGAATATCCATATATAGCATTGTCTCAAAATCAGTGCATTATGTGGAGGAGGTTACGCAGGGCTATCAGTAAGAAGCTGTAGTATTATCATTCCACAGAAAAGGTGTAAAGGGAACGTGGAAACAGTCAGCAATAATGAAGCCCCTTCTCTGAAGAGGCATCAGCATGAGAGTTTACAGAGGGAGACAGACATGGCTAGCAGGCCTGCATGTGGACAGCAGAGTTAAGATGTATCCTACTTTTCTGTGCCTGGCCTCTGGGAAAGTGCAAAATGTAATCTGTGCCTCTTTAATTTGTGAAAGTCAAGGAGTAAGAAAAGTCAGCCACAAGTCTCCTCTACCCTCGTCACAGGATCTGACAGTAGCATCTACCTGCAGATATGAGGCCATTTTCTTGAGTTCAGGGTATGCAAGGTATTTGGAGATCTTTAAGTCTTTCTAATGAAAAAAAATATTTATATATTTTAGAGTATCTCCTATATTATATATGTATATAATACATACGAAAATGGACCCCTGATTCAAATCCCTAAGATTTGGGATCTTGGGCTCTTAGTCTAATACATATAATGCTCTTTAGGTAGTAGTAACTGGTTTTGGTATAGTATCAAAGGCCTCACAAATCTCAGACCAAAGAAACAACCTATTATCCCTTATCCACCTGTACACACAGTGCTGTTGTAACTACATGCGCTGTGTGACTGGAGGCACAAATGACACACATCTTTTTTTTCTATTGGCGTTTTATAAAGCCAGTGGCATGTTACTTCTGCTCCATAAATTATGCTATTGTTTGTCTTAAAAAACAAATAGCATGAAAGTAAGGACTAAAAAAGTTTCCAGCAGCCAAATGCTGCATTGATTGCATTAAAAAGTATAGAAACAGAATTTGAGAAAATAAAAACAAAAAGAGTGAAAGGGAAGGATATGAAAAGTGTCTAATCTACAAAATGAAAACATAAATGAAGTAAAACATACTGACAAGTGAGGTGAAAAACTGAAGATGTTCCAGCAGAAAAGTTCTTGTAGAAAACCTCACCATTTCTGGCTAGTTCTGCTATGATGTTAGCTACTTTTGCTGTGCAGGAAGATTGTGGCGTCAACAGACTCGCGAACACCTGAAGAACTCCACTTTTCTGGATTTTTTCACTTGTCTCCATATCTGAAAAACACATCACACAAAAATGACTTGTGCATCAGCTTGCTTTGGGGAAGAAAAGAAAGAAAAGCAGAAAGTTAAGTCTTCTAAAAGGTAATTCTTAAAGTACTTATTTTCCCATATAAGAAGCCAACTGCTATTTCAGTGATTATTTACGTTATATGATATGCTCACAGAACTTAATATTTTGCCATTCCTAATCTATTGATCTTTGTAAGGTGACTCTCTGCTATATAAACAGATACAGGTAGATACTCATGCATACAAAGGCAAACTACTGGAGAGACTGGTAGAAAGACTAAAGGTCATGGAGTGGTATGCAGTATCTTAAGATACTATGTAAGAGTAAAGGAATGTTACTCTGAAGTGATGAATTATCGGAAATGTTCAAGGAATGTCGGAGGGGAAATCCTTGCAGCTGAGGGCACAACTTAATGCAGTGTAGGAGTCAGAAACTGGAGAGGAGGGAGAGCTAAGCAGATTGTGGTCTAGACTCCTCTTGTGCTCAGCTTGAATATCTTCTGTGTTACTCTGCTAAGCTACAGTAGCTCCAATATAGTCTCAGTAGAAGGGAATGAGGAAAATAACCCTGAGTTTTCTGTAGTAGAGATCAAAGATTCAGGACAAAACTTCTCCTCTTTCTGCCTGTAGTAGAGGGGAATTGTGCAGTTGCTCTATAATGGCCCCACCTAGCACTGCTGGCCAACAGCTCTGTAACAAACTGAAAATTAACATTCATTCGACTGCCATTAAAGATAAGGCACTAGGTGATAAAATGTATTTTGCTAATGCTTTCAAATAATGGCATATTTGAAACAAGTATTAATGATTAGATGGTAGCTATCTCTCCAGCATGACTCCCTAAGCCATTCATAATGGAAGTTACTTGTATTCTCCAAAGACGGCCGTGAGATACTCTAATTGATGACTTTTGCAAAGCAAAACAAACCTATCTGAATGCAAGTCTGTTGTTCAACAACTTTGTCTCACAGGGGCATTTTGAAGCACTACAACATGTATAAACCCCCTCACGTCACTTAAAAGCTTTACAGTAAGTGCAAGTTAAAACTAAAATAATTGCTAGAGCTTGCCAGTAACAGTGAGAAACAGACGTAGACATTTCAGAATTGAGAAGGCAGGCCTCTGAGCACCACTTTCTGCAGTTTCTTAGAAGCACTCTTACTCTATCAAGTAAGAGCTATCAAGACAGTCAGGCTGGGCAGCAATAATAGTAATCAATGGATTTTGGTTTTATATAGTATCTTTCAAAGCTGGAAGAAAAGGGAGGGATAATACATACTAATGAACAGTAAAGGAGGACCCTTAAAGTAATCCAGTAGTTTTTTCAAGACAATGTTCCCTGTTTCCCCCCTAGACAAGTAAATGCATATTTTGTGCACCAAAACTAGTTAGTTAGTCTAGAGCAGCAGTTTGCAACTGCTCTTTAGCTGGGCGTCACCTGAGAATTGGTAGTGACATGTCACTGGGCTCATCACCTCTCTCCTCTTCCTTTTCCCCATTCTCAGGGCTGCAACTGATTTTTGAATTGTTGTAGCTCCAGGACAACCCCTGCTGCTTCCGAGTGCTGGAGAGATCCACCCAAGCTGACCCTGAAGAGAAGCCAGCACAAGCCTGGCAGAGGTGACTCAGGTAGGTTTTGTGACTTGCACATGCTTCAGTGGCTGGGACCCAGAGATGTCTAGGTGACAAAAAATGGACTAAAAGGAGAGAACTTCAATTCGGGATTGTAGTTATGCCTCTCTATTTCTGTATTCAATTCCAGCTTGGGATGTTGGTCTTTGGCTAGGACTACTCATCTACAATATGTCAGTGATGGCATCTGATTATGAATAGGTGAAGATTGATTAATTCCAACATACCATGCATAATATAAGTGCTTATTATTATTAACCTGTTTGCAACCTAGTTAATTTTTGAAATGCAATTTTTGAAATGCAGTGAGAAATGCTCTCAGAAGATACAATGTAAAGAAGCTTATGGCTTATTTGAAAGCTTTTCTAAGTTCTGACTTATAGCATATACTTAGTAGATATATTCTCCCATGGATATATACAGATGAAAGAAAAGTCTGAATTCCAAGAAAATCACCTCAGGACTGAAGACTGGTCCAGACATCTTAGCTGTCTATTAAAGAGGAGATCCTCCTTCTCCCTTATGTTCAAAATCAAAAGTAGAGAATTCAAAATTGAAAATGTAGGTATCTGTGAATCTGTATTACTAGGCAGCAGACATTAATGCATTTTCTCCTGCCACTCTGCTGAGATATATAGTATCCAGTCTTGGTTTTATGATCTGTAGTTTGATGAACTCATTACTGTGCAAAGCATAAATTACATAAATAGAAAAAAAATCCTGCAAGAAGTAGGAAAATAAAATTAAATGCTTCTCCAGGCAAGTTGTGTGTAGCAGATACGCACTGATTTATTTCGTTAGGATGAACAAGTAAGCACCAATAAAAGCACAGGGCTTAACAGACCTGTCAGAAAATGGGAAATAGGCTAGCTTGGACCACATAGATGAAAACTTTTGACTTATTTTTTAGTCTTAAGCAGCACAGGAAGCACACCTGTGCCCTTCAAACTAACATTCCACTGGTTCTTGTTACTCAAGCTTAGTAGCAATATCAAACTTTTGCCAGTCACAAAAGAGGGAAGACTGATTAATTTGATCAGCTGCGACTGTAGCTCTTCTATCACTGGGCAGGGACAAGCCAACTTCCTCTCTACCCCAAGTGGGTGCTCAAGCATAATTGTTTGAGGGAAAAGCATGTTACTCTGGCATCAGGCGGGATAGCTACTAACTATGCAGCCCACAGTGCTCCCTCAGGCGTTTTTGCCAGTAATTGCCTCGGGTGTAAAAATGCCATGAAGCACTTCAGCTTGTCTGCTCCAAGTCTACCTGGGCCCTGCTCTTCCTCTGCAGAGCACTTACAATTTACACTCAGTGTAATATCCAAATTAATCCAGCATCAAAAAAGAGATATGACAATATGACATTAAATTCTTGCAGGTAGTTTATAATATCTCCTCCATATAAGGCATCATAAGGGAACGTGCCAATAAAATTACTGTAACATCCCCATGTACATTAATCTAAATTTTCCTATTTTGTACCTGCAGAAAAAAATCCATTTTTTTCAGGGATTCTACGTTCATCACATTAAAGTTTTAATAAAGAAGGTGGGAAAAAAAAGCATCTGCTAAAATATACAAATTCATTTCTTAAGATATATAATTGGCAGACATTTTATTTACAGAAAAATAAATCTTTTCGGTGGGCTTTTGAAATGCTGACACAAGGAAGGGTGTTATAATTGGAACAAGATGTCTTACATATAACCTAAAATTGCCTGGTTAAATCTAGCATTTTTCTCAGTATTTTTTATATTGTTTTCAAGGAGGAGGACTTAACAGGCAAATGATGCATGGGGCTACCCTGTGGAAATTGGCAAGTCCAAGCAAAGATCTTGAACTACCCTTCACTTTTCTAAGGAGTTAAATGTGCACTCAGTACAGGTAGTAAGTGTTAAAATACATGGATGCAGAAGAAAATACCAAGTTGGAGTCTTTGAAGATTATTTCTGCACAGCTGTAGGTATATAAGCAGTCTGGCTGTTTCTTAGAAGTGCCCAGATGTGACCATTACTTCGTGGCTACTTGCAAAACACGAGCTAAGAGTCCTGGGTGTGACTGTGCAGATACATGTGTGCAGTTCTAGATCCTGTTCTGCAGGATGCACTGAAGGTGTTAACTGTGGTAGTAAAGGACTGCAGCTGCAGGCAGCACTGAAAATCAAATAACTGCCCTAAATCAAGCCAAGCTTTTCTTCTCCTTTGTTTTTTCCACTTGCAACTAGAGTGGCATGGTGGTTAGGGCAAGGGCTTTAGGAAGCATAGATTAGACTGCCTGCCCATTAAGGTCTCTCTCTCTTTTCGCTCAGCTTCATATAACACAATTCCTGTATAAAAGCATAAAAGGCAAAGGGACATAGATAGGGACAGAAATGAAGGAAAAGGCGTGTGTGGCATTATTCGGTTGGAGATGACAATGAAAGGTCGTGTTTAAGTAGCAGTATTTTAATTGTGACTGTAAAAACCACAATTTGGTTTTCCTTCTGCAGAGCCTAAGACTGGAAGGTCACACAACAGTGTTGCCAAAGCTATCCACACCACTGTCAGGGCATAGGAGAACTAGTTTGGGGTTTGCTGAGAATTAGAAATTGCTAATGGCTTTAGCACAGATTCTTGCCTTTATTTATTCTTGCCTTTATTTATTCTCTTCAGAGGCTGGAGAAGGCCTGCCTGGCTTACTGTCTGCATGAGGAAGAGGAGAGGCTTCCTACCTCTCATGAAAGAGGTATTGTTTCTTAAGTATATTAATCTGCTGCTTGTTTCATTCTGGGCTTCCTAGTAAATTACTGGAGTCTAAATTATTTAGAAAACTTATTTCAGTTGTCATCTTTTGAATTGTTATTGCAATGTATTGTTGATTCTAGATGGAGCAAGTAAAACCAAATGTTTCCCTAGGAGCGAGAATATCTATGCAAAATCTCTGCAACATAATCTCCTCCTATGCTTTCTATAATTGAGAAAAAGGAAATTATAGCTGACCTTAATCACATGCTAAAAAGTTGGGTTACCCTTATCCTTTTAATTCCTTTAGCAGAATTGCATCCCCTTTCAAATTTGTTCAATTTATCTCCTAAGGAAACCTAACAATCTAGGTAGCCTGATGTCAGTGCTATAACTCAAAATTCTTTTGCTATATGTGATGTCCAGATTTCAAACGCTTTATTTTAAAGCCTGATTTTCAGTCTGTATTCACCAACTCACACATAGAGCAACCACTGTCCCATATCTTAAAGCAAAGAAACTGTAGGACTGTAATAATGCTGCTTTAGAAAGAGCCCTTTTACACACAATACAATACAATGATGTGCCACGGCAGCATAATTGGGGGAAAAAACCTCTAAGGTTAAACCTCCAGCTTTAGATGTCTCTTTATATCACTAGATATCAAGTCAAAGAGTATGTTAGATCACATAGTGCCAAAATCTTATTAATGTCATAGCTGGGTGATTAAAATGTCAGTATCTTTGCTTTTCATGGTTTTTGCAGTGCCTAAAGTCAGAATAATAAAGGGTGTAGGCAGGAAACTCTTTAATGCCATAAATCAGAGCTGGAGCGCTGAGAACCGTGGCTATCAGCCTGCTTAATTAAGTAGCAGAAATCACTATAGGAAAAAAATCCAATGAGTGTCTCAAATTAAATTCTACACTCTCCCCCCCTCTCAGGTCTATTTCCTGTGAAATTTCACTCCTCTCTATTTCACTCCCTTCTCCTCTCTGCATCATTTCCTTCGCCTTCAAGTGAAAGACAAGGCAGGGAGGGGGAAGGGAAGAGAAAGGCAAGCCTTCTCTGTCAGAAGGGCTACTACTTTGCCTTTACTAGCAGAAGAAAACTGTAGGCTCGTGGTTTCTGTTCTCTATGAACAATGAGCTGAAGTCACATTATTAGATGTAACCCAACAGTAGTTAAGTTTAGCACTGCAACTAATTCCCATGTTGTGGAGTTTTATGTGAGAAATGAGGCACACCACAGAATTGTAAATGAGCAGCTTCGTGAGTGTCCGCTTTATTAAGCAAACTGTGTTTGCAATGTACTCTTTTGAAAAATGTGTGTATTTCTAGCTGAAAAGATGTTTATAAACCTTCTGAAAGTATTGCAGAAAATTACCTTGGCTTTATAATGTCCCTCCTACATGTATACTCTCATCAGAAAGGGAAAGATGAACACATGAATAAATAATGATGAGCCACATATATCATGAAAGGAACCTTCCATCTGCTCTTTCAGAAGGCAGAAGGGAGCAGAATGAAGGTAGCCAGGGATATCATTCTAACTGGCACATCCTCCTAACCACCACAGTAAAAAAGCTTCACAGGATCAAGAGCAAGTATTGATGTTCCCTCCATATGGGGCTCCTCTCAAGAAGCATTGTCCCTCTCTCCATACCCTCCTACTGTATTTTCCAAACCACAAAATGGAGATTTTAATCTGACTACAGGAGCACAAAAAGTAGGTTGTAAAGAACCTCAATGAAACAAATGATGTGTTCTCACACAACAAAAAATGCATCACTGATAAAAGAGGCTTTTGCTTAACATACCTTAGCCAAAAAGATTGTTCCAATAATCAAGTTGTTTTTACAGAAATAAAAATCCTCTAATAATAACTGATATATAGAAATAAATATATAAATGTAACTTCCTTTTGGCACGTTCCTCCTTACATGGGGAAATCCCTACAAATACAATCTGCTTGCTCACCTATCCTTCAAACTAGACCCCTAGGAGGCAGGGAGGGAAGATTCTCCCTTAGCTGTGTGAATGTTTCCATCATGGTATTTGCTCTGTTCAGTCTCTGCCAGCAGCAACAGGGAAACTTTAATTCCTATTTTTAATGAAGAAACAGAGAGAGTGCACAGATGTTTCTAATTAAAATCTCAGCTCTAACAAGGAAGGACGGACAGATGGAGAGACAGATTCACCAACCAACTAGCTACATGATTCCCACTGATTAAATTCTACAAAAGCTATATCCAGAATAAAAGTGAATTTCAGGATGAGACCCACCCCTTGAATAGCCTGTTGCAGGTACCAATGAAGTAATTTAATAAAAATACATGCCAGCTGTGCCTTCAATGAAGAAATACGCATGTAATACCTCCATGCATATGTCACAGCAAAAGGCAGAATGTAAAGTTAGGCAGCTTGGAACCCCTGAGTTCCTAAATCCAGTTTAGAGCCCTGACGCATAGTCGGTGGATTTATCTGAGCTGTTAGTTTCTCTGCTCCCCCTTTCTGACTCACTCTCTGCAGGAGGTAACCACTTTGGTTGCACAGTTGCTGAAAGAGTTTGATATGAGTTCCTTAGCTGCCAAGTTTGTTGTCTGGCATCTTAGTACAAATGTCATCCACTAGCATCTTCTCGGTTTATACTCAGTCTGTGTGGATGTTTTAATCTGCCTCTTCTGTTACTTGTGCTAACCTGTCTTAGTACAAGACCCTGGGTAAAGCTTAAATATCCCATGCTTTAGTTTTTAAATCCGTATAACAGAGATACTAGGCCCATAGTGTAAAACCCCTTTTCCAAATTCGATTTAGTTTAAAAAATCAAATCAGATTTGAAAGATGTGCATTGTATATGCGGCAAATGTTTCACATTCCTTTTAAGCAATCTCTTAAGAGTGCTCTCAAGCAAGCTCAAATGCCTGCTGTAAAATTCTGCCTAGCACTTACTGAAAAAGCACATCTACATACAAAGGAATTTTTTAGCTACTGATGTTTTTAAAAAGTTTTGCTGCCAAAGTAGCTTAAGGAAAATCTAAAAAAGATCATGTTTGTACGTCACAAGGAACTGGGACAAAACTAAGAATGAAATTTCAGATCTGAAATTGTGAATTACATGATGTCTAAATACAACTTCTTTTGTAAAAAGCAGGTCTTTTCCTTTGCTTCTGTATTGCATTTCAAAAATGCAATCTAAAAAGAAATTTGTCAATTCTATTATCTGGAACTGCTATTCACTGATGCCTTCTGCAAAGAAAAAATATATAATATTTAATCTTTATTTGGCACATTGTGTATTCAATGAATAGCAGTCGGAATTTAATACTTGGATAAGCATCATTTAACTATTTGGCACTAACTAAATACATCACTATTAAGAGGAATTTATGTAAAATATAATCTCACTAAGCAGCAGTGATTACCATTCAGTATCATTAGGGTATGCCAGTTTACTGGGAGACAGTCCAATAAAAAGCAGTCACCTTGATTTACTATGTTCCAATTAAATAGGTATACTGTAATAATATATTATATACAGCACTTACGATGAAACATTTCTGGATCATGTGTATACAGTCCTATGAAAAGGCATCAGCTTCATGAGCTAAGATGCAACAAACATCCTTCTTCAGCAAAAAGAAGGAATGCTTTATAACACAGTATTTGAGCCAAAACTCCCTCTTACAAAATATCCATCAGGATCCCCAGCTTTCAGAAAGGTATTTGACTAGAAATCTTCCCAGGCAAACTTACGGACTGCAAGGAGCTTATTTGGCTGAGCTGGCCCAATTTAATTTGAACCTCTGGCTCTGCTATAAGAGATTGTCTGTGTCAGAGACAGACTAGAAATTCTTGCTTGTATGAGTACACTGGTCTAAGACGCGGGGTTTTGGTTTGACAGCTTCCCACCAGGATACCCTTACTGCTGATGCAGCTATACTGCCATAAAATACAAAAATAATAAAAGTCTGGTTTTGTCTTTTTGGAGGAGGATATTCTAGCTTTCATCTGCATATTTCCTTTTCATGGATTTACACCACAAAGTCTGTTGCTTGTTGGAACGTTCAGGCTGGGACACTTACATATCAGGACTAACATGCAGGCACATGTCTGCTGTTTCTGAGTATACATCCACAGGTGTCCTCCTTCCCTTTCTAAGATCACAGGTGGGTGACATATACAAGGGATCATTGGAAGGTAGACCTGAGAAGGATCAGAAATCCACCTAGAAGAGAGACTGATGCTGAGGAGAAAGGGAGATGCTGAAGATAGAAGAGGAATAAGAGAGCAAGGAAATGCTATTTGTCATTGGACTTAATTCTACTAGTTATCAAATGCTAAAAGGTCACTGATCCAATTGTCTACCCACTTGCTTGTGCTATGCTACCTTGATGTGCTTGTGCACTGGCTTGTGTTGTTACAGCTCACTTGTTAGTTATGTGTATTAAATCTGTGGGAATGCTGAGTGCTTTTTTTCATTTGTGTGAAACAACAGTAGCTGAAAGTTAATCCTGCACCTGAAGTCACAATAGAGCCTACAGACGGTTATTGTTTTGTTTTAAGCTATACTGCTATGCAAGCATTCACAGTCATGAAAGCATTGTTCCTTGGTCACAATCCACATGAAATGATTGTCACCTGATTTTACTCTTATTCTGCTCAAACAATATCTTCAAAACAGAGTAAGGTTAGTTTGGTGATGTTTAAGAACAAGTTTGCTTAAGCAAGCTGTGAAAAGGAGTTCTTTTCTCCATGCTTCAGAAAGGGAAAAGAGTAATCTTAAAACACCTAGACAACAGGAAAAAGTGAAAGTGATTTTAGGTAATGTTTATACCTTAGAAAACTCTGCTAGGACAAAAGGTTCTGCAACTTATTTTTTTTCTGTTTGGAGTGGGAGGGTAGCACATCTTTTACTTTCACAGTAATGTGTGAGAGGATCATAGAAACAAAACATGAAATGACTATTGTTTAATTCTGTGTATACTAACGAGGTACAAGATCTCATTGAAATCAGATGGCACTCATGTGCTAAAAGTTAAGCAGATAGCTGCTTACCTGATTCTGAAATGAATAAATAAGAGCATGTACACTGAACTGCCAAAAATGTCCCAAAAAGAAATAGATAAAAATAGGTAAAGCATTCATTTCCCACCTCCCCCCTAAATTAAAGGCAATAATAGAGTCAATAATACATTTAAAAGTTTGAGAGAAGCAGGTTGGTTTTTTTTTGAGTTGAGCCCTGAATTTAACAATTACAAAACATCATCTCTAAATCCTCCATGATTTTTCTGCTCCATTAGGGGAACTGTTCCATCTTTTGTGGCCAATGAAGATCAGAAAAAGGAACATCAAGTTTAGGAAGAGCATGACTACTAACTAAATTCAACAACATATGGAAACAACAACTAAAAAGAACAGAATAAAATGAAGAATTTCCAACTTAAATATAACCTCTGTGTTAACATATGGTTGTGAGAACTGGAAATCCACCAAAACATTAAAGATGGGAAACTAGATGCTTTTGAAAGCAAATGCCTACAGAAGATTCAGGGCATTGGATGGAAAATTTCATCACTGATGAAGGAATGTGAGAAATCTGCAGTCTCTGCAGAAATTCAACATTTTCTTTAGAACTCCAGATGCTAACACATCCTCCTCTGTGATGCCACCAAGTAAGAACCAGTGAGCTTCCAAAAACCTACTGGTGACTTTCAAGAAAAAAACTGAACAGAAGCTTTAAGTAGGAGGGCTGAGCTCATGATCTCGACACCATAAAGCTGAAGCAGCGGGAAGTGATAGCAAAGGCTTGCCAGCAGTTGCCCAGGAAGTTTGTAACAATGTTATTTTCTCTGATACCGCACAGTAAGTTATTCATAACAAAACAAATCAAAGCAGTATCTAGACAAAATATGTTTTGGGGCAAACCAAAATAGTATAAAGAAACTGACTTCATTATGGGGAGAAAAATGACATGTCAGAGAAGCCTCAGAATAATGATGAAACTTCCGGTTTCAAGCATGAATTTAAATTTTTCATATGTCATTTGATGGTTCCCTGAGTTACCAGGTATCAGCATAGCTGATAGAAAACAGGGCATCTTATAGCCAACCACATCTTCAGGGTAAAGTGCATTATTTTAACTTTCTTCTTTGAACTTAAGAGCTTTCCAAAATTTCTAAACTGCTTTCAAAACTAGGGCCCTGCCCTCTCGCTACAGCTTAGCTTTATTGCTGTGATTTCACTTAACCATTTTAACACAAACTTGTAAACTCATACGCATAATCTCCCCAAAAGTATATGTAAAAAAAATGTTTCAAATGCATGTACTAGCCTTTCCACTTCAATTACATGTCAGACATTTTTTAGTGCCTGGTGTTGAAGGCTGGGTTTAGTGGGCTTCTTCAGCCTCTTACATTGACTATAGCAGAGCCAAAAATAACATTCTCAGTAGATTTTCAGGTTTCTCATATGTCAAAACTGGGTTATTTATGTCTGCTATAACCTCTTGTATCTGAAATGCAGCATGTCTGGACTGGCAATAACATTTTTTTTGCTGTTGTTAGTGCAATAATTATGTCCCAGAAGGCCTGTGGTTTTAAAGAAAAACTCTATTTCCTTCTTGTTTTCTTTTTGTCAGGCAGTCCTTTCTTGTGGACCTGTATTTGAGGATTTAAGGATAATTGCACTTTTTGATAGGTGTAATATTTATGAGATTACTCTTAAAAGGTATAAATCTGTATATGTTGATATAAAATGATGGCCCATATTGTTTTCTGATGTATTTCTCTATCCAATTCAATTAATCTATTGTTCTCAAAATCCAATAGTACATATCACTGTTTTTCTTTACCTTTGATAAAAAAGATACAGCATTTACTATCTCTTTCCAGAAATGTAAGTGTACAATTTTTCAAAATACTTTTCTCCAGTGTATAACTGCTTTACCTGTTCTTTTGATAAGGTTTTGGGGTTGGTTTTTTTTTTGACAAAATAGATTCCAAGCTGCAAAGCATATGTTAAAGTATCATATTTTTCTCTGTTAGTTTAGCCTGCCATTAAGGCTTAAATTTGAAATATCTGAGATAAATTGATGTATATATCCATTGTCTCACAGATCTTTTTCTACATATAACTACGTCAGTCCTAACTACCATGTTCTATGAATTATTGCAGTAAAACATGTAACATTGTGCTTTTAGAACCAAACTCTTGAAACCAATAATTGTTTTCTTTTTCACAAGATAGGTTTTGGTTCCAAAATAGAAAGTAACTTGAGCTTGAAACAATCAGCTGTTTTTCATTATTCAAAAAAATAATAAAATTCAGTAATATAACAAGTCTAGTGATGCCACTGGAGCTGATGTTTAATACCATCAATTTTCTACAGTATTTGATAATTTCTGTTAGTCAGGAAAGTAAATATGCCTCCCTTGCATCTTCAGTGTTACTTTTAGTAGCGTTTGCACATAGGGGAAGAGTAAGATTTCAGAGAATGTTCCCCTGTAAGTTGTAATTAAAAAAATACCCAAACCACAGAATACTCTTGAATTTCAAAATTGCTAAATATGACAGAAACTAAGCAAAAATATGACAGCAAATATTCAGCTTTCATAACTATGGCTAAGACCTTGAGATAGACAGCTGTGCGCTGCAGACAAGTATGTGACATTTGTGTCTTTGTCAGAGGGCAGCCTGATAGAGGAGGAAGCCCAGGGGAGGGAACTCGCTCATCCTTCTCCCGTGAGTACGGGGAAGCGACATAACTGTACTTCTCTGAGAAAAATGCATCCAGATTCACCTACCAGAGCTCTCCTTTCCCCAGTTTTGCCCTGTGGATTTTTCTGCAGACTTCAATGCTTTTATTCTTTACACACATTATTATAAAGCAACTACAAGGTAAGCTTATTGTAAGTTTATTACTCTAGTCCATTTCAGGGGAGAAGAAACTGACCCCTGTTGTACAAAGTCTCAAATTATAAGGTATGGACTTCTGACATATTAAACACAGAATTAAATTTCATTTTGCAATGGACAGTTAATCTCAGAGGTTTTTTTTTTTTAAAGCTGAATAATAAAAAAAAAGATACAGAAACTCAGAATCATATTTTATGACAAAGAAATTGCTTCGGCTTTGCCTTTTCTGATTTTTAAGATCATTCCACACTCCATATTACTGTAAATAGTCTGCTTCCAGATCAGCAAAATTCTTTCTTGACAGTAACATACCAAACCATGTCTACATAGAATGATCCAAATTCAACAGAGCAGACAATGGAGGCATTTGTTTAATATATAGTTTTTAAAAGTAAACATGCGTTATATTAATTTCACCTCCTGATTCAGTAGAAGCCAATATGTAATTCAGTGCACAGCTGACTCTATTCTTTGCTGCTAACATTGCTTATGGATCATGCACCACAGTTTTGCTTTAAAAGACTAGGGTATGGAAAACTTTAGCAATCTAGAGATAATGAATGCTGGCAGATGGGGAGAGATCAAGCACTCCTATTTTCCTTTCAGAAGTAAGGTGTAGAGAGTCGCAGCTTATGTGGATGAGGTAGATCCACAGAGGTAAAAGCAGCTGTGCTGGGACTCTAATGTTACTGCATGTCTTTGTTATAGCAGGCCTGATGCAAAGCCCCCAGCTATGCCAGTTGACTTCACTGAGAATGCTGAAGAAAGTCCAAACAAAATGAGGTATGTGCTTAATATTCTAAAGCATTTCTAATGCACGTTTATCTCTTATTCCTCTGTCTGTCATCCTAAAGTCCTCAGTTTTATCTAGTGCCTCAAGCTAGTCCACATATGACTGGCCTCAGCCAGAAGTGCTGGTGACAGATAAGAAAAAAAATACGAGCATAAATAGGAATACACGCCTCTCCAAACAATGTCTCCTAAAGAAACCATCTGTGCAGGATTTTCAGCCCCGGGTCTCAGATGTGAAGGGCTATACAACTGTCTCCCTAGATAAGTAGCTAAAACCATTTGTAACTGACTTGCCAAATATTTACCAGCAATTATCACATTCGGCAAACTATTTGATTCACCCCTGTGTAGTGCACACACCTTAATTTGATTGGTGTGACAAATGGCTGAGTAGCTCATAAAGCCAGACAGGAGGTATCATGTTCCAGGGCACTACAGCCTGTCTGGGATTATCAAAAGATCAGCTGTCAGAAAGAGTGTGGGGGGAAAAAAAAGAAAAAAGAAAAAGACGTAGATTACTTAAAAAGAAATTAAAAGCTACAATATCAATTATAACTTTGCCATCCCTTTCTATGCTGTAGACAATACAGGAAGAAAATAGATTGTAATATTTTAACATAATGAAAATTAAAAAGATTGTATGCAAAGTAAATGGAACTATAATTGTCAGTGTATTGTTAGAGACTGAGAAATTTAACTTATGGTTCTGCAGTAACCACAACCCTATGCTGCATGCATGCAGTTATCAATTAAAAGCAGTGTAATGGTCTCTGAAACATTCATATGTACATGCAATATGCCCAAATTGAAGTTGTGGAAATGATTATTTCCTTTGTTAAAAATCTCAGTGTTGTGTTAACACTGGGTTTAACTGCTATTTTTGGCTGGCAGTAGATGGGAGTGGGTTGCATTAGTATATTACTAATATGCAAAAATTTATATAAAATAAAATAATTTTTATCTCCAAGTCTTAATGAAGTGAATAAAACAGAGTCCTGTGACTTGAAATACCAGCATGAACTCCCGGTGAAATCATAGTCCTATCATATTTCCTTAAACTCTACTCCTTGCATGGATTATTTTTTCTATTGTTACTCAAATGTGATGATTTAGCAAACTATAATCATAATGCATACTTCATTAATATAATCATACACATGGGAATACACTAAAGGAGAACAGAGTAATTATTTGAGAAATCTTGTTTAATTATTTCTGTATTACAATAAACATGCAGTGTTATATAAACAATCTGATTATTTTTATTATTATATGATAATTATTATATAATTATATGATAATTTACATACAAGGTACAGTGTGTATCCCATATCTATATGATATCATATATATAATCTATATGATTACACACTGTAACTAAAAAAACCCAAACAAATCCATATTAAATGTTAACTGGATGGATGAGAACTATGAGAAAGGCCATTTGTTGGTTGTTTAGTCAAAGGAAGGGCAGTCATAATATATTGGTAGCCCAATAATAACTCAGAGACTGCAGCATTTAGAAAGCTGATTCTATATCTATTTGTTGAGTCCAAATGCATGCATCTATTATGTGCAATTTACCTCATAATCTCTGAAGTCTTTTGAATCTATTGCTGTTCTCACAAATTTACTCCAAAACAGAAATCTGTCTTCTATGAGGATTTTTTCCTCAAAATCATCAGACTGTCTTGAGAACTAAAACCTGTTGTCCAAAGAGATTCAGCAAAACTTAGGTATTGAAATGCCTAATTCACTTGAAAGGGATTTGATATACAGGCTCCTAAATCACCAGCTAGCTATTGAAGAAAAAAGTCTCATTTAACCCATCTAATTGTCACCAGTGTTGTTTTAGTTGCCTTCACCTTGGAAAACTGAAAATATGTGGAGATGTACATCATATGGAAGCTCATTCACATTGCTGACCTACATGCAGAGAACATGGTAAATAGTGAAGGGATTATAGCTAAATTTTGTAAAACCACCCGAAAGAGAGATGTCAAAATCCTAATAATCTTCTTATCTCATCTGGCAGCTATGAGACTAGAAAAGATTTTGGAAGGGAAGAGCAAAGCCCTATATTGAGATGGAAGACAGTCAGATGGTTGCAAGGAAGCATTGGTAAATTTGCTGTATGTCAGTCAAAATTATTTTGCATCTGCCAAACTTGTTCTGTGACACAGATATGCGATCTTCATAGGCAAAATGGTAAACTCTGTTGATAACACTAAGTACTTTGTCACTTTTCATACCACCTTATTTTTAGTACTTATTGTTCAAGTATCAGACTTAAAAGTACTGGAAATACCAAATCCAACTGGAAGCTGGAAGCTCCAGTTCCAACTGGAAGTTGGATTAAATGATTTGGATATACCTTATAAATAAGCCCATAAGAATAATGATTCAGCCCCTTCAAAAAATAGGTTGTTCTAACAACCAAATATTTTCTTATTTCCTGGCTGACATCTTGCAAAATAATCAGAATTGAAAACCCACTACCATTAATATAACCCATATTTGATTTGATATGGGTGGTGCTTATGTTCTTTTGTGAAAAACCTCATGAAGTATTTTACACCAACTAAGCCAAAAGGCTGTGATTTATATAATACCACCATGGGAAAGAAACAAGGCTTATTAATAGTATGTATTTTTGAGTGTATTGATATTAGAAAGGACTAACATTTTTAAAAAATAATTTCTAACCATGTCTTGTATCTATCTTGACAAGTTTTTCAACCTGAAATTGTACATAGATTTTTCTTCTGCCACCTTCTGAAGTGCCAGGAAAGTTAAACTCAGAAAAGTCTTGTAAGCTGTCGTCTTCATTTACCATACCTTTCTGCCTACTGCAAGTGGGGACACGCATTCTCTACAGCTTTTGGTAAAAAAGACATCTTGTTCCATTCTTAAGTTATTTTTATCACCATACCACATGTCAAATTTGGATTATCTTTGGATATCCAGCCTATTTCTGATAATTGAAACTACTGGAAATAAGAAACGTGATCAGAAGAATAAGGAAAAATACATTACAAATAGGAAACTATGCTCTTTTTACCAGAATAAGCAAACAGCTTCCTTATCTCTCTCCCGATCCTATCAGGCTTATTTGTCCATGCCTGTTCTTTGTTTCTTGGGTGATCAATTGGAAAAATAATTGTGCTACTTCAAACTGGAAAAAGGGCTGGACTACAGCTGTTCCAAATATCCAGATAGTTACCTGTCACTGTCTTCGTTGCTACTGAATGCTACAGATATATGGGTTAAAAAAACAGCCAATCCAGCAGCCTACTTGCTTGAGTCAGTCTTTCTGCCACATTTTCCTACCTCTATTTTAATTCACTGATCTCATTATATGATTTAAAATTTGAAAGGTCCATACAACTTACTGTTTTGTGCCAGAGCTTGAAGCAGACAGTCCAAGCATCCCTCCAAGCTATCTGTTGTACTGTCAGTCGTCGTTATCTTCAGCTTTTTCAGGGCATCACTTAAATTATCTGCTTGGTAAACACAAAGAAAAGAGAAATCAGCGTCCTCATCAATTTAGTAACAGCATTATAGTCTTGAATGTAAATAGTTACTGTAAAGTAAACAAGATCCTGTGTCAATGAAGAAGGCGTGTATGGTCTTTATTCTTATGATACGAAAAACCAGGAGTCAAGGTTATAGATGAACTTAAACTTTTCAAATTTAAATATACATTTATCATTCTGCCTCTGAGAAGAGAATGCCAGCAGGCACTTTATGAAATGCCACTGAACAGCAATTTAGCCATCAATATTTTCTCAGCCTAGGTGGTACAGAAAACCAGCAGCCGTTTCTTTGCTTCTGTCCTTGCATGTGGGGAAAAAATATGATGGAAATACGGAAATCTTGAATTTTTTTTGTCGATAAAGGGAAAGTAATTGAAAATGCCATTTTCTGCAGTGTAGGCTTCCATCTTGGCTATACACTCACAGATTCCTAGTGCTAAGCTTATAGCCTTTTAAGTATTATGCCATTTACCACCACTATGTTACAAGCACCATTGTTTATATGAACTGTGTTAACTCCTTAAGTTCAACTGATCCTCAAAAACATAAGGCGTCTCCTAGAAATAAGAAAGTTCTGTTGTGGATTTTGGATAATAACCCTTTGCTATTAAAAAAAAACAAAACAAAACACCACAACAAAAGACACCCCCCCAAAACCACCACCCAAACCTCCTAACATAGTTCTCAATAGATGCGTGTTTATTCCCATAAAAGTTGGGGTAATATGAATTATACTGTTTTGAGTATTCTATCTGTTCATAAGCAAGGTGTAAGCTTTAGCAGCAGCAGCCTGAGTCTCTTGGTTTGCCCACTGATGACTAACCTCACTCTGAATGGACTATCCTTTTAAAAAATGAGTGCTGATTCAGTTTCCATGCCAACTCTGTCAGTAAGCAGAAAGAGTTACTCAAAACAAATAAAATTAAATAATGTCTAGCTGTCTCCTGTTCTCCAGCGACTAATCAAAAAGCCTTGACCCAAGCCCTAGAGAACCATAGGTACAGCTTCTATGCAATGCATCACTGGCATCTTCTGGGTCTGAAAGGCAGCCAGTGCTGCCTTAGAGCTTCCCAACGGTGTAGGAAGCCCCTTCATAGGCAAGTTGGCAACTGCTGTGTTTTGCCTCCTCTTCACTTGCCCACATATGGGATTGTGCAAAGGAAAGAAGGCATGGCAAGAACTTCTCTTTAAGCTATTTATTTGTCCTTAAAGCACTGGCAGCACAGTGGAGACACAGCAGGCATCCCATGAAGAAGGTGGAATCTCATTCCTCCTGGAGCTGCTCTGCTTCTCAGACAAAAGCTGTGGCTTTTGCCCCACCTCCATCTTTTATTAGCATATGCTTTTGTAGCACAATATCCCATGCAGATAGAGGTAAGATGCTTCATTTTTAAAGTGCTAAGTATCTAGGTAAGAAACTTGTCATGAAATGGTTTATCAGGCAGTTAGTCTATTCAGTAATGTACATGCTCGCAGGTACACTATAGCTGGGACTCCTATTACCCCTAAATGCAGAGAGCCAGTGGCATGCAGGCAACTCTGGTAAAGCCTTTGGGGCAGCTGTACTTGGTTGTGCTCCTTGAGATCTCAGACCTGCCCCCCTACCACCTCTCCTTGCTAGGCTGAACTGACGCCACCTGGATCAAGCTACCGCGGAAAAAAATAATAAAAAATTATCATTTTCCCTTGTACTGACTTGTGTTACTGTCTAGCAGGCTTACTGAAGCACATTTATTGAATGACACTTAGCCAACTGTAGAGCTGAACATGCACTGTAAAATCGCATTGCTTAAATAAATTATTCAGGAAATACCAGTGGAATTTGTCAAAAGACACAGGTGCAGGGTAGCCAATGGCCAGACTCAGTACTGCAATTTAACATTGTGCGCTCCACTTCCTCTTATACTTCCTACCTCCATCTCATATTCCTCTCTTCATTTTTTGGCTAATATAGGACTAATTCTCTTCCATTCTACAGGCATCTCGTCTCCCAGTACGTATCACACAGCTTTGAAACTGTAGCAACCATTTATAGCAAGAGGACTAAATCTACTATATATAAAAAACAGGGGTTACCACAATCTGCAGAAGAAGAAAATGCACAGGTAAGAACTTTACCTTCACAGCAGTTTTTGCAGACTATGGAAAGAGGCTATTGTTACTGGAGAGAACACCCAGATTTTATTTCTCTCTTGTACACTCTTCTACTTGCATGTGTCAAATAATTCACAAGTTCCCCCCTATTATTTAATTTTGCTGTGCAGAGATGAGTACTTTATCTCAAATACTTATACTTTCTTCCATTCTGTGCCACATCAGAACTTGCAATAGAGTTAGGAAGGGCTTCCCAGTCTCTTTTCCTACCTCGCCTTTCTGCTCAGTGCCTTATTAACCTTTTCCAGGGAAAGCCCACTATTTTAATACTATGCAGTTACATATGATATGCAGAATGATGCATTTTGGGCAAAATTTTCAAATGTGACTATCCAAATGGTTTATTGCCTAGGACAAACAACTCAAATTTTCATGGCACTGAGCCTGTGCACATCCCACTGACATACCTAGATCACAGAATCACAGAATCACAGAATTGTGGTGGTTGGAAGGGACCTCAGAGATCATCGAGTCCAACCACA
>JAOQGH010000032.1:27364331-27524112 GCA_025769975.1 Gallinago jamesoni
ATTAATATATTTATAGAAATTCTTTTTATTGTTTTTAACATCCAGGGCCAGGTTTAGTTCTAGCTGAGCTTTGGCCTAACTTTAACTTCAGACACACACTTCAGGAATCAATGGACACATGTGGCAGGAGTACTGCCACAAGACATTTCAAAAGTATCAGTTTTGAAATGTCTTGCAGTGCTGTCTTGCAATATATGCCAAGTTGCCATGTCACTACATATGATTGGGTACTATACATACTTTGAAAATAATAATAGAAATTAGAAACCATATGCATGAAGTGTGCTTCTGAAATAAATTACAATAATCCTTGATTTTTTTAATAAGCCTACAACTCTACAACTACAGCCTGAAACTTAGTCATCCTTCTGTGCAAAATACTGAAGAAACAGACCTCTTGGCAAAATGTAAGAAGGCCATGGGCACACAGGAAAAAAAACACTGTTCAGGAAAAAATGTATTTGCCCACTTTGACTCTTTCTGTCAAGGCTGGTCTCCTTTCTAAACAGGGTCAATACTTTGAGAGACACATTTACTTCTGAAACCTGAGAATCTCAAACATATGCAAAATCATCTTAAACAGATTCAGAGATTTTTTTTTTTTCCCTTTTGCTGTTCTGAAAAGAACAAAGCCTTACAGTTTGAGATGACACTGACAGGGATATTCAGAGAGGAAGGCCTGTAGTGTTCCAGCAGGCTCTCAGCATATAATCACACAAGGCTTCCTGACTTGTACAGTTTCCCAATTGCCCTGAACCTGTCATTTATGGAAGAAGCTGCAGATGCTTGTCTTCCATGTAAAAAAACCCTGTTGTTTTCTTATGATCATCTCCTGCTTACCTTTCTGTCTCTTCCTCTCTTTCTATAGAAGGTGTTTCCAGTAGGCTTGTTACTGCATAGTCTGATCAGATTCTCAGAGATAAAAACGCATCAGATAAAAACAATATAATCTTTTGGGCTGAGTGTCAGGGAAAACAGAATAAGTAGATTTACTCAATACACAATGTCCTTTGAAAGCTTACATTAATTAGGAAGATCTAAGAGGGCAAGATCAGGATGGTAAAGGTAAAAGTAAGACTAGTAATGTTCCTTATGGCACACTTGCTCAGCAATCTGGTATCAGGTCCTGAGTTTGTGAGGCATCGAGTTTAACAGAAATATCAGCTATTTTGCTGATGACAGAGTTGTTCATACTTACACCTGGATTATTGGATTGCTTTCAGAAGAATTAGTTCTCTTATCTGGACAAAAAGCCCTGAATCCCACAGACTTTAATATATCCTAACGATACAAACAGATAAATTAGGAAGCGGAGTCTGGCAAGAGCTGTCAGGCTTGTCTGGCCCATTCCACCTACTGTTGCATTTTGTTTTCCCTTGACAACTGCTCCTGTACAAACACTCAAAAAAATGAGGTGGTTTAAATACTATAGCAGGCCTCATTGCTTGTGGTGGCACAATTTTACTACTGCCACAAACTTTTGCTATCCCTTGCACAGGCTTTTTTAAGGTTCTGACAATTAGTCAGAAACTAACATAAGTGAATGCTTTAATATTCCATTTCATTTCATCATACTCTTTTTCTAAGTGCTTTTCTGTGACTCATTCCTATTTTCAGTCACCAATTTGTTTTACAAAGAACAACTGTTCTTTCATCTTGTAAAAATTTGGGAGCTGATCAACCTTGTTTAGGGTCAGGGCCACAAGAATGCCCGCTACGTTGCAAATAGTTTTATAAGATAGCTAATACTAAGGTAGCTAGAAGGCTGCAGCTTCTGCATGCAAGAACCAAGTTGCTAATTTTGCCTTGAGCATCTTCATGAAACTGATGTACCTTAGAGCTTTGGGACGACACACCCACAGAAAAAGTCAAGGTACACAAAAAAGCCATTTCTAAGACTGCCATTAAAAATATATTTAGAATGTTTTAGCTAAGTATTTAGGTAGATAGCTTTTCTCTGGGCAGTTTATTTTTATGTTTTGTGACTTTTTTCAGTATAGATATTTTCTTTAAAAGTAAGACTTTGTTTGAACATATCATCCGCGTTTCCTGTATCTTTGGATTGATACCTATTATAATGTTGTTATTACATGACTATTACATTATACATGCAACTTAACAGATAAGGAATTCAAAATCAATAGATATTGAAATGAGACATACTGAAACAGGCTGATCAGATAAGCAGCTTTGCTACTACAGGGATGGTGGCTGTATTAGCCTCAGAGCCTTTTGAGTCTGTTTCACTGCCTCTCAGCAAACTAAGCAGAAGGAATTATGCCATTTTATGTGTCTCCTTGTGTTATAATGGCATAAGTGTCTTTAAAAATTAAGTGCCTACATCTACATGGACTAGACTTCAGAAATTACTTAATTTTCTTATATGGGCTAACTTCCTAGAATGTCAGTACAAACCAACCTACAAGGAAAACCCACTGCTGATTCCCCACGGTTGTTTTTGACTAAAAGTGTATTCTGAGTTTGTTATTTGAGAACCTAGGAACTGACACAAAGATCAGACACGTAATCCAGTTAGGCCAGCATCCAGCTCCCAAGCCATCCTTACCCCTACGCTCTTCACTTCCCTTCCAATACCATCTGTGTTTCTCCTCTAGTACAGCCCCCATGCCATCGTCAGAGCACTCCATGCACAACCATATTCAGTGGTGCCTGAGGTGCCCTGTGGTATAGAATGCCTACCTTGCAAGTTATTGCCCCAACCCTGATAACCTCCCACGGGCGTGTGGGGAGGGTGTGGGCTATGGTTTGTTGATGCTGAAACTGGCTGCCTGAAGAGTGGGCATATTTGGCCTGAATTACTTCTTGCAGCAGGAAGCCCAGCAGCTGCTGAGATCTGTAGCATGCTTTTGGTCTTTAATGATCCCAGATGCTCCTTCTCCAACAAAAGCATAAAATTATCAGAGCCCATTAGTTCCCAAGACATTGAATAAGCTGGCAAGAATGCACAGGATGGGTCCTTCTTGAATCTACATAAGGAAAAGCCAAAATGCTTTCCCTTGGTCTTAAGATACCTAGTCCCTCATGAGACACCTAGTCCCATACAACAATTCATAATTATATTTATATTTATATGCATAATTATATATATTCCAAGCAATAACACAGCATAGGATTTCTGTTTGGTCCTTAGAGGTGTTCCTTCTGTGAGTTACGACACCAGTGGAATGGGCAGTCTGAAGCACCCCCATTCCCTTGAGCCTTAGGAGAGACACAGCATCTCTCCAGGGCACACAGGTGCAGCATGCGCTACATACAGGGTGCTGGTTCTGCTCTGCTGCCATGCAAGATGTGTAGCAGGAGGTCATCTAAACTGCCTGAGGATGCGCAACCAGGAGATCTGGTAAGAACAGACCAGACCAAATGGTCTATGACAGTTCAAAGATCAACAGTTTTGTTTGGAAATGAGCGGGAAATAGAAAACTATTTTGCCACTGCAAAATTATTAATGTGCACCCACATTTTTAATACTGAATACAACTCTAAGCGCTTAATGCTGCAAATGACATGCTGCAGAACTAGAAAAGGCACAGATATGGCTGAGCAAAGGTAAGGAAGAACTGCTCCTCAAGAAATCAAATAGGCAAGGACTCTTCATTCTGATAAAAAGATGACTGAGGGTAAAAAATTATCTAGATGTGTGGAATCATGAATAGGACTAAAGTAATGAAAAGAAAGCTAATATTTACTGTTTCTCCTCGCACAACCAAAACTAAATTATCGAGCAACAAACTTAAAGAGAACAAAGTATATTTTCACACCTCTTGTAATCAAACTGTTAAGAGGCTGGAACTATAAACAGATTCATTTAATTTACTCAATTAGAAAACAATTATGAGGAAACTAAAGTCCATACATGGCTATTAATTCTATGATATGCATAAAACTTCTAAATTAGGAAGTTCTAGTCAGATTACTGGACGTTGGGAGAATACCACCTTGTACTTGCCCACCTCCTGTCCCTGCCCTGTCCAGTGTTTTCCCAGGCACCAGGAACTGGTTATTCACTGTCAGAAACAGGGCAATTAGGTACACTGACTTCTGGTTACAGGTGGCTGTATGGCATTTGCCTTGTCACATTGTGTCTCAGTGCTCTAGTTCACCAAGAAAAGATGGCCAAACAAATCTCCCCAGATGTGTGTGGACTTTACTGGGCCGTCTGTTTGGAGCCAGCAAGCTGGAAAAGATTTTGGGTTCTGTGGTTTCTCCCCATCTAGTAATGTAACTCTTGTTATCAGCTGCATCTTTGGTGCTGAGCAGGTCCTGAGGCTGATCCTGGCCCTAACCAGATTAAAATTTAAATCCATTAATCCAGACATTTTAATCAGGGAGGAACAAGCAGAAATCCTGCTTGTTTGTTTCTGTCCCACCACATTCATTGAGGTGGGTTAACTACTTTTTTCAGCTGATTTTACTCGTTCTAGGTAAATACTGATAGATCACTAACTGGAGGATTCCTGCTGCAATGCATTTTTAACTTAGGTACATTGGCTCTAATTTGCTAGCATAGTAACTAATTTTAATGAGAATGCCTATTTTTGTCAACAGTTCAGCTGCTTCATTCTTAAACACTTTCTGAATCTTAGATATATACCATCTGGTCTTAGAGACTTGTTACTCTTTCATTTATCCATTTGCTTCAGCATCTGTTCTGACACCTCCATCTCTGAAGGAGCTACATTTTTATTACCTGAAAATACTGACATGCTATGACTCATTGCCACCTGAGCAGTAAGCTTCCTAATTATTTTTGGTAATTATCAGGTCAGTCTATACACGATAAAAACTACTTATTCAATTTGTATTTAAAATCAGGACAGAAACTTAAAGCAGCATCAGCCAGCATTCAGTTCACTTGGAATCTCTCGCCAATGCAAAATTTTCACTTTGCTGTAGAATTCAGGCTAATTGCAAGCAAAAAGAGTGGTGTGGTAGTTTTGGTTTTGTTTTTTTTTTACAACTTCTGAACTTCTTCAATAACATGTCCATAAGTACAATTAAAATGGTCAGCACTAAAGACTACAAAGATTACCAGAAACAGAGACTAGCTAAAATGACTTTTTTCTTATTTTGGGGGTTGGGGTTTTTTTTTTGTTTTCTTCTTTTTTCTTTGCCTCAAGGGAAATTTGAGATCTTTGACAATAATTTTGCATATTATTTTACTGTAGTCAGAGTAGACTAAACAATAGATAACAATAAACAATAGATATCAATACAAACATATTTACACTATTGCAAGGTATATTGATCTGTACCTGTTGATTTCTGTATGATAATGATCTATTACTTAAATCCTGAGTTGCAAAGGCTAGAGTATAAAAATGACACTTCAGAAGATTTTGCAAAGTCTTGGAAGATTTTTGCCCCTTCCCTAGGAAAATGTGGTACAGACTTAAGATATTTTTATATTTCATGATTAAACACTGAAGTTCTGAAATATTCTTAAAGTCCAAAGAAACTGATCAAAATTCAGTGAAATCAACGTAACAACTTTTACTGATTTACAAAAAGCCCTAAAAGGTTTTGCTTAAAACAGGTCCCCAAAGAAAGAAGAAATAGATTTTTTTCATAAATAAAAAGAACCGTATTGTTTGACACAGATAATCTATACTGCATGAATTTAATTTAAAAATCAACTAATGATAGAAAAAGTAATTATTCTAACTGAAGAAGACATGGTTCTCAGTTTATGAAAAAATCTTTTCTGGTACTTTGCTACTAGGAGTAGTAGAAAAAAATCATATACAAGATGGCTACCAATTTGTAAAGAATTGACAGCCAACTGCACATTTTCATATAGTTTATTTTCTCCAGGTGCCTGATCTTCACTGAGCCACATTACGAAAACCCAGGAGATATGTAGAACGTAATAGAAATTGGGACCTTCTGATAGACAAAGCCTTTTAAATTTTCACTGGGTCCTTGAAACATACCACATCATCTACAATCAATGCTCCATTACAAAACTGATAATTAAGAAGGTAAGATGCCTGTTTTATCCTAAGTGCTGTATTGTATCAAGATTAGTCACATTTCAGAAAAAAATGGTTTGGGTGCTGAATGGAAGAAAAATGTCTTATTGTCTCTACCCTAAATAATACATAATTTTCCTCTGTGTCCTCTGGTTTAATTCTCACATGTTCACATGACTTTTTATAAATATATCAATTTCATAAATTCATGCATAGTACAGTTAATGTCTTCAAAGTCACCCTACTGAATAGATCTTACCCTTTTCCCTTACTTTTTAGGAAGTTTTTTAAAGACAGTACTTAAGTGATTTCTCTCTCCAGATTACTATTTGTGGTACTTGCATTTCTGGAAAGCAGCATCAGAATTTTAAACACAGAGGAAAATCAAAGTTAACTGCAGCGATTTTCTCAATAAAAATGTCCTTTGATGCTTCAGTTACTGCCAGCAATAACACAAAAAGAAAAGCTGTAAGACAGTCAAAAGCCTAACTTCTGCGTCTTGGAAGTTTGTGTAGTTCTTATGTGCCCACTTAGGATATGTGGAGTCTCTAAACCTCTTCCAAAGAAATCTGTACAGCTAATATAGCACAGAAGTAGCAATTTTCCTAACCTTCCTACTGTATTTGCATGAAAAAAGCACCAATTCATCTCCCTGGTGAAAAGATCATACCATCAATAAAAATAACAGCTCAGGTATAGATGTATTGCAAAAAAAAAGAAAATTATGAAATGTTTATCACAACTTAAGCTTTCAAATAGTCAAGGCTTAACTTTGTTATATCCTGAGAATATAGCTAATGCAGGAGACAAGTAACTGTGTATCATGGTGTATATGGATTTTTCTTACTCAGAGTAACTGGCTAACAAAACCACAATGTTATTTAATACATAAAATGTCCTCACATTGACAGATTGTGTCAGAAGCTGTGCTACTAGCCACACTGTGTAGAAGCATTAAGGTCAGGAGCATTGCTGTCTCTAGACAAACACATTGAACAGGTTGTTTAGAAAAAGGAAGGGAAACACACAAATAAGAATTTGAAAGCACATTCTGTAGGTGCACCATTGTGCACCTCTTCTTGCTGGGTATGATAGGTCTTACACTCCTCCTTTCTCCTGCCTCCCATAGGTCTGATCTGCAGCAATATAATATGTGATAGCTCATGTGAAGAATGCTCAGAGCTGAAGCTCAGGCTGCAGGCATCCTTTCAGCACTGCTGGGCTCCCTGTCAATCCCCGCTGAAGGACAAGAGTGGCCACCGAGAAGTAAGTAGGTTTCTTCCAGGATTTAAGCTACTAGAGGCTGCAATGAACTGGTTTTGTGAAAGAGCCAACCAGCTGGCCACTGTATATAGCTACAGCACTTGGTTCACAAAAGACAAAAGCCTCATTCTGCTGCTAACCAGATTCTGACTTTTTAGTCAAAACTGTGGAAATGAATTGTTTAGTTTGGTGGCCTCCCACACCAGCTCCCAAGAACAGTTAAAATTATGCAATTCCTAGGTCATCAATGGCCACAATATTATCATGTGTTAGCTGGTATTTCTCCAAAGGCATTATGTGAATCACAAATACCTCAGAATATCAGGTGTCGTTTCCCAATATACGTTTTTTTTTTAGCCCTTACCTTTGGAAGAAAAAAAATCAAACCTGAAAATATAAACTAGATATTACAAGAGTAAACAGAAACAAAACAACCTCAAGGCTTATCCCTTAAAATGTTTAAGCCAATCTCGATTTTTTTTTTTTTATGTTTTGCTAATCATTCAGCATTTTCAAGTTTCCTTGGGTTTTTTTTTCCACAGTTATACACATACTTGTCATGGTTTCCTTAAATTGGTTAGATTTAAACAAATACTATTATCAATATAATCCCCCAAGTAAGTAAAATGTGTATCTGTGCAAAAGTTGCATGTATTCCATGTTATAAAATCTCCATAATGACTGAACAGGAGAACTGAAACATGGGAAGTTTACGGTCAAAAGTATGTGTGTGGTAATTTGGGGCTTCCAACATGAGAGAGCTCCCGATTTTCAGGTTAGAGAGTCACTGCACATTCTGGATTCCTTTAGAGTCTTCAGATGCAGATACGAATTATGTTCAGCATTTCTATAAAGCAGACCACAACATGAGATATGATAGATTACCAAGGATATATTTGCTTTAAAAAACTGCCTACCATATTTTCCTACAGGAACTGTATGTCGCTGGGGAACATGATAATCCAGTTCTTTGTGGAAATACTCAGCTATTAACGGTCAGACCAATTCTTCTCTATACATGCTCACCCCTGCTTAATTTATGACATGGCTTCCAAGTACTGTAACATAAGAGGTAAGGTCCTTCAGTCAACAGAAGGTCTCAGTCACCAGATTATCCTGGATTACTGCCCACCCTATGCACAGAAGGAAAAAAATTCTGTGGGGAAAAACAACAGGACCAAAATAGTCTCTTAGATGAACACTGATACTTCAGACAATGCTCCAAACCTGTTTCTTGCAAACACTAAAACAAAAACCCACCAAGCAAATGCAAATGGACAGCCTAAAGTAGACACCTGACATAGAATATAGCTCTTCCTGAAAAGTCAGTAAACGACTGAAACAGGATCTTGTAAATAAAGGGGTAACTTTAATAACAACCAGTGCTATCATTCCGTATGATGATAAACAGATAACCATACAGAGAAGGAGTAGAGAAAAGCTTATGTGTGCATGCAGGGCGTGCATCTCTTTACTGGCTCTTTTTTTTTTTCCCACTTGTGTTAGCTGTTTAATTATGTTCTTTTGTCCTCTTTTTTTTTTCACCCTTGCTCTTCTGCCCCTCCAGATGCTTTCTGCCTGAAGCATTTTTAATCAGCAAGCAAGAGATACTTTATCAGGTCAAGACAGCAAGAAGAGAGAACAGGTGATGAAAACAAACAGAAGAAAATTAATCTACAAAATAGTACAGTCTAGAAACAGCACACTTAAACCTGTTAGCTCTCTCAGATTAATCTTTTCTTTGGGGTGATCTTTGCCTATGCTACTGCATATAACTTTTTTTGACCATACCCACTTTCAAAGTCTTGATCCTCATGTGATTCAAGTTAACTGACTACAGATGGCAAATGCTAATCCAACCATTACAAAAACAAGTAAAAGAAAAATATCTTCCTAAAATACTTTAAAATTTTCCTGTAAATTATTTCCCTTACTATATTAGAACAAACATTGATTTAATGTATATATTACAATATTAGATCAAATACATGTATTTTTTCCTTGCATAGTTTAATGAAGCTCCCAGTTCTCGTTACTTTTTCCAAGTTGTGTACAAAATATGGCTTGTTAAGCAACAAAATAACACATATGTGATGCCAGAAGTTAGTCTGAATGGACATTTGCAGATGCTATAATGCAGGACAATGATTTAGATTTGAAGTATACCTTCCCAATCTATACAATAAAGTTAATCTACTGTTAGCTTTTCCAGTAAACAAGTTAAAATTACTTTTTCCTCTTGTAATGATACTGGGCCTATCATCTTCTCTACATGAAAGGTATAAACTGGAGTTTAATAAAAATAAAATAAATACATAAATAAATGGAAATCAGGCAATACAAGACTGAGGATACAAAGTTCCAGGACTGGCAACAGTATACCGAAGAAGCTGAGAAAAACTCTCATTGACTTTAACAAGCTTTGGTCTGTAGCCTAACACTATGCAAGGAAGTACATATAAATTATACAATATAAGTCCATAGTACAATATCTGTCATAACTGTACTTATGTTACCAGTTTGAGTTTTTGAACAGGTATGGAATCTGATTCTGTTCAAAGCCCTCAGGCTCATCTTTCACCACCAACAATGAGAATTTTGCCTGGATGAGTTACCCAGGCTCATAATTAATACTGCTAACTCTAATTGTGTATCACATCAGTGCTCTTCATGATGAAGACTTCTCAGGTAAATCAGATGTTATGAAATACTAGTCTGTAACACAGCACATTTCCGGCTATTAAGAGTTTCCTAAAAACCTTGCATATGGAAAGGAAGTACTTAAAAGGCACAGGGCAAACAATAGGTCCACAGCACGTTGCAGATTTTGTATCTTTGCTTCTTAAGGTGTCTGGTTTGAAGGTCATCCTGCGATTTACCAGAGACAACGCAGATTTTCATTTTTCAGATATTTCTTACTGACAATAAACTCATGATGGTGCCAGAAAAGGAGGATTTGTGTAAATTCACATGGATTTTTGTGTTTACGAGAGTCCTTAAATGGAAATGTGACCACTACTGTCGGTGGTTATTGATGTCAGAAACCAAGGGTATTTCAATACTTAGATATTTGTTTTCTCTTATAAAAATACATTCTTTAAGTCTGCTAATTAAAAAGCCTGTTTCTAAATCCTGCTTTTAATATAACCACTAATGTTGTATATAAAAACACTTTTTAAAAATTCACTAAAAAGTTGTGATATTTAAAGTACCATACCATCTCTCTATTCCTACCCAACTTACAGAAATGAAACCTCTGAAGTAGTCAACATCTTTGCATTACAGGAAGGTATATGTGTAATTTTGCGTAGTAGGAAAAAACGTCAAGCTTTCTGACACATTCTCCACAAGTGTTTCAAATATAGTAAGTTAAGAAACAAAATCTCAGCCCTTGTCCTGTTGAGTGTTAATAAAATTCCATCTGGTCACTTAGGAGTTGTGCCAACATTACCACAAAAACAGCCTTTGAGCTGTTTGAATGTTCAAGAGTCATTTGACAGCTTTTTTATTTACCTTTTTGTGTGTGTCTGTGTCAAATACACACCTAATAGTGTACAGATGGCTAGGTTCTAACAAGTTTACTTGCATGTAAACTTGAAACTAACCTTGAAAGTAAACTGCTGAGGTTTTGCTTTGGGTTGTTGCTTGCGTTTATATATTTTTTCTAACATTTAGGATTGTTCAATCTACTGCTGCTCCAAATTCCTTATTAAGCAAATACAAAGCAAAACTGAAAACCTGGTGCAGTGTTCTAAAACTGCAAACGCAGTAAGAATCTGCTCAGTGCCAACAGAATGGGAGTAGGTAAAGGGAAATAAAGTCATAGTAGACAGCAAGTTAAAGAAAAGTTCAGTGATAAAAATCTTCACGGGGTTACAAATCTGAAGAACCACTCTGAGTGATGAGAGAGATTCAGCAACAGATGGGAACTATGTTCAGGATACATTAAGTATATTTAGTGCCAAAATCCATTATAGATTTATTCTCTAGTCATTGTGCTAAAATATGTGTATTTAATAGAGAAAAATAAATTCCACACTGTAATTTATATTCAAGTTTGCCTTTGAAAACCAAAATTGGTTTGCCAAAAAACTCCACCCACAAGTAAAAAAAAATATGTCCTGAGCAAACTGATCTAGCTTTAAAGTTAGCCCAGCTTAGCACAGGAGGCTGTATTAGGTGACCTCCGATGTCCCTAATGACTTCATTTTTCATGTGAGGCTATGAGTCTATCTGATAAGGTTCTATACATCATAAACACATAGCACTGAATTGCTTGACCTGGTCTTTAGCCTTCAATGCAGAACAGCTACTAAAATAATCACTGTAATAGCCAAATTATCTAGGAGGATTCACAATGTTGCAAGTTTGGCAAAGGTAATCCAGGTGATCCACTTCTGTGCAAAACTTTTAACTGAAACAAATATAAAATCCGTAAATTAATGGAACTAATTTATATCTTAAATGTCTTTAGGACCAGCACTCAGAAGACTGATAAAGCCCTGATTCTGTCATTACTTCTCTGTGAGTAACTTTTTCATTTTTACTGGAGTATTTTTGTAAGTTGCCTTCAGCGTGTGCATAAACACTTGGAGGTCCTAAAATGTAATAAGATACTAAAGGGAATAAAACTGTAAAAATATAGACTATTTTTATTGTTGTTTTAATTAATTTGTAGGCAATTCAACAAAATGGAGTTTTGGAAAGGATTTGAATAGAAAGATCTTTGCTTTGACATTCTCTTCCAACTCTTGGCTGTGGACTTAATTAAAACTAGCTACTCCAATCTTCAAAGCCATAACATACCCAAAGAGCAATTCACTACAGAAAATAAGATAGGTCTGAGCAGTGGAAAAATAGCAACTAATCTAGGAAAAGCTGTGAAGCTTTAAGGAAAGGCTATAAAAGACCTAATAACAGAACATAATGATGTTTCCACATGTTCTATAATTACTCACTTAGTGCTACATTTTTAAACTTATCTTGGCAGATTAAATGGAGTTGTCATTGAAAATTAACAATTTATGTAATCTGCTTTTGTACTTCTGGTCTGATATCTTAAAATTTTATCAGTTAATAACTTTTCCTTGCTTTGCTACTGTCTTTTTGCCTGTGATTATGGGATACAAATTGTTGTACCTCCCTACAAATGCATTCTAGAAGGAAGTTTGGACCTTGGGCATCCTTCTGAACAGGAAGCCCTTTACAAATTTTTAAAATACAGAGACTTGAATTTCCTAGTCCTTTTCCAAGCTAAGAAATTGTTTTCTTTCCTGGATCTTCAAGCAGCTAGTTTTAAATTCGAGGTTGGTCAGAGGACTTTTAGCAACCCATTTTCTCCTGGTCCAGCTATTGACTTGAGTTGCTCTATGGCTGTTGCCTGCACAGTGTCCTATGCTGATGCTGATCCTTTAGCATGTTAGCTTTGTGAAAAATCTCTGATGCCTGACACAGAATGTAACACTAGACATTTAAAGACTGAGGGCTCTCGCAATGCACTTCAATGAAACCTCAGCAAAGAGAGTAAATATTTACCCTAATATAATTATAAAGGTCACTTTGTATTCTATTCTTTTTCATTTTATATAGAGATATATAACATAACTATAAAATAATGTAATATAATGTAATAAAATAATAAACTAAAGTAATATAAAATAATACATCCATCACTGGTAAAATAAAGCTTAAAAACAAATAAAAAAAAGTCATAAATGTAAAAAAAAACTGCTTGGATGTTCCTAATTAAAAAGATATAAGACATTCTGTTATGCAACAACATTCATGCAAGTTCCATTTTCCTTCATGACAAGATGCACATTCTAAGCCAGCTGCTGTACTACACTTGTCCCCCCCAGTTATTTTTTTATGGAAGCATGCAGTTTCCCCCCAATTTTCTGTCTCAGCAGAAGGCTGAGAGTTGCAGCCTCTGCATCTTGTCAGAGTGTAGGATTTCATAATGATGTCCCAAAGGGCATATATTCCTTATATTTGAAGTCTTAATGGTGGTTTTGTGCTGTTCTCCAGAGAACTTTCAAAATTTGCTTTTAATTTGTTTTTATTTAATTTTCCCCAAAATTACAAAAAAAATCCACTACTTTTAATTCAAGCTGCATGATAATTACAAACTCTGTATGAAAGCTTTCAGCCTGGAAAATATGCTTTTTGAATTTGATGAGTGTGTGCAAACAAGTTCACAGTGGAAGTGACCTGCTATTTGTGCTATTGTTTGGTTTCTTTGTTAGAAACAGATCAGTTGCAAATCTAATTCGTGACTCCAAACTCGTTTATTTACAAATATCTTAAAATTAAAAACTAATATGGTGGTAAGTACTTGTTTTCCTGTATTCTCCTACTAAAGTTACTCTCAGCAAAGCATTTTTGTCCCCAGGAAGGAAGGGAGGGAAAGACTATCACATAAGAATGTGCCTTTCCTGCTGAAAACATAATTGTGTTAAAACCTGTAATTCAAAAATTTCTTTTAACCACAGAGGGGCTGACCGAATTGTAACAGTCTCCTCATGCCTTGGAGAAAAAGGCTTTTTAATATTTTCTAATGTTAATGAAGGATACAAAGGAAATTAAGTCAATCCTGGAACACACTGCTTCTTGGCTGGTGAGAGATTATCTGATGCCGCTAGTCCTTCAATTTAGCAGTTTAGCACAAATTAATAAAATGGCCCCAAATCAACAATATGCACTTTGTAGGCACACTGTGGTGCTCACATATTGTAAACTGAAGACTGGGTTGTCAGTATAATTCATCTATAAGCTTTGAGGGCCAAAATGAACTTTATAGTTTGTTTATACAGGTATCCCGTACTGTCTTAGACCTGGTGTTACTAAGATTAGTAGACATCTGTGGTTAATTTCTCTAGTGATAAATATTTTCCTATTAATGCAGTTATTTGTTCTCACTTAAGAATGCATAGGATGTAGAGCATCAATAAAAACACTGCAGAGACAGGACCAGCTCAGATGCTCGCTAGGGGAAAAGGATTCAACTGAGTTTTCACGTTAGACTGACATAAAACTGCAAAATCAGGCTGCAAAATTAAAATGGTACAAAAAATGCTTAATATAACCCTATTTTAAAGAAAGATTTCCACAAAACCCACTAGTATTCTGCATAACTGCTGCAGTTATAAGTGATTATTAACCTCTGCACAGCATTTAAGAGCTTTATTTAGTAAAAATTATACAATAGTGACAGTGCAGTAAACATGTTCTGAGGCAGCACATTCCAGTACGTATGCACAGCTGGGCAAATAATAATCCAAATGTTATAGGCCTCAAGTATTACTTCAAACCACTATGATGAACATTTGAATGAGTGAGAAGATGCAATATGTATCCACTGAAAATATGTTTTTGGAGAGAGAAAATCTGACAGTAAAAATCAGGGGAAAAAAATCTCCAAAGGAAAATGCTACTTTATAGGTCTTAAATCTCACGACTCTTAATTAAACTATTAATCCCCCATTCTGCAATTGGCCATGTTTGGTCCACATGCCAAAAACAAGTTAAATGCTCCCAAGACACATGCATTTGTAGAAAGCTCAATATAAAAGGCAACCAAGATTATTTTTTTCCCGAAAAGAAATATATATTTTTTAAAGACAAAAGATTCCTGCAAAATGCCACTTGTTACATTAAACTGGAAGTAATTTGTTTCCCCTGGAAGCAGGATCTGAATGTGTTGCAAAGTGGAGGAGCGCTTTGCTTTCACCGCTTAATACCTATCTCTCAGACTAAGTAAAGAGCCATATTGACAGAAACTGAGAGGAGTCAGGCTCTGCATACAATCTGCAGGTCTCTAGAATGAAGGGCAGAGCTAATAGATGGGGAGGACAAAGAAATCCTGGGGATGTGTTTCACAAGGGGTACAAAGTTCTGTGATAACTGGATACAGTTGCAAATGTTAAAGACCCCAGGTCAAGAATGTCCACTGTACATTTATCCCTCTGATGACCAAGCAGATCTTGATTGACCCTCACAAGGGAGGAAAAAAAAACCTCAGGTTTATACACAGAGATGACTCTAGGAAGCCTACTTCCCATGGTCCCACTCACCTGTCACTGCATTCTAAATAAATTTAACCTTTTTTCCTTTGAAGTTCAAATGCACCCGTTACACAAAGGTAACAACAAGAATTCTTGGAGAAGGATGCTAGCATCCAGCAGAAAGAAAATGGTAAAAACATGAAAGGGCCTTTTGTGCATTAGCCTAAACATGAAAATAAACCAAATGTTATACTCTACCTGAAAGGATTTGAACAAAATTTTTGAGAAATGTACTCAAATCAGATTTTTATATTTTTCATGTGAGGACTGAGACACCTTCTACCTCTTCCATAGAGATATATTTTATATTAAGCAATCATTGCATAAAACAAATGAACACTCACAAGAAAAAGTGCTGGAACTAAACACCTCCACCTTTGAAAGAACATGCTTTGACTGATAGGCTATGAACAGATACCATTATTAAGCCTGGTTTTCTGGTCTTTTTAAGAATACAGCTTCAATTTCAGGCAGAGTAAAGACAATTCTCTTTCTTGCATAAACATGTTCCTATCCCAAGGAAGCTGATGGTGGTAACCCAGTTGTGCCTCTTCCTCCATTCACATTTGAAAAGGAGGAGGAATGGTTGGACTAGGTGATCTTAAAAGGTCCCTTCAACCTAGGTGATTCTGTGAAGATTCAGACTTTCATAGAAAAAGGTGCAGGCATCTACCTCTAGGAAATAATTCCAGGCTCTGGAATTTTGCTGATCAGGAAATGCATGCATATTAATTATGGGTGGTTTCCTGCTGAGCTCAGTAGTTGATCCTACTCTGAGCTCTCCAGGCACTGTTTATTTAGAGAGCCAAAACTCCTTCCTCAGGTTTCTGAATGCCACACCGGGAACCAGCACCTAAAGTCCAGAGCATATGTGTAATGCAGTCTGTCCCTAACCACGCATCTACGGAGAAACTTCCACTGAGGTAAGGATATTCATGTTATTTATTTTATGCCACTTTTAATGATTGTCTCAGAGAACTGTATCACTGTTAACTGCACTTATGCTGTTACACTGGTCTATAATGTCTGTGAACTACCCAACATAGACAGACTCTTAGAAGGACTGAGCTACTGATCGACTGCCAGTCCTTTTGACATTAGGACTAAAAGATACAGCGATAACTTGAGAAGGCAGAGACACAGAGAACAGAAGTCAAAACCCAGCATGACTTTCTGAGACGTGATTTCCTGACCAGCTCCTGCATGTAACAAGGATGCTGCAGCCTTTAGCATAACTGAGTGCCCTGAGGAGTTATTTATGGACTGCTTGACTGTCAAAAGACACAAAGAATCTTTGCAACAGTCTGTCAGTAGTCTGAAAAATTCCAGCAATGTGCCCTACCCCATCCTCCACTAGGCATCTTACACCAACATTAAGGAACAGCACGGTCCTCTCTGTATCATATGTTTATAACGTTTGCGCCAAGGAAATTCCTCTCAGTCAGCATCTATGGGAGTCAACAACTCCCCCAGATGCCGACCACAAAGGGGCCACACTTGAGGAAAGAATATTAAGTTTTCCAATTACGTTTTTTCTGAAACACTATTTTATTATAATTGGTCCTTTGAAAGTGAAAGAAAGGGGAAGTGGAGAAAAGAAGTTGTCATATGTTACAGGAGGAAAGCTTAGGGACACATTTAATGGAGTATATGTGTGGATTATGCATAAGCCAAAAGCTGCTGCCAATTTTGATTACTGTTGATATGCTGAGATTTTAAAGAAATGAGGAAAAGACCAGGATGCTTCTGTATCAGCAGGCATGGATCAGTGCAGCTTTGTTGTTGGCCGTATTCCATTTACTTCCAGAAGCTGCATATAAGAATAAAAATTTTTAAAAAGCATTATCAGGTTTAATATCCTTCCTCTCCATTTTATTAACACACAAAAGTTTCATATGGAATGTTATTGAGGTAGTATTTACTAATACAGTCAGCAATTGATCCTTAAAGCAATATTTATCAGGAAAATCGCTAATGTTTCAGCTAGAAGCACAAGATAAAAAGCAGTCTTTCTCCTTCCTCATATCCCATTAAAATAAGCAGCTAGGCACCATGAGTAGTAGTTTGGTAACTGTTGGTAATTTCAAATCCCCTATACATTCAGCAGATGACATGCATAGCTCCTTCTGTACCTCAGCTAGACATTGGGCCTTCTCAGACTAAGCCCTCACCTATTCTATGTCAGCCCTTTCCATGTGTAATCAGAGTTGGGCTCCTCCAAGCAAAGGATTACCGGAAGGCCCAGAGGGAGAGAATTAACAAACTCTACTAGCACTGAGGAATCTAAAATATCCCAGGAAACGCATGTCTGTGCATTGCTACCCTTTGATACTGAAGTTTGTCTTCCCTGTAAATAGGATCCACTGCGATAATCCCTTGAATATCAGTGCAGTTATGTCCCACTAGAGAAGTATTAAATGTCTCTGTCAAAAGGAATTATTCTGATCTAGTTGAGCAGAAATTGTGATTGTCCTTATTTCAGGTCTACACCATAGGTGCTCTAGAGGAATAAAAATAGTAGCAGTTGCTACCAAATAACTCTGTTGGGGTAGATTAATCTACCTTGGAAAAGCTTCCTTTTGCTCCAGATTGATAAAAATTTATTACTGAAGCTGAAAAATAATATTAAAAAAATAATAAGTAAAAGCACAATATGTTTGGATAAACAAACTGAATTTAGGTAAGGGCTTTTATCTCTATAGATAAGTCAGATATGGGCCACGATAGACAAATTGTGGCTGTAATGAAATTGAGGAACTCTAAAGAGCTTCTAAATATGCATTCTGGCTCATCACATTCCATGTCAAGAGAAAGCTCAAGGTATGTACTGTTCCCTGCTTAGATGGAAAGGAAACTGGACATGTAGACAAGGTGGGAGCTATGTCATGCCCAGCAGGGCTCACACAAGAATGACTGGGAGATCTAGACCCAGTTTCCCATTAATTACCCCCCAAGTCAATCTCAATGCATTTCTCATCAGCTAAGTCACGTAGCACAGAAAAAGCCGAAATCCTACCTAGGCTACACCTGAGGATCTGTATTTCATCATCAGTGTGATTCTGCAGAATTAAGTCTGTTAGGCATGTACAAATTAAGGTTTGCCATCCTCTATTCACTTGTGTTAAATGATTGCCAGCAACTCCTGTTCACTCGCAATTGCAAATGATAGCTGAGGCTCCTAGGAGTTTTTTCAAGAATACAGATTTTTTTAACTTTTCCTGGAGTCACAGATGTGAACTGTTTATCATTGCTAGTATCAAAATATTAAACATGAGTCTAACACAGCCCTATATGGACTGGTTAAACTGCAGATTTCAAGTATGAAGTTTGTGTTTGAAACCAGCATAGCATGAAGGTAGATACGTATTTGTAATCTTTTGTAGATAACAATAAATTTGGGGGAATGGCTGGCAGACCAAGTAGCAATCCAGAGGCAGCTTTCAGAAATTTGGGGACTGGATCAACAGAAGTCTTATGCAGTTTAATAAGGATAAGTGCCAAGTTCTGCAGCTAAGGCAGAATAACCCCAAGCATCAATGCAGGCTGGGAACAAACTGTAGAAAAGACCCAGGGGTTACAGTGGATGCCAAGTAAAGCATGAGGCAGCAGCATGCTCTCAAGGTAAATAAAGCAGACTGTATATTGGTTACATTAGGAGTGTGGCCAGCAGATCAAAACTCTGCTTGATGCCTGGCAAGGATTTGCAGGTCCCAAAATTCTTTCTCTGGTTCTGCGTGTCCCAGATCAAGAAGGATACTGAAAAATGGGAGAGTGTCTAGGACAGGGCTACAAAGATGGGCATGTGACCACAACACATGACATGGAAGGCGAGGCTGGGAGCTTCTTTAGTCCAGCAAAGAGAAGCCGGGGCAGGGGGGGCCTGCAGCTACCCGAAGGGACATTACAAAGACTACAAAGACTTCAAGTAGTAGCTAGTCATAGTGGGCCTGGTTCTAGCATTGGCAATACTCCTGCTTCAGAATCCTGCCAAATAATCATTCTGCATTTCTTCTATGATTCCATGAATCTGTTCAATTTTCACCTCAAATCATGTTTACTGTTTCTACCACAGGGCTTATTACAGTGCCTTCAAGTAGGACATGGTTCTTAGAGGTATGTCAAAAAATGACAGAAATTTAACTGCTTAGCCTTACTAAAAAGTTGCAGAGCACAGATTGGGAGAATCCTGATCTGACTATTCCTGCTGTCTAACTCTTATGTAACAAATCTTTCCCTTTTCTTTCCAAACTGTTAAGTACCTGTTTGTTCTACAAAACAAGTAGCTGTTTGTAGCTCAAGAAGGAAAATCCTCAAATATAAGTAAGAGATGACTCCTTTGTACGTATAAAATTATTTCCTTTCTCTTGCTAACATACTATTAATTTTTATTGTGAGATTCTTGTCTTGCATTTACTCAACAGTATATTTTTGGAACTGCTTGAATTCCCACATACAAGAAGCAGACCGTGATTGTAAGATATCGTGGAGGTTAAGTCTTACTATTTGGAAAAAGCAACTTGTTGAGTATGATGTAAAATTATCTTGATTTGGTAAGTCCTTTATATTATTCCAGAAGGATCTGACCACAACTTTGAAGAACAGAGAAGGCAGACTCCCTTTCACTGGGGTCTTCAGTTGCATAGGCAAACAAAAAGAGCTTGAATAAGGCTTGCTTTCTGTACCAATATTTTAATACTGAGGAAAGATTATTAATTATTTCTATCTCTGAAAAGAAAAGATAGCATTAGAAATGTGAACTGTGTTAAAAAAAAAATCTCAAAATTTTCGAGATAATAGTGTATATGACACAAATGAACAGAAGTACCACAGAGGTGACTTTGTGAACTGTTTAGTAGAACTACAAAAGTATATTAACTCTCTACTTTCTTATTAAAACGAATAGTTAGAAACTTCCCAGCCTATTACTTATTAGGAGATGATAGGCATATAATGAAATAATTCTAAAAATACCCAGAAATGTTACATTTTGAGGTGAATATGGAGTTGCGGTCTGAACACAGGCCTTTAAAAATGCTGGCTTTGATTCTAGCTGTCATTATGACACCCTTTGCACCTCAATATCTCTTTTTATGATGCAGTGTCATACTAGAAGACCACATTTTAGGAGCAAAAGTTTTCACATATATTCAACCAGTATCTCTTTCACAAAGCATGCCTTTCATTTGTTAGGCTAGTTGTTTACTTTCATGTTTCAGAGTTCAAGGTAAAAAACTAGGTTTCACTTATTTCCTATTCCTTTATCTGGATCAACAGCAACCTTCTGCAATACATTAACCTTAAATCCTGCATGAGAATGGGTGTAGAGAGGAAGACACCTTTTTACAACCTACTGTCTTGGTCTTGGTTTCACATTTTTAAAGAAACAGATTGAGGAGGGTTAAATTTGAGCTTGGTTTTTCTTCCCCTGCTTCACTTTTCATGTAGTTAAACAACATTATCATCATTCTCTCACTTAAAAGGCTATTTAGATGAATCAATGTTTATAGATCCCTCTGAAGAGGATATTTTAGTGATAGAACTTGGAGATCTTATCAGTAACTGTCTGTCACCCACGGCCAGCACATCTATCTTTTCTCTCCATACAGCTTCCTTTAAACCTACAACATACATTAAGCATAAGAGTCAGATTTCCTCATCTGAGTCTGACATAATGAAACACTGAACTGATTAGTCTTTTGAGAATACAACTAATTCCCTTGTGCCGCAAATTCTCCAGTGTACCAAACATCTGCTGCTTTTTCTGGCTTACACAGCTGTGAGTCACTGCAGCCTAAAAGCTGTATGCAGATTTTAAAACCATTAATTCTACTAAACCATGATAAGCATTTAAAAATGAGACTTCTTCAAGTCATCTCAAATATGAAGGCACCATGGGCATCATTTTATTACCCATCACTTTATTACCCATTATCCTATGGTCATTTATGTCCAGGCAGAATATAAAAGCTACAATTTGGACCCAATTACCATCTTAATCAAATTTGCAGTCACTTTTATGCATAATACAGGGCAATGGGGAATGAAGGCCATAATCTGACTACACAGAGGCTTCAGCAACAAAGCTGGTTTCAACAGATTACCTTTTCTAAATGCTCTGCAACCGGGTCACTTAAAGCACTGCTATACAGCATCGTTGAAACCTACAACACACACTTAGACATGTCATTCAAGAATTTGCTGTATTCAATTTAAAGAAATCGTGCCTCAGTTTTACTTCCATTAAATTAATGCCTCTTTATAAGCTCTGTGTTGAACATGCAGATCTTTCATATCAAATCAACCAGACTTTCTTGTCTGATACTTTTACGTTACCCTTAGATTGCAGTAGATGAAGCAGCAGAAACCTCTAGAATGAAAAGATTCAAATGATATGCTGAATTCTGAGGACAAGTTAGTTCCACAAATACAGAGCAGAATAATATGCTCATGTAAGCAAGCAGAATCTGGTTTCTAAACTTGCACTGACCCTCTGATGGTGTTTGAAAATAATACCGAAGTCCTCCTATACGATCAAAGCCTAAGAAGTACAGAATCTTTCACTGTTATATAAATACAATAAACATATTGACCATTCTGATCGTTCTTTGAGAGGCCAACAATTAGTGTTAAACCAAAAATAGTTTAACTCCAAATTGTGAGCAAAATCAGAAAAGGCCTGTTTTGTAACAATGGTTGCTTTTGCATGAGGTACATGAATCTGGGGAGGAAAATAGAAGGAAAGCAATCAGGGCCTTGCAAGAATTCCTAAGTTTTCAAATTTGATAACTAATCCTTGATCTCACAGTTACATCTCTGTCTGCCCAAGCAAAGTTTAATCCACAAACAGGCTCCTGAGCATGTTTCTGAGTGTAAGAAATAAATTTCTGGTAATGGGAAAAAAATTAACAGGCTCTTCTACTTATTTTTTAAGGCATAAAAAGGGTCAAGCAGAAAAGCGTGTATTTCAAAAAACCTGCCAAAGATAAATTCATTTTGTAAAATGTGCCTATTCACCAGCTTTCAAAAAATCCAGCAAGTTCTTTATGTACAGCCAAAAATGCTGTTTTGTTGATGACCATTTCTGATTTTAGAAAAGAAAGCAGTTTAGTTTAAATAGTTACTAAGTATGCTGGCTTCCAAGTGACACACCTTGCTGCTGTGATCACCGAAGTACAGAAAACTGTTCAGAACTCAAGAGCTAAGTAGGCTAAAACCAATCCAGTAGTCAACAGCTGTTGCTTTTTATCAGAAAGTCTATTTAATATCAATGTAAAGAAAAAAAAGTAAAACAGGCCACCCTTTGCTAACATGAAGTGCTATATTATCCAGGGCATTTCTCTCTCCAGCCATAAGCTTTGAACTAGATACACGGACTGAACCCAAATTTTATGTTTGCAAAAGAACTCTTCCAGTTTCTTCCACAGACTGTATAAGAAGTCTTACATTCTACCTTGTTGTCATCAGCCAAAAAAAGAACTGTGATGCCTTCACCCTCCTCTTAAGCGGAGAAGTTATGGCCTTCATAGAGATAAACAAGTGCTTCGGACCATTTCTGGGATGAAGAAGCATTCTGAAGAAGCATATTTAATTGCTTTTTGTTTCTCTCTACTGTTCTTGCCTTCAGAGCGTTAAGCGGACACTTAGAATCATAATGCATAACAGTCTTGAAAAGAGAGATCCCTAACATTTTCTGGGAATATCAGAAAGCACGAAAAGCCATCATGTAATGGCTACAAAACGAGTTTCTTAAACAGATCTCTGAAAACATAATTTTTCTTTTTCCCTATGCTGCTAGAAGATAGAACAAAGGTCACTGTATGTATATTAATAGCTTATGTCACTGTGCTTACTATTCCTTTTACATAAAGATGTTCTAATATAATGATCTCCATGTTAAATTGGTTTACTCTTTGATATTACAAACTATATAACTATATAATTCCATCAATTTTTAAGAAAAATTAAGTTCTCAAGTTCACCAAATTATTTTCTATATCATAAGATAGGGGTCCTTCTTCATTTGGCAAGTTCCTTCAGGTGCTACATGTTAGTATAGCATCATACCTATGAATAAAAGACATTTTAACAATGCTTCTGATGATCAGAATTAGTCCAAAGTCTGCCATCTTTCCCCCAACTGTATACATTGAAGAGTGAATATTGCTATGCATGAAATGATGAGGAGATGCATACCATTTTACATGGTTTGACCAAAAGAGGACAGTTTAAACTCTACTACAGCTGAGTCAGAAAAGCAGAATCCCAATGACTTCAGTGGTACTCAGTGTGGGCTTTGTGTGGGTACAAGAATGCTGTATAAATAGCATTTACATGAATAGGGCCCAGTTCTGTATGATTTCTTTCCTACAATATACATTCTTTCATATATTCTCGCTTATCATACATTAGGCAAACTGAAGCATGATTTTAAATTGGAGGTAAATAGTGGATATTTAACTGAAGAGCAGAAAAAAAAAAAAAAAGAATCACTTGAGCTCTTGAGATTTGAAAGTAGAGTACCAGTTTTTCAATTCTTTCCTTAATGAAGATAGTGGAAAGGGTGAATGATGGAAGAAGCTGTCAGATATTTAATTAACAAAGACAGAACCAGAGGAAGAGAGAGAGTGGGTGATGGGAGGAAAGACAGAAAAGAACAGCTAACTGAAGGAGGTAGAGAGGCACAAGACATTATAGAAAACTGGGCAATGAAATAAAGAAGCCTGAAGGACTAGGATGGATGTGAAAGAGAGCATAAAGAGTAAGAAAGGATCCTTAGGTAAAATAGAAAAGACTTGAAGAAAATAAGTACATTGTGACATTGGATAGGGAAGTGTGTTTTTTGCCTGGAAAGTACACACTGTATTCTGGGCACTGCTGTACATATTATATATTATTACATATACTAATATATTGATTAGTATCTCTGATTGGACTGAAGCAATATCTTGCTGTAAATGGGTGACAGAATTTTTATTGCGGAGGTTTAAAAAAAACCCAAAACATAACAAAAAAAAAACCCAGAAACTGCATGGTTCCTGTCAGCAATCCCTCACATAGATATTCCATCTCTTTCCCTCTATCACCAACATTTCTCTGCTTTTCTCCTAATTCCATATGGCAGGAGCCAGCATGTCTGCATATTCTACCTGAGCTTTCTAGGGAACTAGGTACGAAAGGGGACTGCCCAACAGGCTTTGCAAATATATTTGTATAAAGAGCATTAATGGATTTCTACATTCATTTAATCATACCAGACATTTTTACAATTAATATGTTCATAGACCAGTGTTCTGTTCTTCTTAGCCTTTATTTTCTCCCCCATAGAACAACATCCTGATCCTGAAACCAATTCAACACATAAACACAGGAGAGGAAGGAAGAAAAATAATGGCTACTAGATACTTACGGGAGAAGGAAAAAACAGACAGATAGAAAGGTAAGTGGGGAAATACGTCATAACTGTTCATTGCTGTTGCCACTCTTCCTGATGCTCAAGTTCATTCACTGCATTTCCTCTTAAATTGCCCACTGAAGTTCAGGCAGAGGGGTATCTTAGGTATTTGTATAACAGGGTCCTAACATGACCAGCAATCCACTGACTTCCAGTGGGCACAACTTAAGATTGCTGAAGGCAGCAGTAAGAGATATGAAGATGCTATTTATTAAGTACACTCAGAAGACTGACTTCAGTCAGTTCCTTCAGAGGCCCAGGATGGGTAAGTTAAACACTCTGTGGCCAGGGAAGATTTAGATAAGAAAGATGTGTACAATCCTCCTTTAGTTTTAAAACCCTTTTCTCTTCTGATGCTTTGTTCCTGCTGTCAAGATAAAACAGCATTTTGATTTAAGGAAATCGTTCCAAAGCCTTCGTGTAGCACAAGTAGGTATTTGGCAGTACTGAACTCAAGTTATGCCTGCAGGGTACTGGGTCCTGTCAACTGCAAGCACAACGGGATTTCTCCATAGAGAAGGGATACAGGAATGAATTTAGCAAGGCTACAAAAGGGAACAGGTGTGCTACTGGTCCTGTAAATAGTGACATGTACTTGTAAGGCTGCATTTAAGGCTAGAAATTTTAAAATAGCCCCATTAATTTAAGTCATTGGACTGTCACGTCCAACATTAAAGACAGGAAGTATTTCTAAATACGCTCCCAAGAGGAGTTTCTGGCTGCCAGAGAGCAGACCACCTTCAGCAACACACAGACCTCCTCAGCCAAGCATTTCACTCACCCTAAAGATATAAAGACTTGCACCATAAAGACTTGCATGAGGTCACATTTTATGGGTTTTGATATTTATGTTCAATCACTAGGCTTGCAGAATTTTCAGCTTCCATCCACAAAACGCTTTCACAGAATTAATCCATACTGTACAATGCAATTTTAGTTTCCAGTCTGGATATAATTAAGGGCAAAAGGGGTAGAACAGAGTTTGTAAAGCACTGTGTATGACAATGTTCTCTTCCAACTGTAGACCTCTACTGTATGAAAGATAGAATAAGAGAAGGATGAATATTCTGTTATATCTGGGGGTAGGTGGGACTGGTGTATTCTAGAGGTAAAGATACTTTACCTCTGCTCACTGAAAGATGAAGATTGCAATAAGGATGAGGTTTTCAACTGCAGGTTTTGAGCCCTGATGCTCCCATATTAGTATGGAAGCCCAGAAAAAGACACAGGCAGCTGACAGTGGATATGCAAACTCAAGAGTACCAGGACATGTTGAGCTGTCACCTCTCCAGGTCTCCCAAACACAGGCTTGTTCCCCACAGGCTCTTTGGCAACCCTGATAAATTTCTCCAGGGTTTTGTTCAATCCCCATCATATCATCCATCCTATACTGCTTAGCTGCTCTCCCCCTCAAATCTCAGTCTTCTCACTCAGTCTCCACCCTTCTAACTCCCAAGTGCATTTGCAGAGCAAAGGCATTAAGCCTGAAAGAAAGGCTGCTATTCAGCATATGAATTTAAGTACCTGCTTAACTGGATTTCATCAGATACGGAAATGACTTGTCAAATCTGATTCAACTGATAGGAAAGGTTAACAAAAAAAAAAAAATTATACACAAAGTTTGCATATTTCTTCAAAATTGTTGTTTCCATCAGGCTGCAAGTATCAGTGGATGGAAAAACTGATGAACTTAAACAACACTGATTACCTTTCATGAATGTCCCTGAGCTATCACTAACACAATGAATAGCTCAGACTTTTATTAAAGCTTAGAATCAACGTATGCCTCAGATGGTCCTACAACACATGACTAGGAAGCAGTAAGCTTCCAAGAGCTGTGAAATATGAGGAAAATGGGAACTAATACTGAAATGGATCACTTAAAATATTCCCTTTGCGAAAGTATGATTTTTTTTCAATTTCCCCTGATTTTTAAACGTATAAATGTGATTTTTATAAAGGTTTGTGTCTAACCTAAGAATGGAAAGCATGAAATGAAAGCACTTCATTTATTTTAAACTGCAATTTTTAACACAACTTTGTACAGGCATCTACATTGTCTCTTATGCATATTTTCAATTCCAGCTACTTCAGAAACACACACACATTTATTCCCTGACATTTCCTATCAGAATTTGTGAAGAAGATATATCTGAAAGTGCTTCAAGTCAGAGATATTTCTAAGACACATGCCTTGCCAGTACATACTTGTACAATTAAGGTATCCTGTATTTATTCACAGATCCCAAAGCATCTTGCACTAAATTCTGTCCTCTATCTGGAGTTAAATGAACAGCAGTCATCTGGTTTATAGGTTTAACAAATTCTTCTGGATAACTGCCAACTTTGTGATCTACTTGAACTACAGCTTAAGAACAGTATGAGATCACCAGGATTTCTGCACAACTTCAAAGCTCTGTAAACTAGAACTGCACAACTCTTAGGATGAACAAACATCTCCAGGCTCTCTGTGCAGCTTTGAGGCTCCTTGAACCACAGCCATTTGTTTCAGAGAGTTTACAAATTCTATTAGGCATATCTGGAGCGCACCTAAATTCTAATACATGTCAGATATTTTTTTGCACTAAAAGGAACTCCAATATTCAGAAGTCCATAGCTTTTAACTATCATTTTGCTCTACCAAAACAAATTTTGTTTGGTTGCCATTAAATTAAAATTTGTAAATAGAAACAATTTTCTAGACCATATTTAACAGAAACAAGCCCTGGGAGATTGTCCTTGAAGTGAAAGCTGCTACTTATAAAATCCCTTACTAGGAAAAGCTCCTTATCTAATTAAAATTCAAACTGTCACTAAAAAAATTTCTCCATTAGCTGGAGAACACACATCAACGTTTTAAAACTCCAGAAGTTTAAATGTAGTTCATAATCTGTTTTAATCTGGAAACAAGTTAGAATCTTAAATGTAATGCCTCCAACAGTACCAAGACAGCAGGGATGCTCATTTTCTTGAACACACAGCATGTGAACAGACCCAGGTGGACTAGTCAACAGTGCAAAGAGGGTTTTCTCTTACATAAGTAAGTGGGTCACTGTTTAATGTCCCCTTGTCATTCTAAGACACGAACTCCATTCTGCAATAGAGTTAAGAAGGGATAACAACCAACCTCCTTGACAGATACCATAGATGAATCTCCATAGCTTTCTCTCCTGTCAAAAAGTGATGACATTGTTTTCTCCTTTTTTGAGCAAATGAAATGTTTTTTTATGTTTATATCTTTTTTTTTTTATTTTTTTTTTTTTAACATATTTGTAAATAATTAAATTGTCAGAACTTCCAGAAATAAATCAGCTTTACTTGGGGAAGATGGAAAATTATAACGAGTCTTCTCAAGGATGTCAGCAGCAGCTAAATGGTACTACAAAAAAAGAGGGTAAAAATTATCTGATTTTATTTACATGTGTACCCCAAGCATTTTCCTACTATTTTTTTTGGGGGGGGGGGGACGGGACGGGACGGGACTGGGGAGGTAGGTACAGAGTAGAGCTCCTAATTTCTTTCTACTATTTCTGTCCTCTGTTGTTCCATTCATCCATTTATTATCCCTGTCTTTCCTCTGCTTCTAGTATTTCTCTCCCTCCATGCATCTCCCTTAAGGGATTTTTGTTCTCTTCTATTCTTGTCTTGGTAGCTTTCTCATTTCCATTATTACTGCTTTGTTTCCTTCAGGTTTCAGCTGTTATTTTGCCCTTTCTCTTTCCACTTTTATTTTGACACTACAGAAAGCCAGATGTTCCTCACAGACTTCTGAAACTACCTCTGCATATTCTGTTCTCAGGAAACACATTTGTGAATGAAGCCTTTAACCCAAAGCTAAAGACAAAATTGGTTGATTTCAGTCTCACATAATAACAAAAGATCACAAATATTGGCCTGAACACAGGAACAGTTATTCATTAAGGAAGGTCAGTCAGAACTAATCTAACCTCTGTGGCTGCTTCAGAAGCACACTTCGAGGAACATTACTAAAGCAAAAGAGATGAGTTCTAAAAGCAGTTTCTTCTGTGTTTGTGTTTTATAGACAAGACTTGCCAAAATCAGTCTCAGTTTTAGGAAATCCTGATACTGTATTTTATACCAGCTGAATTTGGTGTATTCTGGCTGGCTAGAACTAATATACTGGTGGTGTTGTTAAAAGTCTCGTTTTAGCAAAAACTTTTAAAGAATTAAAAAACTATATTTTTGTGCAACTGATATATCTATTTTCCAAGCAGTTTTATTAGGCTGACTTATAGCTCTTGTAAGAAAACTAGCAAAAGAGCTCTCAAAATGGAAGACTTTTTTTTTCATTAGCTCTCATTCCTCTCATGCCTGAGGCTCCTGATTACATTTATTTAATAAAATGCAGGCAGGTTTATCCCTACCTTCCTGAAAGCAATATCGCATACAGCCATGCCTGAAGCTTCACACCCTCCTGCCTCCTTTGCTGTGAACCATCGCCCTGAAGACAGAGTGGCTTGTTACACCCTGATCTGTGGTTCAGTTTGGATTTGCTGTTTGAGAACCACTCGGGTAACCCCAAAACTTGATACATAGTTGCACGTGGTAATTCTTCAGGAAAATTGGGAGAGAAAATAGAGTATATTGGGGGGAGAGGTGAAATATAAATCTCTGTTCTGACAACAGTGTAGCTAAACGGATAGTACTTAAATCCATCTATGTTATAGTCTGTGTGCCTTATCTATCTTGTCATTGTGCTATTACTGCTAGGTACTGTGAAAAGAGTCTATGAAACTCCTTGATCTCATTGTGCAACTAGAAGGTTGCTCTCGCAGTTTGTTGCTCATCTAAACACCGAAGTACGTATTAAGCTTCATCAGAGCAGAGGCTGCCTTCCATTTCCTGCTAACAAAACCAGTACTCTCAAAATGGAAGAATATTTTTATGACCTTTTCTTGACTATTAGAGACCATAGCATCAACACTTCAAACAAACCAACAGATGCCATAAGAAACAAATTGTGATCTGTATTTGTATTCTGCATACAAACTGTCATATGTGGTGGTTCTCCATCTTTTGGGGCCAATGGATTACTGTTGAGTGGTCAATATATAACCAAGTTCCTGATTTTTCTTTTAGTAATGTATGTCTGTGAAATAACTGCAGCCTGCTTACAATAACCTCCACAGGCCACTGCTCTAAAATAGAAAGCTTTTCTTGGATATGATGTATTTGCACGAGGATACAAATTGTGTTTTTCAAGATTAAAAACAAGAAAGTTGACTAGGGAAAGGGGCCGTTCACTGTGAAACTGAAGCATTATGCTAGTAACTGAACAGTAAAAACCTGTAATTGTTCTTCTAAAAACAGAAGTAAAGTACTGGTGGTGCACATGTCATCTCAAGTATTCAAAGTGCTCTTCTGAGTACTTAAGGCAACTTGCCTCTTGAAGCCAAAAGTTGACTATTGTTTAAACTGTACAACTTTAAAAACTATAAATGCAAGCAACAAAAATTATAATTTTGGAAAGAACTAATATTAATGAGCAGAAATTGCTATCCTCTAAGAGGAAAAAAACTGCCATAAGAATGTCATCAGAGGAACATGCACTTGGAACCAGAGTGGCAGCAGAGATATTTCTATATAGTAAAGATAATGCAGATCCAACAACAGAAATCTTTTGATTTGAGTTAGAATACATCTGCTTGGGCTTCCATTTTATATCATTAGTATACAAACCAGCTAATATCATACCAACCCTCATAAATACAGAGGAGACCATATGTTTAACCATAAGACGTTACTGCAGCCTCTGCCACAAGCATTTGTTTGTTGAGCATGATTTATGGAATGATACGCAAGCTATATGGGAAGAACAAATTCATCCTTGATTTGATTCTAAGGATTTTCAGCTTTTATGCAACCAAAAAGAATACTATAAGCTGAGGGAAGCTAGTGCCCTGATTATATGAGATTGAACATAGATCTTAAACATGGAAAGTCATTATGGGTTGCTAGCCAAGGTGAAACTGATTTTAGTCTTTGCTACTCTTTGGAGCAACAAGATCTGCTGCAGAGGCTACCTAGAGTTTGCTTTTATTTTAAAGACGGTGGAATGAGGCCCTGGTATGTAATGAAATAAGGGGGGGGGGAAAGGTTCCTCTGTATTTTCACAAGCAGTCTCTCTGGGCAATTATGGACAGGTGCTGATAGGTTCTACAGGAAAATTATTTTGGTCTTCCTGAAAATAATTATAACTACTCTTACTTATGCGCAGCAAGCTGTAGCAAATTCTCAAACTGTTTACAAACTTGCCTACAACAGAAGCATAGTCTTGTCTAAAAAGCAATGCCGGGCTCATTCTGCACCAGATTCTCTGAACAGCTTTTAGCTGATGCTCTGAAGTTTTTATTTTTGGAAGCCAAAACAGAGTTAGCTACATCTAGACTTTGACCAGAACAATGAGATTAATTGTCCTTCTTTGTGAACAGAGACAGGAAAAATACGCAAACTAAATCCTTCTATACCCACATGAAAAGAGAGACCTTGACTACATTGTTATAGTTTTACCTAATTCTGATAAAATCTGATAGTTATGCCTTGTGCCTGACAGCAGCAGCTTCTAACTTGAACCATTTTCCAAAGGTTCACCACTGCTTTAAAGGAGTTAAGCAAGTATTTATCCTCATTTTACAATCAGAAAAACTGAGGCACTGCAACCGCTTCTTGCCATGGAAACTTCTAGTTAAAGTGAAAGATGTGTATGATCTGCAAAGAAACTACTGATTTACCTAAGGCACAGGAAGTGCTGATGTCAAACCCTTGAGCCGAATTCAGAAACTGCCACCCTCTTACCCTGTTTGTGAACCACAGCTCCTTGCCCTCCAGATCTGCAACCTAGATCTGCCAGGCTGGCTGGGTCTTTGGTAGCTCGAGGGGGGATTACTCCTTACCCATCTCTGGAATCTGTATTACAGACAGATTTCTGGGAACTCTGTTCTACGGTGGCTGTTTAATACCAGGAGAGCTGTAGTTTGTGCAGGAGGAAGAGGCAAGAGAAATTCACTGAGCACTTTCTAAGGAAAAATCAAATACTGCACTTCCTAAATTCACATGGCATTTGTCGGAAGCTCCACACAAGTGGCAATCAGTGTGAAACTACTTAATTTACAATCTTTAGATTAAAAAAAAAAAGGGCAGAGATAATATGGCTGCATTTGCAGGCATGAGTAATGCTCTTTCTAAAAGCCAGAGGCATATCCCTAGATCCCCGTGTCTTCCACAAACAATGAAGGGAGATTATAAAATAATCCCCTCAACGTATTACCCCAACTGCCTCCATTATGCAAACCGCAAACCGGGAGAGCGTCCTGGGGGTGCCTTATATAACTCCTTGCTCCGAACCCCCCTCGGCACTCGGGGAATTTGCTCTTCCTCTGACCCGCTCGCGTTCAGAGCCTAGAGGGCGGGGCGCCGTGCGGGGAGCACCGCGGGGCTGAGCGGCCAGCAGCCGGGCTGGGGCAGAGCCGGCGGGCGGGGCCGGCCGGCGGCAGCGCAGGAACCGCGGAAACTTTGCGCCGCAGGGGCCACAGCGGCGACGTGGAAGCGTGTGGGGGGGGGGACACACACCGTTCGGCGGAGCCCCGCTAGCCGCCCCGACCCTCCTCCCGGGCTGAGCACGGAGGGGAAGAAGATGAGGAAGTTGCACCAACCGCCTCTCCCCGCCCGGGCCTCCCGGGGCAGAGGGGCGGCGGCAGGGGGCTGTACAGCGCGGAGCTGGGGCGACTTACCCATGGTGCCGCCGCGGCCTCTTCCTCCTCCTCACCCTCCTCCTGCTGCTGCTGCCGCCTCTCCGCTGGCGCGGAGGGAGGCGCGGGAGGCGTGTGCGGGGAGCGGGGCGGGCGCGGAGCCTGCGTGCGGCGCGGCTATGAGTCAGGGTAGCACATCCGGGCAAGGCCGCCTGGGAGACACCCCGCCCGGCGGCACCCTGCCGCCGCCGCCGGGGAAGGGCGGGCAGCCACGGAGGCAGGAGGAGGTGCGGGGCCGGCGGCAGCGCCCCCGGCTGGGGGGAGGAGACAGCTTGAGGGAAGAAGGCAGGCGGGTCCCCGCGGGGAGTGGCAGCTCCCTCCCTTCGCCACGGCCGTGGGCTTCCTTTGTTAGAGGGGCTCGGGTGGGGTAGGGCGCTGAGGGAGCGGGGGGTGCCGGTGCGGCCGTTAGTAACGGCTGCCAGCGCGCGCGCCGCGGTAATGCCCCCCCCCTTCCCTTCCCTTCCCTTCCCTTCCCTTCCCTTCCCTCCCCTCCCCTCACCCCCCCTCACCCTGTGGGCGCCTGAGGCTGTCCCTCTGTTCTCCCGGGTCCCGCGGGGAGAAGGGGCTGAGGTTTTACCCACGGGGCGGTGGGAGGGGAGGGTTTGTTTTTTTTTGCCATGCCGCGCCATCCCGTAGCGTTCTGTGGAAGGAAGGAAGCTGCGGCTGGTGCTGCGGGGCCGTGAGAGGGAGCGGGGCCGCGCCCCGCTCTGCGGTGGCTGGGCGGGAGGGCGGCAGCAGCCGCCGCCTCCTCCTGCGCGTTCCCTTCAAAGGCTCCGGCGCCGGCGAGGGTCCCTCCCTCCCCACCGCGGGAGCAGGTTGGGGTGGTTTGAAAATTGGGGGGTATTTCGCAGGAGGGGGTGGATTAGCCCGGGTGGGAAAGCAGTTTTTGGGGTGGGCTGTGTGAGGAAAGGAGTCGGAGGAGGAAACCGCCAGGTGAAGTCCAACGGCTGTATGTTTTGCTGAACCTCTGTTGCGAGTTTTACACCCGAACCTGAAAGGTTTCTGCGCAAGGCAGTTATGTGTGGAAGGCGTTTTTTTAACAAGAAAATTAATCTCTGTTTCCAGCGTTCCCCCTTTCTGCCCTGGGATACTCTATAACACGGGAAACGAGGACTGTTTGATGTTACAGTCCTCTCGTTTATAGCGCTTTCACTGGGAACCATCTTGGGACAGGGTTGAAATTAATTGAGTAGCTCTTGTAGTGTTTGTCACTTTTTCCTAAATCTTCCCATGTTTAGGTATTCATGGGTTTACCTGAGTAAATCCTAAAGTGCAGTTAAATAGAGTAGGACCGAAGAGTATGTGAGGGTCTTGCTTGCTCTATGGAAAGGGATAGGCTAGAGACAATTCAGAGGAGCGATGCAAGAAGAAGGTGTGAACGAGTCAGCCCCTGCAGTGGCCTCACAAGTGACACCAGTAGTCTCTTTCAGCCAGCCATCAGCACCTGCTAGGGGTTTCCTCTCTGGAAGAGGTCCCGGGAGCTCTCATGCCTGTAAAGGGCAGTGTGATGTGACAAGCAAAGAATAATTCATCAGCCCTTCTGCAGAGTACAGACTGAACATCATGACGTTTGCCCATTTACTTTGGTGTAGCCCTAGGATTCGCCAAGTCTTTCCTAAGGACATTGGCAGAATTTTGCAGTTGACTTCAGCGGAGTTAACCACTGTCCCAGTGTGCAGAACTTGACACTGAAGATGTTCAGTATTATGGTTAGCTGATACTGACAATGTGTATGTTTTTACAATTTCAAGACAACTAAAACACTTTTGTTATTGTTTTCATTACACTGTGACTGCAAAAAATTCAAACCAGAGCATGTTGTTTTTTTTCTTAACTGGAGGGCTTGTCTAATTCAGTACCTAATAAAATACAGGGATTCTTAAATGAATCGAAGTGGTGAAAGGTTGTATTTTTCTGCTTCCATCTATTTTTCAAACCTTGTCTGAAATTTGTCGTTGTCCTACCTTTCTGCCTCCTATTTCTTACGCTCAGCTCTAAGTTTTGCTTTGGCTTTATAACTGTGTCCCAAATGTTTCCTCTACTTGTCTGGGGAAAAAGGCAGTGAAATTCTGTTCTTACTGATCCATCTCTGAGAGATAATGGAGGAGATATTCCACATATTATTCTGTGTTCTTTTCCACTTGGGTACCTGGGATAAGTCAGAGCAATCTGTAAAATGTGTGAGTTTCACAAATTTACTTGTATGTCCTAACCAAAATGCATACACATACCTTTGCAAGGGCCAGAAAGTGAGGGCTGTTACCTGCTCCAAGAGAGGATTTTGAGGACAGTGACCTCTAAAGACTTCTCCTTTTAAAAGCATTGCCAGAAAGAGGCCTGGCATCATTATAATTGTTTTTGGTGGGTCCAAAAGAACGGTTTAAAGCTAGGGAGATTCTTTGGTCTTTTGACTGAATACTTGTAAATTCTAGGAGAGAAAGAGAAAACTCTGAAGGAGACAAGAACTCCATTTTTGTCAACCTCTCAATTCAAGCTTACAACAGAACAGAGGGGCTCTTGTTAAAAAAAAAAAAATCCAAATAAAGCCCTGCCATTCTTGCAGCTTAATGCAAGATCCTGTATGTATGGCTACTCCTGGTATAGTGCAGAAGGGAGAGGAGTCTTTATGAGAGGAATTTCTGTCTCCAAGAGACTGTACAGAAGAGTTTTGGGCCATCAGGCTCTAAATTCTTTATCTCTTGAAGATAGATAAGCAAAATCAGTGTGCTGAGTTTTTTTTTTTAAGTGATTAGCACCTGTGAGGCGTGATGCAGTGATGCTTTTGAGAATATCTCATTAAAAACAATGAAATGATGATGTTCTTGATGTATTCATCAAGGAAAAAAATTAATTAAGAAACAAGTTTTTGAGGAAAACTGGGAACTAGAAGCAATGTATTAAGTTACCAGTGAGGTTTGCAATAGGAATTGCTAAGAAACCTGTACAAGCATATTCTGCGGATTTCAGGGGATGTTTAATTTCAGCAGCGGGGAAGAGAATTAAAGATTCTTTCATAAAAATATCCTTTGGAATGGCTTATGAGATCCCTGCTTGTTTCTGCGCTTGTAATGCAGCTGTGAAAATTGAGTTGTAGGCTACAGAAATTCTGAAGTTATTAACAAGTGCTGTCTCTCACTGCCCAACACTGGCTACCTCTGATGTACTGCAAAGAAAATGGAAAATTTGGTCGAAGTGACCTTCCAGTGCCTATTACTTTATGAATTTTCTTTTTCATGTCTTGCATCGGTTTCAAATTCTCAGCACATCTCCTCACGCCTGATGTAGCAACTCCTTGAAAATCTCACATACGTTTTATCGTTTAGTTTGGCACAAAGGTGCATGTAAGAAATATATTTTTAATTGCCTCTGTACTGATGTTAGAAACCTCCATGAGTGACAGGAGAATATTGGGATTCTTAAATACATAGGAAAATATGGTATGGTACTGTGACTTAGTGGAATTTGGATCATCTGACGGGAATAGGCTGTCACACCTTGTTCCGTAAGTAAGGAAGGGCAAAGAAAGCAGAAGTGTGGGTAGCGCTTTACCTTTTGTTTCCTATCAGAAGTACAACTATCTGAGCCCTGGCACCTCGAGAAATTTAAGTTCTTGTAAAACTAGAGGTGGAAATAGTGCAGGGCTATCTGTGAACTTGCACATGGACAACAAGACAAGCTACTTCTTGCGATCTTCCTATGATATGTGAGTGGGGAGACAACAAAGTGTGCACAGGGTCGGAGTGTCAGAGAACTTGATGTTCTTCTCCCTGAGAGTAAGCTGCCTCACATTTTCCATGGGAAAACAGCGGTTTATTAATACAGAAGTGAACACCTGATCTGTTCAATGAGAACTCATTCATGTTCCCATATCAGGTGTGTAAGTATTCATGATAAAGCCTTTCTGCTGAGTGCTGCAAGTTGAAATTAGAAAACTCCAGCCTTGACATAAGGTACAACTTTCTAGCTGTGAGTGCAGTTTAAATTCCAGAATGGCCGACCCAGAAAACTGAAATCTAAGAAACTAATGGGGTTTTTTTTGTATCTCTCAATCCCAAACTTTCAAAAAGCAAAGCTTTAATCTGGCTGAAGGGAAAATCTGTGTGTGTTATGTCTGAGTGTGTGTGCATTGTGTGTCATGATAAAAGATTGCAGTAATGCTTTCTGATATGAAAATTTGGGACTTTTTGAATGACCAATATCTCCTGCTTTCTTCCTGGGTGTAGGGGATAGTATTAATGATATGTGATACTTGGTGTCTTCATAACACGGACTCTGTAAACCTCACCTCACCAGCACCTTGTCGTGCAGCTGTTTTGGGTATGAGAATTTGGTGGGTCCCACTAGAGTTTGACTAAATCCCATCAGGGTTCAGGTGAGTAAAGTCAGACTAATCTGTGGAACATCTAAGGTTAAATTTATTTGCCTGTGATACACAGGTGACCTAGTTGCCCCTGCTGGCATTATGCCTAACGAGCTGATTCAAGACAGCTGGGAGGGTTGGGAGAAAAAAGTATAAAAAGATGAACTAGCTTTCTGGTTTATGTTGTTTAAAGACAAGGGAGAGCTTTTTTTCAGCCAGTATAGAATGAAAGAAGTTAACATTGAGCAAGAAGGAGTTTTGTCTGCAGTCATCTCCAGCTGTGCTCTACGTATGTTCTTCCCAATATTTACTAGCTATTTTTTTTTTTTTCTCCTTAAGTTAGATGGATGTGAAACAGATTGGGAAAGAAAACCTTTTTATAGATTCATACTACTATTTCTGAGTAAGTGCTAATAGATATTCATGTTCTTGGGTAAAGGTTTATTTTGGAGCTGTTGTATGTATGTAGCGATTATATAGTGCTCTTTATTTTTAATTGTATATCTTCTTTTGTATAAATCACATGTTTTTGGGCTTAACCCTGTGAAGTGTGAACATCTGCGACAGAGTTTGCTATAATATATTTTATTTAAGTGTTATGAAGCATTTTATACTTGAATGTTATAGTTTATTACTACTTAAATAATGTTATTCCTCTAGTGAGACTACTATGTCCTATTAATTTTCTACTTCCATCAGTTCCTCTACTTTGGCACAAAAATAAAATTAAAACCTGTAAGTAACTTCTAATTTGTAAAATATAGCTTCTGACTTGATAATACTAATGGATAAAATTTGAATTCTACTTAAGCAATAATAATTGTGAGAACGAAGCTGTAGCTAAGTAGGGCTGCTGTGTTCAATTGTTAGTGATGCCTAAGCCAAAAGATTATAATGCAAAGAAAAGGACACCTTAAGGTAGAGTTACAAAAAAAGACTGGTTTGAATTCCCACCATGTATGCTTTCTAGGTGGTAGAGGCAAGTTACTTAGGTCTGTGAGTATATGCCTGTGATAATAGTCTTTCAACAACTAATGGATAAGAATAGATCTGTTGTTCATTGCATATATTCTGATAAAATAAAATAACACAAAAAAAGCACCCTGCCCATCTCCAAGAAAAACCTCACTATGCTTTAGCACACAGTATATCCCTCTGTGCCAGGTTCAATACTGCAATGCTTTAATAACATCACTAAACCTCAGGATTTAAAAAAGACACGTGTATGTCAGCCTTTCTTATTTAAATCTTTCTGTCCTTTCTGAACCTTGCAATCCAGTGAGCTTGAGCGTCCTCAGTACTCTTTATCTCTTTTTTTATTTTGCCTCTATTTGCTACCTCTCTATCGGGAAATAGTTTTGGCCCACTTGACAACTAAACTAATTCTGACTGAAGTTAATAAATGAATAACGTATTAGGCAGTTGAATGTCTTTCAGAGAGATTTGCAACTTTGAGGCAATGTCTTGCTACATTATTGCCCATAACATGCTAGTGTTACATTAATCTGGAGAAGAGAATACTCAGCTGCCTTGACTTTGACCTTTTAAAGCTGTCTTTAGTTCAAACAGATGAAATATGAACTCTGTGGTATTTAATTTTTGGTTCTTTAGTAAAGGAATTCAGGCTATGCCTTAAGGTAGTAAAAAATTCTTTAGTCTGTATGCATGTAGGACCCTGTATGTTTATGGTTCCTTAACTATAATACTGGCTAGAGGTTTCACTGAATTTCAGAAATGTAACTTTCACTAAACAAGTACATATATTTAATATGTTTATGTCTATATATACGCACAAATATGTGTACATGCACAGATATTTCTGGAATATCTTAAAAATATAGATCAAGTATGAATTAACGAAAAAAAAGGTCTTTCACGTTTGTGGATTCTGAATATCACAGACAAAACCCTTAGGCTTCAATTTTCCAATATTGTAGAACTTAGCATTTTCCAAAATGTTACAGTTTTCACATTCCTGTTGAATGCATCGTTTTGCTGCAGCAGGGGTGCTTTTTTTTTCTTTCTATTCCTTGAGATACTGCAACCCATATTTCTCTGCATTCCACAACAGAATTAGCTGCACCCTGTTGTCCTGGGTCTTAAAGGTAGAGCTCACTTTGCAACCAGGCAGCTCCAGGTATGACCCGGTGATTTGAAGTAATTAATTTTGTCATTTTTCCTAGGCAAGCTCTCATACTGTTTTTGAGATGCTGCAAGAAACAGCCTGTGATTTCTATAGCTGAAAGCATGCAGCTGGGCAAATCTGAGAAGAAAATTGAATTTTCAAATAGATGTTGAACTCTAGTCTAATCCTCTCTGTCTCGAGCTTCTTTTCCTTCTTTTCTACCATGCAGCTCAGGAGGTTGGGGTGGAATAGCAATTTATGCTTTGAAAGTGATTAATGTGTGCAAAAGCAGGGTGTGTGTCTCTGTGCGTAAAAGGTGCATGATGGGGCAATTAACTGTAAGTGCTGCTTCAGGCAATGAAGATGCTGGTGTTTATGAAGGGATCAGCAAGTGTCTCTTTCTGTTTTGTTAGTTGTGAATTTTACGTTCTTTTAATTTTTTTTGTTATTGTTGAAATCTAGGGAGCAATAATGACATTTCCAATAAAACCCACATCCATTGTAGCAACAAGAATAAGTTGTAGCGATTCTAGAGAAAAACGGTGTCTTCCAAAACTAGAAATAGGGAAAATCGGCACCTAGACACCAGAAGTGCAGCCGTTATCTTCTCTGAATATTGTAGTGAACTCTTGGCAAGCTTGCCTGTTCACTGAGGCTGAGAATTTCAGAAGGGCAATTCCAAGGCATTCAAATGCCCACAGAACTACTCTCAGGATGCTGAAGCATTTCACTCTGTAACTACTTGATACATTAAACCTAAATGTTTGATTCTTCAGATTTCTTGGGATTTGTATCCGCAGAAGGCTTGATATCTCAAAATATTTGTCAGTTTCTCCTTCCTTAATGTCATTTTCTTTTCCTCCGAAAGGGCATTATGTACATCCTGCTACATACAGTAGCAGGAGAGCTCAGAAGTTGGGAAATGTGCTAATTTTAACTGTCTCCTGCAAAATATTACTAAAACAACTTCATTGAGCTAGGTTCCCAACTTCTTATTGTTTGACTTTTAAGGCTTGGTTTCCGTGGAAAAACAAAACGTAATGATATTCCAGGCCTAAACAAATTTATTTACTTTCCCCAGTAGGACTGGAGATACAAAAACAGTATTATTTAAAAAAAAAAAAAATCTTGCCTTTTGGGACAAGTTCAGTTGCCTCCAAGCTCCTTGGGTTATACATAAGAGTTCTCTTTCTTGAGAAAGATTGAGATTTCAATACAACAGGCAGACAAATGGCACAGGGCACCAGGATTGCTGATGTATGTACGTGAAAGAGAAAAGGTGTTGCGTAATCTGCAGTCTTTAAGATAATACTTGATAGGGCTGTGAGGGTGGTTGGACTTGATGGATGAGGATTCCAGGTACATGACAGCAGCTTGATAGCAGTTGCAGCTATTGGACTGTGAGGGAACTAAGGAGTAAGAAAGATGATAGGACTGTGAAGAGTTTACACTTGTATTGTGAAATTACACTTGAGATAAAGAAATAATATTATTATACTCCATGTTGTGAGGGAAAGCTGATATCTGATGCAGCAGAAGAAAAGATGGCAAGATTAAAAAGAGTCTGATGTTTATATTGCATGATGGAAAAGATTTATGGTCAGCAGTAGTCTTCTGACATGTAGGGAAAGCTGCTAAACTAGAAGACTCCACCCAAGCTATAGCAGCAGCAAGAGGGGATCAGATCATAGACAGAATTTTATGTCAGTACAATTAGAAATTCAGAGATCCTTTATATTTCCATGTTATCCTTATCTATTGGACAAGCTACCAAAAAGAAAATAAAAAGTAAACTAAAAAGAAATCTAACCCAGAGTGTTGAATCATTTAAGGACTATTTCCATCAGCATTTTATGTCAAAGTCTGGCTTATTCCTCATTGCAGGGAAGCCTTAAAATTGGCATAACACAAGAAGGTGCAAGAATGGGAAGTTGTACTGTCCTTTTCCTTACTGTGAAGAATAATGTGGGACAGACATGAGGCTGTGACAGGCTCATATTCTGAGTCCATGTGATGAAACTCAGACTTTGTTTTCCAGCAACTGTACAGGTGTGCTCCCAATGTCACGCTCAGCATTTGTCCCAGACCATTTGCTAGCATAGATACGGCCTATCTATCGTATGCCTTGCACATACACTTGTGTGCAGTTGTAGCTTTCTTGTTAAAAACTTCCAAGTCCACACTTTTTCTAATAATGGGTATTAATATACTGGTTTTACTCATCAGGCTTTCCAATTTTGAAGCTCAGAGCTGATTTCAAGTTGCCCTATTTTTGTGCCGTGTATGTTAGCATACATTAGCATATTTTTCCCACCACCACTGTTAATTTAGCCTGTCAGGCATTGTGACAAACTGCGAGACCTTGCAGGTACTTGTCGTGTCTGAAAACTTTAGCAGCACAGGTGGGGGTGGAAATTGCAACAAAGGTAATTGCCACCGATCTTGATCTTCAGGCAACGGAGGTTGCTCTTAGGAGTGATTTCCCTTGGGGGAGAGTTGGGAGGGTAGGAGTTGGAGCCTGCAGTGCTGACATGGTGCACTCAGAATGGTTTTTGACATGGTGAGGAGGGCTGCAGCAGCAGCATAGGACTTGCAATCTGTAAGAGGAAATACAGCCCATCAACAACACAAGGTGCGCAGACTAGGGGAGAGATGGGGGGGGGGAAACATGTATAGAAGGAGGATTTAAAGTGAAAGTTTTAGAAAAGGTATGTTTTCTTTAGCTGTATAAAGACATTTCTGATCTAAATGGCAATTTTCCAGTGCTCTCTATGGTGCCTTTCCTTGCTCTACATTGTGGCCTTGACCTTCATATCACCCCAAATGATACTCTGTTTTGCCTGTTGATAGCTTCTATATAAAAAAAAAAAAGTCTCACCTGCCTGCATTCAGGAACACCCATATGTGTACTCATATCTCAGCACTTTTTAGTTATAAGGACCACTGGAATTTAAACCAAAACACGGTTGTCTCTTGTGGGCCAACAATGAACTGAGAGGCCTTTGAAAAATTAGCTTTGAAGTCTCAAACTACTTGCTGCAGGGCTGACACAGCTGTGCTTCTAGCACTTCCTGATGGCAAGAACTGCAGGGATGCTTAAGAGAAAGAAGAGGTTAGAGGTTTCAAGTAATTTCACTGTTGCTTTGTGTTACTGAATTTTGATTCTGGACATTGCATTTAGGATTAGACACAATATGGTCCTTTTTCTTTGTGTATGAAATTGGTAAGTACCCAAGCTTTACGTTTTAAAACATTTTAAATTGGTTAAAGATCCTTGTATTCTCAGCTAACAGTCCTCAAATCTTCACAAACCTAATTAATAAACAAACAATTAGCAGGAGAAAATTTAAAAAAAAATGTCATGAACCGGCATGATTAAAATGGCTGTCCTGCATGAATCTTTATGGGCTGTTTTATCAGAGGAAGTTTTCTAAGCTCCTGTGAATGTTATCCTAAATGGAGGCCCCAGTGAGAATGCTGCTTAGTGAGAACACATTTTCCTCCTTTCTTGGATTTGCATTAGTGATGACGAGTTTCTTGTGGAGCTTTCAGAACTCTTGCCAGAAAGATAAGGCTATCGTTTCTTTGCTCTTGCCATTCATTTATAGTTGCTGCTGCTTGGTGATGTGCCAAGAATAGTTCAGGGATTAGCTGGACCTGGGCCTATAGCAGCACCTATGTATTAATGAAAATATTATGAAAATAGTGGACTTAATACATGTGAATTACTCTTCTGTGAACTACGTGCAAATCTGTATGCTTTGTATCTGCAAGTTACACAGATATGTAGGTCTGAAAAATCTGGCAACTCCTCTAATGCAAAACACTTCCTTAAAATTTTTCAATTAGAGCTCTTACTAGATCAATATGTAGAGAGACGACTTTTTTTTTTTTTGTGGTGGGGTTTTGTTTGTGTGTGTCTTTGGTTTGGGTTTTTTTGTGTCTTTTTTTTTTTTATACTGCACCCTATATATTGTGCTTTTCCTAGTTAACTTTCTCCAGAGAGATTCTGTAGGACTATACATTTTGTATACACTTGCTCTGTGCGCTTACCTAAATCCAGAGGACCTCTGTCTCTCCCTTGGACTAACACTGAGTCCCATGGCTTAATCTAAGCAGCTGCATGTCCCGACATCCTCAATGCACACCAAAGTCTAAGCTGAGCCTCCTAGGCCCCATACGGGCTAATGCACAGATGCCTGTGGGATCCAGTGCTATCAAAATTCAACATTACAAATGGCTTATCTATGTAAAAAATCTGGAAATGAGAGCAAACAATAACTAGTGAATGGACTGTTCAGAAGGGAAAGTTAATGATAAGTGCTTGAAAGCACAGTACCTGATAAATTGGATGGCTTGAAAATTAAAAGCCCATGGGTGACTTTACAGGAGGGAACAAAAATAAATAACTGGAATTTTCAGCAACAGCCTCAGAGCTTCACTGCGGTATTTGATTCACTTTCCCCAGATATCTTACTCTACCAAATTAACAGCATTATGAAGATGGATGACATTCACTTGTCAGAGAGAGGGACTAAAATAAGGGGATACTGTACTATGTTCCTTGTAGGCTTTTGGACCCAGGTCTTTATTTCCAGACTGAAAAATTCTACTGTTCTTCAGGCTCATTTTAATGGCAATGTTGTGTTGGGCAGGGCAGGTAGGATATAACTGCTTCAAAATGGAAAAAAAAAACCCACACCAAAAAACTCCAAAACCAATCAGATACGTTATTTAGCAGAAATGAAACATTTCCAGAGCCTCAAACGTTGGGGAGGTGGGGCTTCCTTTCCAACAGCACAGATATCTTAGGGTCAGGCTTTTGTTGTCCAAAAAAAAAAAAAAGAAGTAAAGCCCTGCTAACTGGCTTTATAAAATTCTGAGCTCTAGGAATTCTGCTGTTGTGGACATTTTCACAGATCTTTTTATTTCCCAAGCAAAAGCTCATTTGCATTGTGGTATTGTTATATCTTTTCCTTTGATCTCCTACTTTGGATTTCTAAGACTGAATGCTATTTTTTTTTTCCTTATGAATTTGCATTGCCCCAGGATATGAGAGGCTTGTTTGAACTCATTTAATTGGCCAGTGATGTGAAAAATGATCGTTTTCTGTATTGGAAATGAGCTCAGGTAACCCCTCTGTGGAGTCCTTATAACCTACTGTAACTTTCCACGCATTTCTACTTAGGATTATCTTGTCTGGGAGGAGAATGAGTGCTTCTAATCTTTTCCATGTTTACAGAGGTTGATTTTGGGTTTACAAGAAATCACCATAAAAATACAGAAAATCAAAAGATAACTAGCCATGCTCTTCAGTGTTCTTAGTTGAATGAAAATGATACAATTCCAATTAAATAAAAAGAGATAGTTCCAATAAATATGATATTCCTAAGAATAAAATTAAGCCTGTTCTTTTACATTTGCTTTAATTTGCTTTATTGTAAACTCAGAGAGTTTAGCTTTTATTTACACAGAGGCTATATTTCATGGGTTGGTTTTGGGCAAGAAGAAAATAATATTATTTTTTTATCCTTCAAAAAGTCTGCGTGCAAGAATCTTACCTGAAGTGTACAAAAACTGATCTTAAAAAATGAATGTTTTATTAAAATATTTTTATTAACATGTATGACATTACAATTGCTTTTGGATTTTTAGAATGTTAGAGGAAGAAACTAAAAGTGTATATATGCACCCTAATTTCAGTATAAAATGCCAAATTTATATACACTAAACTATAAACTGTTATCAACCTATAAACTGTTTTTCTTATCAACAGACCCATGTTTCCAGCCATCTCTTTTGTCTTGTCCCAGCACAGTCCTTCCCTGTAACATTTGACTCTACTCACCGTTGCCAAGCCCTGCAACTGGAGGTTGCATGTCTCCTTTTAGTCCTGTTTAAAAGGAACTTGTCTGTATCTTGAAGTAGGGGGTGTTATCTTGAGATTATGGGTAAAAGACAGTAATTTACTTAGCTTCCATGCTGTTCAGAATCATCAGCTCCTGCCTTTCTTCTGCCCCCTCTTCTCAGCTCCTAATTTAAATCGTATAAAAGACTTTTTTTTTTTTTTAAATAAGTCTTCTAGTACAGCTGGTTTATATGATCCTAAGTGGTTTAACCAATGTGCTCAGGTTAGAGCAGACACAGATTTACTGTTAGATTTCATGTAGAAGTGCTTTAAACTCATTACTGAAGACTCAAACTTGTAATTGCTAAGTGATGAGGCCCTTATAATGAAGCATATGGGTACGTGTATTATAGTACAATCACTGTCTTGTTCTTTGTGATTACTATGCCTTTGAACTTGTATGTTTTTGTTGAAAATCATAATTAAACTACTTCCTATTCTTCAGTGCAGATGTTGAATTCTGGTAGTTTCATTTGTATAAACTGTTTGGTGAGAAACGTGACCAATTTTCATCATGTAGTTTTAAATTTGTTTAGCTAAATTAGTTATAGGGAAAAAAGTCATGAACAAAACAGTGGTGAACAAATCTGAGGAAGAGAAATGATTCTTAACCACTGAAATCTGTAGAAAACTTGTGCTGTTTCACTACCTAGTGCAGAGACGAGGATGGCCAGTGTTTATCATTCTAAATTTTACCCTCTACAACTCAAAGTAATTTCTATTGCATGCGTTTGTTCAATTCTACAGCTCTTGGTGGTCTGAAATGTAAGCCCCTTGCAAGGGGTGTCTATTGCCTGGTTGCCACGTGAAGGCACACATCAAAGATGTCATTTTAGAGAGGTTAGCATAGTTCTGCAAACTGTTCAGCAGACGTTCTGTATAATAGAATTAACTTGTCATGCTTGGGCTTTCCAAAGTGAAATTCCAGATTGAAACTGAGACTGTCATTTGCATCACATCCCAGACAGTGCAGAAAATAATCACGAAATAAAAAGAACAGACGGACTGCATTCCAGGCATTTTATGCTGTCTGCTTCTATTTTAGGGGGAACACAAACCACAGGTAGAAGTATACAGACTGGGAGGGATGTACACAGTACACTATTTCCATTTTATTTTCTTCTGAGGAGCAAAATCCAGACCTATAGGTTCAGGTTATCAAATTATTATAATTCATGTTCCTTTTCTCATTGCTTAATGAATAAGAAATATTCCAGAAAATACAAGATTTTTCTTATGTAAATGATGTATTTTTGGACCTATCTAAAATGGTTAATATTAGATGTATAGGAGGCTAGCCTGCAAGCTGTCTCATAAATGACCTCCTTTCAAGTATTTGCAGCCAGTGAGCTCTCCTGTGTATCCAGCAACAGATTCAGTAAACTTTTCATATGTAAAAAAAAATAGTAAAATTTCCCAATCCTTGATTTAAATAACTGCTTTACTGATTTCTATACTTCTGTGATATTACCTTAAAAAGAAGCTTGCAGGTAATATGTGTTTTCAATTAAGCATATGTATTTGTGTTCTCACTTCTATTAATGTTCTAAACTATTAATTCTTTATATTAACTGGAACCTAAGATTTTGTATTTGCTTTTTTATCCAAGTGCTGTATTCTTTCTGAATGTACTAAATAAGGTATCTTATTGAAATTGAGTTGGACGCAAACAAGATTGACTGTAAGTTCTCAAAAAAACCAGCAAAATACTGATTGTTTTTGTATTTGCCCTTGGCTAAAGGGGAAATATGACAAAGCAGCTACCACAGAATACCACTTCAACGCAAGCTCCCAGTGTGGACAGGTTACATTCACACCCTTGCATGTTCCAGAATAGATTCCCTCTGCAGACAAGGCCTCAGATCAGTTGACAGGAATGTTTCATCAATGTATGTATGCATATCTTAATTAAGGGTACACGTTGTTGGAGCTGACAGGAATGTCAGGCTCTTCAGATTCCCAGAAATACTCTAAGCCTGACAGATATGAAGCCAGTATTGGTTAAGTACATTTGGATATTTTTTCACAAAAGATGAGTCATTCTTCTTCCTATATGAATTAGTACCATTCTATAATCAGCATCTGAATTTTCCCTTCCTCTGTGAGATTATTTTGTAATGCTTTACAATTCAGAGACAGAGCTGTATATATGATCTAACAAACACTTAAAAGCAAGAGTATGCCATGCTTTTGAGGCATAAATAGAATTTTATCTCAATTATGAAAACTCACCAAAGGCTTCAGTGTTATCAAGAATATATATTGAGATGCAAATGTATCTCGTAAGAGAAAATTTTCTTATTTTTCAGGTCAGAGACACAATAAATATTGAAGCATGATTAAATATTGGAAAATAAAAAGTGTTCTGTAGCTGAGGGAAAGGGCGTTTGTCCTGGTCCTTCTGGGTGCTTCATTTAAGTTATATCTTACTCAAACCTTTAAAGAGTAGATCCTGACATTGTGTTGGTGCTATGAATAGTTACTCTGGTTTAGGAAATAAAGAGATTGATTTTTATTTTATTTTTTAAATATAAAACTAACATACTGATAAAATCCCTGATGTAGAAGCAATTTTATGGGGAAGATATACTTTAACCATGTATAGCAATCAGTAGAAATCACCTTTATGGGGACACGTGTGTTAATAAAATAAGTATTGTTTAACTGTTTCAATTGTATCTTAGTATGTAAACACAGTTTTCTTTCTAGAATTTGGTTCAAGTAGTCGTTTAGGTCAGATCTGCACTACGAAGTTTTGCTGGCAATGCTGTTGTTACTTTTATTTAATAGTCAATAGCCACTAATTTCCTTTAATCTTTTATTCATAATAATCCTTTTCTTTCTATGCAGTGGCCAGTAAAACAGTCTTTGAGGTAAAAGACGTTGGAAGCCTGAGATCTACCTGCTGGGGCAGGAATAGATACTAATTAGCACAGTGAGGGAAATAGACTTATGCCTCATGGGAGACTGCCAGAGAAATTAAATGGACTGGGCATGAGGCAGGCACAGGTAGAGTGTAATTGCATCCTCAGACAGCACTGAGGAAGTGCTTGGAATACTATAGCCAGGATTGAGAAGGAAAATGGTCTAAAACATACCAATGATAATTAAGACAATTTTCAGAATATTTGGAAGGTAATTGCTGAAATTGAGTATTTGTCTTGGTTCCAAGTTAAAGAATTGTGTTTCAGTTCAGTTGTGTCAGTACTAAGCACAGTTTATTATTTACTAGTTCAGTGTAAGTTTTCTGCCAATATTAATTTTGATTATGGACATTAGAACTGGATGTTGCCCTGGCGTAAGTACAAAGACATGTACACAGGAGGATTCTATCTCTTTTGCTGCAGTTACTCCTTAGTTAAAGTGGCAGAAAATCTGTGTAGACAAGCCAGAAATGAAAAACAAGTATAAATAAACATCACCAAAGAAAAAAAAATATTTCAAAATGCAACATGAAATTCTTCCTGAGCCTACTTGCATAAACCTGATCCATTAACAACACGGGGCTAAATGGGCAGAAAGTGGCAAAGAATAACAAGTTAAATCTTTTCAGTTTTGCTGTTTTTTGGTGAAACAAGTGAATAAACCCATGCACCGCATTTGCACTTCTTTCAATCTAGCCTGTAATCAAGGATATGCCTTTTTTTTCCCCCCTTTTCCAATGAGTCGGGGTTTAAGGGATGTCGAGTAAGAGGGCTGTGTGTAATTGAGGGCTTCATTTCCTGTGAGGTGGTCAAATAAACACCTCATTAATAATGCCTCTCTTTAGCATCTCGAGGTCTCTTAGTCTGTTTCCAAGATGAAATTTCAAGCTGTAAAATGATTCTTATGGGTTAGATCTTATTTAGGATCTCTATATAATTATGATTACCTGTGTTCAGTGAAGGCAAATTCAAATTTGCCTTACAGGAAAATGGAGTATATATCTTAGAAATGGATCGTGACCTGCTGTGTAGCCTGAAAATGCAGGCTGAAAGACCGCGTTTGTTCTCTATGATTGTATTAAGGTGAGATAAAAATCAGAGAGGAAGAAAAATAGAATCAAACCAGCTGTGGCATCGTAGCCTGTTCATTAATTAATTTAGACAGGACGGAAGAAGAAGCAGCTATTTAATTAAAAAGAAAAATAAGATTCTAAGACAACCTTTTGAACAGCTGGAGTACCTAACTGGTTTTAAGATGGAGATGGATGTGCTTGTGAGCATGACTACTGTGTTACAAAAGGTAGAAGTCTATTGTTTTTCTTCAATCAGTCCCTAAACTTTAAGCCAGTTTAAAGCTTCATTTGCCAGTTCAGTTTGGTAATACCTAAATCATGTGTATCTGCACTGTAGGGTATAGATGCCAATTAGCAAACACATCAGTTTATTTGAAACATGCCAATTTTAGAAGCAACTATTTGTCAGCATCAGAAAGGTGAGATCCGCAGGTTTTGAGTGGTTTGGAATTTTAATATTATAGGACTAATGAGCAACTAGAATTCAATTAGTCTCTTCCAACATCTAATAATATTCTGTGGCACAGATCCAGCTCATCTGGACAAGAGCTAGTCCTTGGACTAGTGCAATTTTCATTCCTATCTAGGCATACCAGCAGTTCAGTATTGTGTGGTTGTGGTGTGTTGGGTTTTGTGTTTGATGGTTTGTTTTTTTTTTTTTCTTTGTTTGTTTCCTTGACTGATTTGTTATTTTTTTTAAAAAGTTTTATATGACACAAAACAAAAACGCTGCTCTGCAGACAAGCAGCCACAGCTTTGTGCCAGACAGGAGGCACAAAGCAGCCCTACAGATTGCTTAAAGCCCCATCCAGCCTCAAACACTTCCAGGGATGGGGCATCCACAACTTCTCTGGGCAACCTGTTCCTGTGTCTCATCACCTTAACAGTAAAAAAAAAAATTCTACTCTCTTCCAGTTTGAAGCTATTAGCTCAAGCACATGGCTTTTTACAAAGTCCCTCTCCAGCTTTCTTGTAGGCCCTCTTCGGATACTGGAAGGCTGCTATAAGTCTCTCCAGAGCCTTCTTTTCTCCAGGCTGAAGAACCTCAACTCTCTTAGCCTGTCTCCATAAGAGAAGCGCTCCAGGCCTCTGATCATCATAGAAGGGCCATCCTCTGGACTTTCTCCAGCAGGTTCACGTCCTTGTGCTGAGGACTCCAGAGCTGGATGCAGTACTTCAAGTGGGTTGTCATTAGGAGTAATGACTCCTATGTTCCTCAGCTATCAGAATAGATGGTATTGGCAGGTAGACAAGGTGTGGATGTATCATAGTAACTTTGGCCTGCTGTGACTCTCCACAGTTAGCCTGCTGCTTGGGTGTGTGTTAATGACAGACAGAAGACAGGCACTTAAAATTCAGACAATAGTGGACCTTGCTAACCCCATCTCTGTTCCTCTAAGGGCTATAATACGTTGATAAATAAAAGTGCTATCCAAGGCATTCAACCTACATAGAGATCCTACCGTTTTTTCCATTCGATGTAGGCTAAATTTTGGTGTGCTGGTGTCAGAGTGAGAGGGTTTCTAGGGAGGAAATTTGTAAGGTGATATTCCCAGTATGCTGAAACAGAACAGTGCCGGGGTGCTGGCAGCACTGAAAGGCAACCAAAAGATCTTAAAAGAAATCCAAGAAATAAGACATAAGAACTAGAGCTTTTGCAAAATGGGAAGCCTTCCAGAAGGGACTGGGAGATGATTTGTCAGAGGAGATAAAAACTCTGTTACCCATGCAGTTAAAAGCGTCTGATTGAATGTAGAAGCCAAATCACAGAGGTCTCTGTCTGCAAGAGCAAGACAGATTGATGAGGTGCTCAGTCACCTGGCTGTCATGACCCAGAAGGTTTTCCAGGAAATGGAGGAGATATGGAAACTACCAGGCAACTTGGAAAGTGCTGAGATAAGATGCTATAGGTTGTGAAGGAAATAAATAATTAGCTAGCAAAGAAAGAAAAAGATTTCAGGCTGTAGTAGGAGCTAGCTTTCTGGGTAAGATGTTTTGAGCATCCAAAGGTAAGAAATAATATTCTACACCCTATTCATAATCTGCAGAAGGCAAAGGTAAGAAATTGGATTGCCTCAGTATAAATGATCTTTGAAGAGAAAACTCCTTGTCCATTACAGTCAAATAATCATCACAAAAAGAGGGATTTCAATAGACAGTTCAAGTGATCCACCTCTGAGGGTGCTGCAGAATTTACCTGCAAGAAAGGAAATCTCATCATCCCAGACTTAAACAAATCTGCAATATGCACTTTAGAACCACCCATCCATCTCAGTTGGCCAAGAGACACTTGAGCACTACAAAGAAAGAAAAAAGAAATTTCATCTGAACTGCTAAAGGTATGAGATGATATTTGTTACTTACATAGCCCACAGCCCTTGAGGCATTCTAGAGTAGACTGGCAGCGTGACAATTCCTTGTTCATTGGAATTTCAGTCTAAAGGTTAAAAGCCACAGCAGAAGACAAAACAACTGCTAGTGAGAATACTAAAGGAGAGTGCCTTGTCTGTGTGAATACTGATGAGATGTGGCCTTGCTTGAGAGAGTCTGTCAGTCAGTGTTCTTTAATATCTGGTAAGTAGAGTAATTTATAAAATGGTTGGAAAACTAGCTAGAAGGAATCCAAAATGTTATAACAGCACCTAAGGTGTTCTGTTGACTAAATTCTTCATAGCACTTGGGGTTCTAAATTACAAATGTTTAATTCTAAGTAGGTTAAACAAAAAATTTTAAAAATCAGCTAATCTAGCACTTTCTTTAAGTCAACAGAGAAATAAAAGTATGTGAATCTGTTAATTCCTCTTTGTTTTGATTACATGCACAACTGTCAACAGCATGCCAGAATGTAATCTCTTGCACAGTCTGCTCTCAACTTCTGAGAACAGGAAAGAACTAGTATAATTTTGCAAATGAAAGAACTTGGTGAACTTGGCTAATTCAGGTATAGAGGGTTGCAACATAGAGACCGAAGAATGCTGCAGAGTTGGCAAAGATCCAAAGCTTGAAGTCTTTCCCAGGTCTCCTCTTGTCTCTTACCAGGAAAATTCAGGTGCATGGATATCAGGTTTCCTTATTAGTCGGATGTTAAAAAGACATCATTAGCCTGGTTGAAGTGCTAGGTTGAAGGTGACTGCATGTGTTTGCACTGCACCTGATTTGTAAAGCCTTTTATACAGCATAGACCCCTGAGAGGCATGTGACAAGAAATTAGCTTGGGCAAAGCCAGACTTAGGAGCTCTCATTCCATGGTTTCTCTGCTGAACCCATGTGAACCTAGAAAAGTTCTCTTCTCTTGAGTTCAGTTGCTATTTGGGAGCAAGCTGAAGACTGCTGTTGCTTCTCTGATGAAACAATATTAGGTTGTATGAGGAGGCCTAGATCCATTCTGGTGGTTTGGAGAAGGAAGGAGCTGTATGGCGGTGGATGCTAGAAGGTGTTGTAGGGTCTGAGGACTCCCTGATTCACTGTATATATGGTCAAACCTGATATAGACTTTGGGCACTTGAGATCATGCAGCAGCTAAAACCATCTGTGCAAGTTCTGTATGAGATCATTAAGACAAATATTGTACACAGTCGATGGGATGCCTGTCAGGTGGCTTCTAGGGTTTTAGGGCAAGCAGTGAGCAACATTTAATGAATTGTTATACAATATGTGTGGTTTGTACACTGGCCTTTCAGTTTCCAGAGGTTTTGCAAAAGGCCAAATGACTCAGAGCAGTATGTATTTTGCTAACTGATTTAGTAGTTATGGGCTAGCATTGCAAGGCAGGGGAGGAAACCACATTATGTGGGAGCAGGCACTAGGAAGCAATTGTGGACTTCATTCAAGATAATGCATAGACTAGTCATCCTTCCTGAACGCTGAATGGAAGAGACAGTCAAATTACTTTATTGAATAAGATAACTAAAAACTCAAAAGTCTTTACCCAGGATCCTGTACTGCGAATGCATGTGTGGGAGGAAGCGAAGCTTAATTCAAAAAGAAGAAAACAGTCTCTGGGACAGGCTAGTTGCAGCTGTTGTTGTCCATGGCAAGTTGGACACGGAAGGTAGCCAGCAATCAGAAAAAGTAAACAAGAAGCAGAGAAGAAAAGAAGAGATCATGAGCATAAAAGCATATTTCATTGCTCAGACATTCAGGAATTAATGTGTCCTGTCACTTTTATCCGATGTTTAAAAATGCTTGAATTGGAAAAGACTTATATATATATATATATAATTTTTTTTAATATAATGAAGCAGAACTAATTTGGATATGTTTGTGAAGATGTCTGTAGAAATCCATGCATTATACTGAAAACTAAATTAATGAAGCAAATCCAATAACTGTAGATATGATTTAAGATCAAAATTGGAAAAATCCAGAAAAGTCTTTGTCATATGAAGTCAGCCACTCTGTAAAACATATATGTTTTGATAGAAAACATTAATAATTCAGAAAACATTTGTAAAAGTTTGTTCTCATGTCAGAGGAAATATTTACATAACATATTTTTCTAAGTACAACAACAGAAGTGCACAGTGTTGCTTAACATTTTGGGAAGAATCTTCACTTCTGGAAAGTCATGATCGGAGTCATCAGTCATTCCTCAGATTTTACACTTGAACTGTCTGTATAACAGGGTGTTTAAAGCAAAAGAAATGCTCTTTTCCATTTTCATCAGCAACCTTCAGGCATGTAGGTTAGATCTTAAATTCTGTGTCACTGCTGTGTCTTTATCTTTGTTTACAAAGCAGGTATTTTAGCAGCATATATAGACCTTAGCTAAGATCAAGGTGCTAGATACTCTGCAAACTTATTGTAGTAACCCATTACCTAAAAATTTTCCATTTCTAGATGTAGAAAGGAGGATATAACATATGTACATGTATTTTATGTATATATATTAGTGGAATAGGAAGGTATATTATTTGACGAGTGTTCTGTTGGATACTCAGTGTATTAGAGTTTGATTTCTGTATTTGTTAATAGTGAAGTGTGGTTTACTTAGCTCTTAGAAAAGAGCTAAGGTACACTGAAGGACATAAGGATGATTTAGACTTTATCTTCCAGGGAAAGAGGGGGGATGGAAGTAAGTGTGTGCAGGGCAATACTTAGGAGCTCAGAGGAACGATGTCAGCCTTTTGCTGTTCCACTGGATTCACCCCAGAGCTATTCCCACTTTTCTCCCAGCTCTAATGGAGATTTCTTCAGTGTTAGACATGCGTGTGGCTGCTGGCTGGAGCACACCGAAAGCTTTTAGAGCCTCACAATCACTAATCCACAATGAACAGGCAAGTCGTACTGCCTTGTTTCTTTCCTGTTATGTTTCCCCAACAACACACAAAATGATTTCTATTGTAACTTTTGCCCCTTGTTAAAGACTGAATTACCAAATGGCATTGTATATTTGCAAATAGGAATGAGAACCCTAGTATTTACAAATGAGGTGGGAGGGGGCCCCATTCACAGGAAAAGGAGTTTGCTAAAGCACAGTTTGCTTATTAGAGGGGCTGGGGGTGGCAGGAGGAAGGGATAGTGGATCCTATAGTGGATTAAACAGCCTATAGTGCCTGTGGTTTAAAATGCCTGCATTTCTTGCCTCTGAGCTCACAATACAGCTGGCACGTTATCAAATATCCTGAAGCGTATTACCAGTGGGATTTTAGTAAGAGCCTCTGTGACTAATAACTAGTGCTATTTTAAAATAAAAACTTATCTAGCACTAAGTAGAGTTGAACAAAAACCCAATTGTGCACATCCTTCTCTTATTTTGGTACATATGTGTCTTTGTAGAGCAAGGCTTTGCTGATGCAAATATTGGTCTTAGAGAGATTTCACATCTTTCCACCTTACTATTCCAATTAGTTTTTCAGTTATCAGGTCTGAATTTTCAAATATGTTTTGTCTCCTTTTTCTTCTTGTAGTCACTTTTTAGCTTTTGACCCTCTCTTTTCCTTTCACTCTTGGAGTGCTGATTTAACTTCTGAAAGCTTTGAGAAATATATATCCATGAAGTCCTCTTGCCTTGACCCCTTCCTAACTGCTGCTGGAAGTGCAGTTCTACGTGGCATCTGTACATTTCTACCTGTCCTTATAGTTGCCATAGAAACCGGCCGCAGGCTGCATAAAGCCACTGATGAGACAAGGAGGAAGGGATAAGACTTTTGGTTCCTAAAATAGAACAATAAGTGTACGACTGACAATAACACCTCAGAGTCACAACAGTTGAAACAGAAAGGCTGTAGGGTGCTTCGATGTTGCTTTAATAGGGGAAACTTACTCTTTTGCATTTGAGCAGGCTTGTGAAAGACTTTCTCGGCTTGGTGAATGAGATTGAATTCAGCTTGCTCCAGTTCCGAGACAAAATCCAATTTTTCCTTTTAAAAATAGGTGATACTTATTTTGCTGTAGCTTTAGAGTCCTGGTTATTCTTTTCAGCTGGGCAACGTGACTGTTGAGCACAGGTATTCTGCTCTGATCGCAATCCATAGGGAAGTGTGTGAATGATCACGTAATGTGCAAGTCAAAGACAGGCTGATGCAAGCTGCAGCCTGGCAAACCTGCAGCCAAAAGCTCATCTGACATCCAAGCTCAGCCTTGGCAATCTGTTGTGCTTCTGAACACAGGTGGGATTTTGGATGGCTTTGAAGTGATATCACTGCATGCCCAGAACACTGAGGAGCTAGAAGCTTGTGTCTTTTTCCTTCTGTCTTGCTCTCGGTTTTAAATTTCGCCAGTGGTAAGAAGTTACTAGGAAAAGGCCAGCTTTGCTGAATTTACTGAGGTCTGAATCTGGTAATGCCAAGATTTGACAGGAGGCAGATTTAGTTATCCAGTAATTTGGGGATGCCCATTTAATAGATGGGTGAATGAACAAAATGTTGTATATACTTCACTGATTTTTTGATAGGCGGCGATGAAGGGCTTTGATGAAGGGTAAGAATGGTCTGTACACCATATATGTACTTTTAATGTATATTACAGGCAGACAAGAGCAAGCACAACTTGCTCTTAATGCCAAGCAGAAGTTCTGTGACACTACCACCATGGTCCTGAGCTGAGGCTAATGCTGAAATTACAGGAAGGCTTATTAGTTCAGGGCTGGTATGATACTGACTGCAACCACATGGCTTTGGCCAGTGCTGAACATGGGCAAAACTGCTCAATCTACTGACTAGACTCACTCTCAGTTTGTGGTGCTGCTTTTTTTCTGAGCCGGGCAGCTGTTCACTGGCAGCTGGAGTAAGAACACTGGGTTCTCAGTTCCCACAGCTGCTGAACAGTTGTCAAAATGAAGCTAATGTCTATTATCTACTTTTCCTTACCACATTTGAATCGCAACAACTCTGTATCTAGTTACCAGTTCTTTGCAACTGCTGATGCTAAATCTTCATCTAATTTATAGCCATTAATTTGGAATTACACATTGATTTGATCACACTTGCTTTTTGCTTAATTATATTGTAAATGACATAAGGCTGACTTCACACACACAGTACTATTCAGCCTTACTAAAATCTTAAATATAGTATTTGTGTAGCTTTCATGGTGTATTTCAGTGGGTTTTATTCAACCTCTTTGTGTGTAATGAAACTCAGTAATAGTTTGCATTTGCCCGAATAGATTTATTTTTCTTTTGGTATTACTATGTTTTTAACATAGTAGTGAGAAAAAATTTGTAATAAATTCTAACATACTAAATGCAGTGATATGTAAAATTCACTGTTTTAATATATTTTATCAGATTTGTAAGACTATGGAACTTAACTTTAAAAAGAAGATTCTCAGCTGCCAAGTTAAAAATACCACTAGTTTATTAATAAGGGAAGATGTTACAGATGAGATTACTCTGGTGCCATAATTATATCAGCAGTGTGTTCACTTATCTAGTTCCTAATGAAAGCAACAGATAGAACATACTAAACTCAGCTAGCTGTGTAGATTAGGCTGTTTAAGTAGTTTTATTTTGAGAAGTGGCTGCTTGTCATAGTCTTGGACAGCGCTAAACTTTTTTTTTTTTTTTTTTACTAAATACAACTCCAGGTCCAGTAGTTTTTCTCAGAGACTCTATGGCTTATAATTGCAATTGCCTAATAATGCTCATGTGATGAGAGAATAGCAGAAAGCCCTGCAAGTCTCTCTTTTGTATACATGGTTGAATGCAGAATGTATAACTAGAACTTCTGACCTACTAAAAATACATCCATGGCCTCTAGCTTTTGCTGTTCTGCTTCTTGAGATAGGTGATGGAATTTGTTTCCAAAGGACCAAGTCTGCTGTAATGATGTCCTGTAGCAGACAATTGTTATTCTTCACGAAGCCATCTTTTAACCAGCTCCTGTCAAGGGGTATTTGGATTGATAGCAAAGGTAGAAAGATGCATGCATTACAGATGTTAACAGAAAATATGAAGTAGTTAAAGGAAACTGTGTTCCAAAGCATTTTATCTGTAATAAAGAGAGGAGAATTATAATATGTAATGTGTTTTTATTACATGATGTGAAATCTCAGAACTTCTCCTGAATCGCAGCTGTAATATAGTGCTTTTATTTATAATATCCTCATCTTTAAAACAAACAAACAACCCCCCTCAAAACACTTTAGCTTTTTTTTCACTGTTTAGTATCCAGTATTCAGCTTCAGCAAGTACTGCAACATGCTGTCTTTCTCAAACTACAGCATGTCTTAGAGGTTGTGCAATTGTTTCTAATGTATTGTGGCAGGATGAAGTCCAAATCTGGGACTGTATTTACCAATGCAACTTGCTTATTTCTAAAATGACTCCTGACAGCATTGGCATTTCTCTATCTGCAAAAGTCTTCATATTCATGTACTTACTGAATTGAGGATTTAATCCTGGACTTGATGTTTTGGATGCAATTGAAATATATAAAAATATTGATAAGTAAAAAAAATGCATGAAGAATTAGAGAATGGTATTGGAACTGGCGAAAACAATTGGAACAGCAAGTATTTCTTTATATCAGAGCTGTCCTTAGCCAGACCAGTGTCTCCTTTTCTCCATGTACAATTTGTCCATTCAGTAACCTAACTGGTAGCAGCAGTTTCAGCACTACAACTTACTGCCCGTATAACTACTTGGAAATGGGAAAAGGAAATGAATTGACAAATCTCCCACCAGATTGGAAGTGAGGTCTGAGCCATTGAAAGTACCCTAATGGAATATGATGCTTAGGTATTTCCCAACAGAAAGACATCTGTCCTAGGATTAGAAATCTGGACTATTTCATTTGAATAATTTAAAGATATTTATAGTTTATCCTCTTCGCTGTGTCTTTTGAAATAAGCCCATTTTTCCTGTCTTCCCCGTCTCCTCTTTTTTTCTTTTTCTTTTTTTTTTTTCCCTGTTAAAATGTAGTCCTCTCTCACCGCTATGTTGTATTTAACCACCATCTGTGTATGGTGTAATTCACAGAGTAGAAGAATTTAAGGGAGTCTAAACAATCTTATGTGTGTCAGAAATAGGAGCACAGAATTATTAAAGCAGCTTTTCACACTTCTTGGGTATCTCTTTTCTTTTTCTTTTAAGTATATTTAATGCTTTGCATTTTTATTACTTAGATTTTAATTTTAAAGATGTCTTTTTACATTATTTAATTTCTACAACATTCATGAAACCCTCTTCACTAGGAAGCTTCCTTCATGTCTAATGGCTCTGTCTCTCATACTGCAATTTTAGCCTGGGACTTTTCATGTGAACCACCCCAAAATACATCTCTTTCTTTTTCTTTTTATTTTTTTTTTCTTTCTTTTTTTTCTTCTTTCTTTATTCTAGTATTTTGGCAGACCATTTATCTGTTAATTTCATGTTGCGAAGCTTTTGTTATTTATGGGAATGCCTGTGTGAGTCTTCTGAATTTTTATGGTGATGTAAAACACATCTATTTTTATTGGCTTCCTCTCCTGACAAGATTCTGTGCTACATAAATTTCTTTCCAACCTCACTTAGGAATACATGACTGCATCCAATTCAAATAGGGATGATGCCAGAAAAAAAAGAGGAGCAAAAGCAGTTTTTTCTGCAAGACGCTTGCTCCAGAAATTACCAGAGAAGCATAGAGCTCTATATACAGAGTGCATTTATTGGCACAGGTGCCACTGTCAGTGCTGGATCAGAGACTCATACTCAGGTGAACTTTGATCCTCATCATGCATACTTTAAGCCTTCACTTATGTGAGAGCTCCATTAGCATTTCACATGCATTACCTGAATAAAAATGGTGAATGCTTCACCTAAACAGGAAGAATATAATTTATGACAGAAGAGTTTCATTATTGACTTCCACTTGTAGCAGCTTTATAAAATGATCCTTATTGCCTGTAATTCTGGAATGGATGTTGATAAAGCATGACTTCTTCATGTGAGCAGATGAATATGTTTAATCGCAGAGCTGTAGTAGCCTGAAGATATTATTTACAAATACTTTAAAAAAAAATTTATTATGGCACTGAAAATGGGAAAGCTTTCTGCTGCATCATGTTTGCAATGATGAAGTGGGCAGAGTCCAGTTGTACCGCATATAACCTGAGGAAAATTGGTGAAATACGCCATCTACAGCTACCTCTGTAGTATTTCTTTTCTTGTGATTATGGTTCTTTTTTGTGTGCCTTTTCTACAAAGCTATTGTTGAAAACCGTATAAAGAAGTTGTATCTATTAGTACCAGTGAAAGTGAGTAAATATCTTTAACCTTGTGTATATTGCCATGTTTTCCACATATGCAGGCCTAATGTCAAGAAAAAAATGATTCTACTGGGAATTAAATCCCTCTGAATTTAAATTTTATTACTGTGTTTTTAGTTTTTTTTCAGGTTGGGGTTGAATTGGTCTCAAGAAATATGCACTAGTTTTATACAAATATTTTGTCTGAATGGAAGAAAGAGGTTCCTGGAAAGGCTGAGGGATGTTTAAATAGGAAACTCAAAACATTGACATGCCATCAGTAAATACAATTCTAATAAAAGGTGTAGGTTGATGAAAACAATAGGGTGTGAGTGATTGCCTGCTTGGAGGTAACTGCTTTACCTATGTTTGCCATTTTTCAGCATTAAATACCTGATATATCTGAATGCATGCATCAAAGGACAAACTGTGCTGCTTCATTTTTCTTCCCACATTTCTCCATCATGGTTTATGTAGATGTACAAACTGGGAGTAAAGAGTTATGTGATCAACATTTATCACTTTAGAGTTTTTGTGAAACAAGGGTGGAAATGGCACAATGTGCAGTAATAATTATTGTAACAATTGACAATAATCATTCCAGGAGCTAGTTTAGCCTCTTTTGAGGCTTGTTGGAGGAAAGCTTTGCTGACTGTTTTTGAGACATGCTACTTTTATTTTCCAAAAGTTTGTGTTGTCTCCTCACCTTTCCTACAGCTTCTGTAGGACATGGGTACTTTAAATGAGGGATTCCCACTGCTGTTACTATTCTATAGTCAGTAATGAGAACACAGAACAGAGTAAGACCTATTAAAATAAACAGAATGAGGCCGTTCAAAGCATCAACACCTAGCGTTTCAGGCTTACTGTGATTCTGTGAGGAGGCTGAATGGTGGCAGCCACCACTGCAGGAGGAACATGAAATAAAGCTCTGCTGCAGGGCAAGTACAACTTTAAAGGATGAAGCAAAGAAATGGGATTGAGTAACTCTTTTTTTGTGAGTGGGCCTCCCCAGAGCCTGCCCGGGGCTGCAACAGTGCCTGGGGGATGATGCTACGGCCCGGGTTGGGGCAGGCCGTGGTGGCCGCCACTGTGCCATGGCCCCTGAGCTGCGAAGATGTTCAGAGCAAAACCATGAGGCTCGAGGGCAGGAAGTGGTGGTGGGAGGCTGAGGGGAAGAGAGAAGCGAGGCACCAGCAGCCATGGTGCCCAGCTGAGGAGCGGCTGGACACTTGTGTTTAATGGTGCTGCAGGCAGTGGCCTGTATAGCAGCTTGAAGCCTTCGACACCTGACATGGAGGCTCTGGCAGCACCGGCTCTGAGCCACCCACCAGCAAGCGGCCCTTGGCGATCCAGAGGACATTGAGGGGACTATACTGCCCCTGAGGTGAGTGGGTGGCTCTTGGGTGTGTTGGGTGTGTAGAGGGCTAAAAGTAATGCACATATATGTGAGGAAGCAGTTGTATGTTCTGTTAGCTGCCAACAGGCGGGGTGTGAACCAGAGAGGTGTTAAGGTGGTGCAGAACTTGTGGTTTGAGTTTGTAACACACAGCTCTGTGCTGGGCTGTTTCTCGACAGTGTAAGTTTACCTGTGCTTTCTTTTTCACTGAGATCATCTCAAGTATTTGCCCCAGCTTGAAGATGAACATGATTTGCATAAAACGTATATTTTTTTGTTGCCACTAAATTGCACTCTCCTGAAGTAGGTGTGCCCTTCTTGAGTAGGGAGGCATCTTTTCTTTAAGGTTAAAAACTATTTAAGAAGCTCCATCACAGCCTGAAGTATATGTTAATTTCAAGTAGTAGTGTACACTGAAGTGTAAGTATCTTTTACTGTGAATGTTCATATTCCTTTGTAACAAGGTTTTCTAACTTTTGTTCTTACGAAGACTCAGTTGATGTAATTTAGCATATAAATAATGCTAGAATGAAGCCAGTTCAACTTTTCTGTCTCCACTAAGACTTAAAGTGACTTGAGAACTTTCAAATGACTTGATGTATCAATTTGTAGCACATATACTTTTCTGTTTGACTGCATTAACTTTTTTTTTTTTTCCAGAGCTCTATGTATTTTTAAAATCTTACCAAACAATATAAATATTAGTCCTTTCCCTATCCCCACATCTGCAACTGCTAGGATATGTGATGACTCTATGTAGTCTTTTAAAAGCCTTTTCAGCAGATTACTTTCAGAAGAGCTTTCTAAGTATAGTATTCTTTGTTTTCCAGTAATGGTGGGATTAATGATACAGTTTATAATCATAACAACAATAAAGTCCATAAGAATCATATTTAGGGTTAGGTAAGGCATTTTCTACTTTAAATCAATTTAAAAATGTTTTTAAGCTTTTTTACTCACTGAAAGAAAATATCAACAATGGTCAAAAGTATATAAAATAATGATATATGATTTTCTTGGTTTCTTTTGCCTTTGACATTGTTGCAGTTTATTTCTAAAGTGACAAGTAGATTGAAAACTACTGCAGAACTTATAGGGCAAACAGTTGATCCTTTTACAGGTATAAAAACTCACTCTATCCTTGTGCCATAAAATTTTGCAGTTGCAGTCCTGTTCTTCTTGGAATGTAGAAGTCTGGTCTTCCTAATGCTTTGAGTATTTCTAGGCATTTTAGGGAGTAATTTTTACTCTTTTTTTCCTATCTGCTAACAAAGATAAATGTGTGGGAACAGTGTCTCTCACTACTGGAAGCTGAGCAGGGGTACTGTTTGCCTGAGGCAATGCTCTCAAACAAGAGTGATGCTTATAACTTGAAATGAAACCCATCTTTAGATGTATAATTAAATCCTTATGTCAAGAAGAAAAACGTAAATTCAGCTTTTTAAGGTTTAATATGTGGGGTAAACTTTACAGAACAAGAGCAATAACATGACTGTGAAGTAGTATCAGTGCCAACAGCTACAAAAAACATAAAACAATGCAACTACAGAAAGAATTAAACTGTCCAAAGCGTGGGGGTAACTGACAGTGAAAAAAACCCATATTATATTTGTATATGTCATGTAGTGTGCTTATTTTTTTTCTTACTGTACAATTGTTTAAGACCAGGTTGACTGCTATGTATGTTCCCAAGCAGGAAAAGGTGGTAAAGCTGTTTGTTGCATTAAAATTTGTACTAGAATAATATAATTACAGTCATAGAATACAATACACTATATAAGTGTCTTCACTGCTTCTCCTCATTTATCTTCTTTTTCCTGAACCTTCCTGCAGCTTAAGTGATAATGGAAAAAGGTCAAATAACTCATTAAGTAATGATGTTACAAATAAGAACCTTTACTCTGTTTTTAGATATAATAGTTTGAAATTAGTGAAGTAAATGTCAAAGGCACTTAACGTTGGCACTTCTAATTGATTACTGGTTGTTCATTGTGGAAGTTGTGGATCACCACTGTGTTTTAGGATGGCGTAGTAGTGAAAACAATATATTACAAAAATTGGCAGATGACAGGCTTTGCCGAATGGCATCTTCGAGTTTCAACTGAGATACATCATGTTATGTCGTTCTGTTAATTTACTCTTGTGCTACATTGTTTTCCATCATGCCTGCCATAATACTGGATAAATCATGTGTTATGATGTGAGATATCATTGGGTTAAAAAAAAAAAAGCAAGCTATATCTATATATCTGAGTACTGTGTCCAGTTCTGTGCCCCACAGTTGAAGGACAGGGAACTACTGGAAGGAGTACAGCAGAGGGCTATGAAGGTGATCTAAGGAATGGGGGACCTCTCTTATGAGGAAAGGCTGAGAGACCTGGGTCTGTTTAGCCTGGAGAAGACTGAGAGGTGATCTTATTTATCAATGCTTATAAATATCTAAAGGGTGGGTGTCAAGAAGACGGAGTCAGGATCTTCTCAGCAGTGTGTGGTGATAGGACAAGGGACAAAAAACTTTGAGGATGACAGAGCACTGGAACAGGCTGCCCAGAGAGGTTGTGGAGTCTCCTTCTCTGGAGATACTAAAAACTTGCCTGTTTGCCTTCCTGTCCAGCCTGCTCTAGGTGACCCTGCTTTGGCAGGGGGGTTGGACTAGATGATCTCTGAAGTTCGCTTCCAACCCCTATAATTCTGTGATCTGAAAATTTATGTTTAGTAAGAATGCTTATCTTAAAAGTATGCAGAAAACATGTTTCAATGGATGAGAGTTACGGTAGCAGCACTAATGTTTGGAAATCTAAGGTTTTCCTCACCATTCATGTCTTAGGTCCCATTTAAAGTAGTAGAAAGTCAACTACCTCAGTCTTGTTTACTAATTAATTTTCTTGGCAGATAATTACTTTTTTTTTTCTAACATCTACATTTTTTCCCTGACATCTACAATAGACTAAGTCCACTGTTTCAAGAACTACCATGGAATTCACTTGTAAAACTGTATAAATCCTCCAGAATGTATAAAACAAATATATAAATGAATGCTGTAACTTCTTAATTATTAAGAAAACCACAGTCTATTAGTTTTAGTGTGATGTAATTAAGTATAGAGGTTTCTGTACATAAAGCTCAATAACAACTGAAATGTTTAGGACACTAAAAAGTTTGAGCTGAAGGAAATGATACTGATTAGATTACTGTTTAGAACCTGGTATGCTGAGGTCTTTATCAATGGCAGGGTCTTTACCGTTGTAGCATAAATGATAGTGAAATTGTGCTTTTGGTTTTTACTGTACAACTTCATTCATTATTTCACTTTATTGAAACACTTCAGGATACTGACTAAAATATATCAGGATTTTAGAAACAGTCATTTGTTGGATGATGCAGATGGAGAGATAATGATCTTTAGATTTTTCCAATTGAAATAATGATTACTTTTTTCCAAAGTTGTTTTACTTTATCTACAGTGCTCTAATATTCCTGGCCACGTTTTATTTATTTTTAATAGATGTATCCAGGCATCAAAATTATCTTGATAAAATTGCTATTGTGTTTCTAGTTAATTTATGGTAATATTTTTCTGTTTGGTTTTTCTTATTAATATATTTTTAGAACATAAGAGGTGGCAAATAAGAGAAGTGTTTCAAAGAGATCAATACAATTACTCTAGGACCTGGCAGCTATAACCAATGGAGTTGTCTAGAAATAGCAAAAAGCAGAGAGAGTCTAAAGAGCATAGTCAGCTGGTATGCTAATTTTAAAGGTCTATGTAATGTTCAGTAATATGCTTCATCATTTTTAAAAAAGGAAATTAACATTTGTGATAATATTTTTTATAATGCTAATATTCTGAAAAGCTAGGCTGAGCCATGCCAAGTGCAAAAATGATTGAACGTTTGCACAATCAAGCATGTGTCCATAGCAAGCAAAACTTTTTTTTTTTTTTTCCAAACCAGTTTTTTAAGTTACTGAAAGGTACTTCGCTTTGTATGTCATCTGTAACCCAACAGATCCGAACAAAATCTAGCCATTAATGTTAATTTATAAAGAAGCTTTGGGACTTTCTAGAGAAATTTGATTTTGGGGGTTTAATTTGCATTAGATATGGAAGCTAAATGAGTGGCTGAGTTTTTTCTCGTTATTAATGATAAGTAGGGCCAGGTTACTGGTACCCTCTAGTGGTTACAAATGCACTAGTGCTGTTAGGCATTCTTGAATGACAGAGAAGGCAGAAGGTACTGTTGCCATCTTTCAGTTGGCTTAGGTGGATATTAGAAATGCAATTAGCCATACCCCTCCACAATTTACTAGGTTTATGCTTGTGCAACAATGTGACTAAAGGTGACACAGGTAACTAAAATGGATGTAATTTGCCTGTGCATGTAATGTTATGAAGTTACCATTGCTGTGGGATTCCTTCCCCTGGGCAGACTTTTGCATATGAAGAAGCTGAAGATGACACTCTTATTAAACAGTACCCACCTCAGAGACACAACAGTGGGTCCAGCTTACACTACTTGGAAGTAACTTTTAATGACTCCCACATCACTGAACATAAAACAATAAAATAATGTGGTGACTTGGGTTTTTAATAAAAACCCCCAACCAACCACCTCCCACCCCCTTCCCCCCAACAACAACAGATTTTCCTGTTCTATTTTCTTTAGAATAGCAAACCCAGAACTGTTGCCACTAGGTTTCTGACTATGTAAGATGTTTATGGATGGTATTGATGCAAATCTAATGAATCTAATTATGTAGTACCTGCTTCACTACTTTAGCTAAAAGTCTAGGAAAAAACCCTTGTACCCCTGAGAGTTATCATTCCCTTTTCTGCTTGGACCAAGAGATAATATAATAACAGCATACGGTAATTCTGCAAACAATACTAGAGAGACTTAGTGCATAGAGGCTGGAAGAAACCTACTTATGCTTTTTTTACAGTCATTACTTTATGAGAAAATTTATTCAAAGAATTTGGGAATGTTTAAGACACCTGAGGAATCACATACTGAAATCCATTCATGAAATACTACAAATTCAAAGGTTTTCTGCAATAGTCCCCCTGTATCTTAGAAAGCACTATCAAAGAACTTTTTAAAAGAGAATTTGTTTCATAGGTATAAACCATATATTTTTATTTATATTTCTCCTACTATGAAGGGACTAAAGGGGGGAAAAATCTGTCCTTGGAAATTTGTGACCTACAGTTAGGAAAAATATGTTGCCAAAAGCCAGGAAATTAATCTGGAATATTTGCAGGTAAAATTTAAAAAGTAACAAAGATGTATCTTTAAGGTAGCACTCAGGATATGTACTATATTAGAATCGCATTCTTTAAGTACAGTTGCTTTTTATTATTTAAAAAAATAAAAATCAGACACACTTGAATACTGTGAATCAGTTTTCTCATAGTTCTGTTATTTTAGGAAAGTAATGACTTAAAAAGTAACGAGCTTAGATAGTTCTTCTGTGTTTTCAGAATCTTAATAAGTTGTATTATTTGTAATTATTCTCAAATATGTTACACATTAAAGTAAAATCTGGCAACTTAATATTAAAAATTTGAGTCCCAAATCTAAAGCATCTGGCAAAGAAATCTGCCTGGTGAGTAGTTAAGACTGATAGGTTTTTGGCTGTGGTATTTTTATTTCCTGTTTATAACATTTATCTCCTCATCATTCTTGGCATTTTCACCTTTAGTTAAAAAGGTATCATTGTAGGTCAGGCTAGTGATATATTACTGTGTTTTTCAAAAGGCACTTGGAATTTAATTATGTGACGACTCCTAACATAATAGTTGACAGATCTAGATCAGTATGTGACAAAAGAAGCTATTTTCAAAGTTTGGAGTAGAAATAAAGTGGTAATCTACAAAGTGGTTTTGTACCGTCTGTATTTTTTACTTCTAGCACAATTTGCTGCTTTTTCAAAGAATTATTTATTTTTTTAAAAATTTTTGGACTGTTAAAACACTTTTAGAGCTGAAAGCCTGTAAATCTCTTATGAAATCTACATTGGAAAAAAAAATGCTCTTTTAATTATGAGATAACTTTTACAGATTAGCAGTTCTACTTTAAAACTGTGCCAAGAAATGACAGATTCAAATTCTGTAAGCTGTGTTCTGATGTAAGATATGACTTTTTCACTATTGTAATAAACAGCGTGTTCTTTAATGTTTCTGTCACATCTTTTGAAACAAATTGCAAAGATTAACTATGTCTTCCATTTGAAAGGCCTTAATAGCTGTTCACTGTTCCTTATTACAGATGATTCTGAATAGCAACATCAGCTAGATATAACGTTTATGACAAAGAGGAGTCTTGAGCAATACTAATTGCATAGAGTGAATTATAGTTCATAATTAACGAAAATGAAAAAGAGAATAATAAATTACTTCTTTTTGGTTACTATTTTCCCTTGTAATTACTTTTCCAATGAATGCATTAGGGGGCAGCAGAGTCATATTTGCATCCAGTTTGCAAACATTTTAAAGTACTTCATACTAGCTCTTCAGTATTCAGCATTTTTGTTAGGAAACACATTTTCTGTGAATAACTCAAACACTGTTGCATCAACCTTTCTAGACACTGAATAAGCAAAATGAATATTCTTCAAGTGGTCGTATGTAGAATCTGTGGTTATCTGTAATTATTGTAGTTATACCAAAGGAGAACTAAAGCAAAGAGATTAAATGGTATACTGAAAAATTGTCAGGGAATGTGAGAGTTTCAATCCAAACTAAGCTTCTAACTTCTAGATTTGGATGATTTCAGGTAGTGTTTTAGCTACCTGTATGCTTTATTTTAGGAAAAAAAGACAAAAGGTCAAGAAAACTCATAGAATGTACAACTGCATTTTTTTTATTATTAAAAATTTGTTTTTCTTTTACATAATTTACTCAGAAACAATTTTTGAATTATATATTTAACTGGTGGTGTTAAAAGATAGCTTATCATGAGAATTTAAAGTGGTTTTGTGTTTTAAGGAATTTTGACCATTTCATCACTGTTAAAAATCTAACAACTGGAATACTTTGTTCTGTATTCTTGTGTGAGTGCACAAGAATTCCAGAACTCTTTGCATCCATACAGCATTCTCTGCCAAATTCCTTTATAAATACCAATTATTACTGTTGTTATAGAAGAAATAATACTAAATACTGGTACAATAGAGCTTAAAGAAACTGTGTAAGAACAGCAGAAAACTTCTGTAGGTCTGCGGTCCTAGAGACTGTAATATATCCTGATCTTTCACTATGACAGCATTAATTTAATTTATTTTTAAGACTCATAGTATTTAAATAAGGTTGGCTACTTATGAGGTAAAAACAAATCATGAAGCTCTTTAAGGACTTTAATTTGCCTACTGTATTCATGTCTCAAATTTGTTTGAAAAAAATAAGACTTTTTTTTCTGTCTGTTAGGCAAAATAATGAACACCTTCATGGGCAAAAATAAGCATCTTTCAAGACTGTTATTATTAGTTTCTGTTTAAGTAACTGACCCACAGCAATAGCAAGGTGTTTGAGTGGCTCAGTAGTCTTCTGAGTACAGTTCTTACTGTAGATTATTTTAGCAGTCATTGTCCTACCTCTAACTACCATTCTTTCTTATAAATATGTTATAGACATGTTGTATGGTCCTGCTCAGTTTTGATATGTCTGTGTTTCTTGTCTAGTTCCTCTTGGTTTCTGTTCATAGATGCTTGTGGGTTTTTTTTTTTAAGTCAGATTTAATCACCCCATTTTAGTTGGGTTTTGGACTTGGATACAGCATTGAAATATTGGTCATTGCCTGAGATAATACTTTTAAAGGAGTCAAAACTAAGGGTTAGAATGCAGAATATTTAAGTGATTCATTGGAGGTTATTAATTCATAAGTTGAACCTTTTGTTCTGTATCTATTTGCTTTTAATTTCACTGAATTTTTTTAGAATTGGAAGGGACCATAGAGATCATCTAGTCCAAGTCCACTGCTGAAGCAGGATTGCCTAGAGCATGTAATAATATGTTATATATTATAATAAAGTTAATACATAATATATTAAATATTATTAATACCAATCATATAATAATATAATATTACACATAACATTTTATTAATATATTATTATATATAATAATACAATATTTTCTTGATACATTTCCGATTCTGTTATGGGTAGAAATAATCATGCCTGAGTCTTGTCATCCTCCTGCTTCCCGTAGGAATTGGACAATTTCTCTTTAATCCAGAGGACTTGTTTGTAGGACTACAATTCATAGCAGAAAACCTACCACAAGCACCCATTTCTCTTAATACTTATTACAGGATCAATGGCATCAGTTAATACTTTGTGTGCAGATATATATGAGCAATAACAGCCATCAAGTGTATCAGGGACACACACCAACAACATAAAACTAAAGCAATATCATCCTCGGGAGAAAAGGGGCTTTCAAGCACTCTGAAAACAGTCCTGCCTTCTGGGGTTTTTGACAGTGCTTTCTTGTTGACATAAAAAAATACGTTTTTATTTGTTTAATATAAACTTGCTTAATGAAGACGTTGCACAAGCTTTAGTAATTTAATGAGTTTTCACAGTTAAAATATAATAGCACAACAAGAAACAACACAAAAGATAGATAAAATAGGTAAGTTCTTGAGTGGATAATAAACTATTTTGGGTGTTCTTTCGGCTCTTGCAACAGTGGTTTTGGCCTTGTCTTTTTCCTGGAGAAGTGAGAGAGTAGATGTAGTAATTGTTGGGGTGAATGTTTTTTTTTTTTATTTATTTTTTTGACACAATGACTATTTTTTGGTTAGAGCCCCCTCATTGCTCATGCCTCAAAGCTCAATCCACTCATCTAAGGTTCCTCAAGTTGCTGCGTTTTTCTTACTATGGGTAAATATTTTGGATAAGCAATGAATTCCCGAAGCGTGTTTTCACTGTCAAACAAATGTAGGCCTCAGTTCAGCAAAACACTTATATGTTAACAGTTAAATATGTAGTTAACTGTTGAATTTGACTGCAGTAGTTCTGCTTACATATTTTAAGCTATGGACATAGTAAAGTGCTTTAGTGGATTGGTGCCCACATGTAATGCCAAGGAAGAGCAACAAATTTGCATTATGTTATTGAGCTAGGCCTTCTGGTGTGGATATAGATCGGCAAAGTCTTCAATTAAAAAATACAAAACAAAACCAAACAACACCAAGACACGAACATCCTATTTTATAATGCCAATATTTGAGCTATTTAAACATATGCACTCTATAAGTATCACAGGATTATTTTAAAAAAACCCAGTTATTCGTTTTTGTTTGCTCTTACGGTGAGTGTTATCATGCTTTAATAGATTGGCAGTTGCTGTAAAAATGTGTAGGGACTGGTGTACCAGGCTGGGACCTTGGGGGCTCTGTGGATTTAGGGCTGCTTGCCCATAAAATATGGTTTGGAGAGAGAGCTGGAGGAAGTGAATAATTCTGTGGCATAAAGTGAGAAAATAAGTTTTTGAACAGAGTGGCAATATCAAGAGGTCTGTGCTAAGAGGCACTCAGTTAAAATGTTATAGCCCTCAGTGGTGTAATTGTGTTAGGGAGTTTGATGTATTATGCTGGGAAAGATGAAAAATATTGAAATGAGATTTATTTTGATTTTTTTTTAATGAAGTACCTTTTAAAAACAAAACCCAAACCATTGACAATTGTTATGAGAGAGGTTAGTGAGGTGGCTGTAAAGACTACATAAGCACTGTATACTTGTAATACATCTGCATACGTCTTCAGGCAACTGGATCTCGGGTCTTACTCAAGCTTTCATCAATGCATGTAAAGTTTCAGGTAGTATTTCAGAATATGGAAAAAACGTCCTTTTAAAACAGCATGTGTAATCAGCCTAAATCTGCTTTATAGAGTTGGGAATTCAAACTAAAGTGTACTGCTGGAGTCTGACACTGATATATTAGCTAATGTTGGTAACACACTGGGAAATACCTGTGTGCTGTTACACTGGAAGGCAGTCCATTAGTGACTGAATTAATGCACTCAGGGACTTTTAATTCTTCACAGAATCTATTTCCATATTTAATTACGGGGAAAGTCATAGAAAAAAGTTACAAAGCACCTTCTTCATCCATTTCATTGTCAACGGGAGTGGCGATTAGTAATTCTTCTTCAAGTTATATTGCAGTGTTCACTTAAAATAATGCAGCTCCTTGCTGAGTTTGCTCCAATTAAGCCATATTTTATTTGCTAATGACTTACCAAGTTGACAATGACCTTGAAGTTGGTATTGTCAACACTTCTTGGCATAAAGAGCTGAATGATTTAGAGTTATTACGAGTGCATCAATTTATTCTTCAGTCTTTGTCAGTATTTTTAAAAAGCTTTTTAATTCCATTACAGATATGATACTTTACCTGAATAATATACAGGTTAGCAAGTTAAGTAACAGTCCATTTATATGGCTTTTACTGCAGATTTTTAAAGACTGAATACATAAGACAACACTTTTATAGCTTTTGACTTTGAAAAAGTGTACTAAACTGGGTCATCCTTACAATTGAGTATTTTTAATCATTACAAATGCAATTTATTACTGTAACATTTCTGTTGGCTATAAGTCACTTATATAAGTGCATTTATAAATATTTAGATATTGAATTTCACTGTTTCAGAAGTTATACTTTACTGTCATCTAATTTATTTCACTGTATGTTAAGAAAGGATGCTAGTATAATTGAATGGAGTTAAATGTTAATTCTTTATGAATGCTTCTTGGTAACATAATTACATTTATATAGCTTAGAACCTCATAGTTACAGTTCAGTAAAACCACCAAAATCCTATGCCTTTATGTGTAATGTACAGTGGGCTAGTTCAAGCACTTTAGGCAATCACAGTATCTGGCACAAATGAATGCACTAATGAACTCTCTTTATCAGTAAAAATATTCCCAGACTTCTCAATTTGTTCTTTTTATCATATATCCTTTTGGAAGCTGATGTTGCATGTCCAGATGCATAGATAATCATATTGCCAATTCATTAACATTATTTGCTGAGAACTATCATTAGTTCCTGGTGAGGTGTTTTTTTTGTTTTGTTTGTTTGTTTGCTTTTAAAAAAAAAACACAACAAAACCTAACCCCCCCGAACCTTAGTGACTTCAGAAAGAAGTAGATATTACTAATATAAAAGACATTCTATGTTGTTTCATGTTCCAATTTGATGTGTTCAGATCGTATTATATTTTACCGGTTAAGAATATAATTCAATATGCTGAAAACACTACTTACTCCATGCCATTTTAAAACTAACATCTTTCCTCAAGCAGATATTAGGAATGTAGTCCTTTTGTTTTGCCTTGAAGAATTGAGTTACTATGCCATAAAAATTGCCTTTAATGGAGTTGTTATTATGTGCATATACCGTAACTGAGAAACCATATGATCTAATTACTGTAAACTGTTTCTTTCTTAACTCTAAATCTGTGTTTTCAGTTTCTGCATCATGCCTAATAAAATATTATATAGGCTTTGGACTGTTCAATCTAGAAATTGTGATATGCCTAGGATCTTTTGAATAATGAAATGTTGAATAATAGCGTGCATATATATATATAGCTTCCTAGGGAGTAGCAAGCACAGACTTCAGTTCAAGGTGCTCAATCGTGTACATAAGTTTAAGTATACAAATAATTATTTCTTTGTGTTAAAAATGTCTTTAACGTTGCTTTTTGAATTTACAGCAAATAGAGTAAATTGTGCTGAACGTTCTTCTGTAAATGTTAGAATATAGCTAGAAATGCCAGTGATTTGACTAGATGATGTATTTCTATAACAAAGTTTTCTTTCATATTATTTTTATTTGGAAACATGTTCATTCGAATTAGCAAGGGACTGGAATAAATATTTTTTCTTAAGACTACATAGCGTGACTAATGTTTTAAAAGCAGAGATCGCTTCTAATGTTTTGTTTAAGGTTTCCATTTTTCATCAGAAAATCTTCAGTGCAGTCAGCTGTAGTGTTTGAAGTTGCTCATAATTTTGAAGTGTTCTTCAGTCATATAAGGCTCACTACTCTGCAAGAAGGGTACATCTATGAAAAAAGCAACATAAATGCATAAAATGAGGGAATGACTGGCTTCTTTGTTTTTGGTTTTATTTTGGATTTTATACCTCGTGGAAAGACATACTTTTTTTTTTTTTTATCACAGAAACAAATAATATGGTATTTAAAACGTGTAATATATGATTCTAAATGTACTACTCCTGTTCTATGTAAAGTTCATTTACCTGTCAATTGTTCCCAGAAAAGAGAAGCAAAAAAAGTACAGATTAAATCATCTCACACTAAAAAGACAATCTGCACATTTGATTCTCCTTAACAGGCCTTTGTATTTTTACAGTTTATTATTAGTAATTTAATCTCATTGCTCTAAACACACAAACTGATTTTCATTTTTTTTTTTTAGAGCTCACATCCCTCTGGGTGGAATTCAGTTCAGAGTTCATTTCATGTTTTTAGCTGGCAGGTAAATTAAGTCTAACTGATATAAAGCTGCTACCTGCTCAATGTTTTCTCATATCATAAAGAATATGTTGGAGATCAAGGCCATCCAGCTCCTGAAGATCTCCACCAGTGTTGTTAGAATGTACAAGATGTTTTCTGCTGTGCCAAGGTTTTTTTCCATTAACAATAATCATGCTATTCCTTTATTAGTATCAAAATAAAAGGTAGGTAATCCCACAAAATTAACTATATAAAAACATTCAATATGTTTATCCATATTACAGATTTAAAAATAAATTAGATTTCTAAAGGATCTAATCTGTCACAATTTAAACTAGTTTTGAGAAGTCCAGTCTGTACGTATCTGGACAATAATAACTTTTTTCTATTATGCATAAACCAGTAGTAAATAGTGCCTTACAGAGCCACTTGATGGTGCTGTCACCCTTTTACTCTGAAAATTCAGTTTAGCTCTCATGCTTCCTTTATATTGATGAGCTTTATATGGTGAAGGAGAAAGAATTGTCTAAACAAGGAAAAGACTATTGTTTTCCTTTCATTTTCTTTTTTTTCTTTGTTTCCAGAAAAAGGTAACGTGTTAAAAAAATAAATCTATAAGCCCATTAATTTTTATTGTGAGAAGTTACACACTGAGTATAGAGATAATACACGTGTCAAAAAGGAATCTAATCTGAGAAAGACAGACATTAACTGGTATTTTTAGGATTTTGAAGTTATTTATGCATAATGAAGGAAAAATATGACAGTTGTTTTTCTGAGATGGGAATGACTTCAGTGCTAAAATTATTGAATTATAAAAGCATGCATGATTGTCCTGGATCCACATTCTGATAACAGTAGCGCAAAGGTGTTTTGGTTTTTTTCCCAAAATAAAAGATGATGCTCCTTGAACAGAAGCTGAGTATGGATGGCCAATCTTATTCCTAGTTTGTGTTTGAGAATGTTCTCTCTGTGCTCAATGTGTCAGATTTGTTAGAAATCATGTAAAAATTATATTGATGGGTTTCAAATTAGCGAGTGAAACTTTAGATATTCAATGTATTTGCTGAACTGGTTACTTCCTGATCTTCAAAGATACATTCAGTGATACAGTTAACAGGCCATGTTAATTCAGTTCTTGTGTGGTGCATTTTTAGCATGGTTTTGATTCTTTAAGCAAGTAATAATCCTATTGGGAGAATAATTTTGGGAAGGTGAGATAATATGTCTGTGAGGTATTTTTCATTGCTGTTTCTTTGTACCACCCTAGTAAAAGCAGCTTTTACCAGGGAACATGCATATCCTGGTTAGTTCTTCATTAGGAGTCTCTGCTTTTCTTTTTTTTTTTTTTTTCCTTTGATTTTTTGTTTGTTTGGTTTTGTTTTGTTATAAAAGGGGTTTTATTTTTGAGTTGAGGGTTTGCACTGAACTTTCCGAATTATTCTACCTAATGATTTTCATGCTAACATCTATAAACTCTGCTATGGATCCCAATAGTTTACTGTTTGTGGGTTTTTTGCATGGTTTTAATTAATGCAGCATGACCTTTTATAGTCTAGATTGAATTTCATATATACACATATGTAGAGTTGAACATGCAGCTAAAAAGTTAGTAATTAAGTGAAAGCCAATGTTTGTACAGACCTTTGGGTCAAAGCAGATGTGTCCTATCCAGCTTAGTACATTTCCTTCAGCCATTTACAACTCATGACTACTTTTATAAATATACTCATGTTGGAAACCGGCAACTGAGTTAGGCCTTAACTTGGAGATAGGAGAAGTATGACACAAATGCATGGTAGAACTTAAAAACTGTTGAACGGAACATGTGTTTGACAGCTTGAAAGACGATTATGTAGATGCAGAAAGTATAATTGGACAGATGAGTGGTCCGTTGAGCAGGATTGTAATGCTGAGGTGTGTAATTGCTTGATGTGGACAAAGATAACCTGAATTTTGTTGCATTTGCCGCTTCTATGTATGCTGGTCTATATAGCCTGAAGCTAGATTGTTAATCAGTACTTTATTTTCCATGGCAATCATCACTGCATCTCTGGAAGAGATGTCTGTGCTCTGCTTGATGTGTTATGTAGAAATTAAGAAGGAGTCCTGTAGAGATGTTAAAATGAAAAGTCTAACTTGAATATGTAAGAAAACACTTTTAAAAAATTGTTTCTACAGTGAAATATATTGTCTGAAATTAGAAGGTGCCTTCCTGCTGGAATGCACCAGAGTTGTGAATCCTCAATGCTCTCTTAGACCATAACTGAAGTTATTGCTCTCTGTAGTTTCAGCATTACCCATCACAATGTCATTAGTGAGACAAACTGATGTTATTAAATAATTGTTAGTTTCACAACTGCTATTTGTAAAGAAAAGCAGGAATGACAGGGTTGAGGGTGGAGTTCATGCGAGTGAGAAAATGAGGTGAAGACCTGCTTGGAGGCCTTTGTAATGTAATAAAATTAAAACACTGCATGGTTTATATTGTAATTATGATATATCTAGCATAAAAAAAAGACAACCCTACCTATAAGATTTGCTAGAAGCACGTAAGTAGTTTATACTTTATGGCTGGTAGCTATTATATATTTTTGCAGTGCTTTGTAGATAAAGCAAAAATGTGGCCAAAAAATAGGAAAATTCTCCAACTTAATTTTTTTTCTTTTCCTTTCCTTTGCATTAGGATGTTACTTATTCTGAACTGAACTATAGTGGAATACGTTTTAGTAATTTAATTGGAAAATGCTGTGAGTTTTAAATCTCAAGAAGGACCAGGACCTGGGCAATATGATGTAACTCAGAAAAGAACAATTTTGGAAAAACCGTGTAAAAAAGATAAAATATGTTTATTCTTTAGAATTATTATGTTTTATTTTTTGCTTTTATATGCATTGTGCTAAAATATTTTGATTGTCTTGCATTTTTAGCTTTTCTGTTTGCTGCAGGCTCATTTGCAGTTCCTGAAATCTTATGCTTCATGAAAACTTTCCTTTCAGGTAGGTGGATATTTCTGCTTGTTTCACTGGAAACACAATCCTTACATTTATTAATTTTGCTGTGGTTTCAGTGCAGTGAACACATTTTTTAAAGGTTTATTTTACTGAGAGCCAATTTACTTTATACTTGATGGCTTGTAAAAATATGATCTACTTTCAGTAACGTGGTTGAGCTTTTGACTCATCTAAGCTGGTCTTCTGCCACACTTGATAGCCTTTTTGCATATTAGAATGTTCTTTGGGGGAAGCGTTCCTGAATATCAATCAACTCAGCTCTCCTGAGGCCCTTGGCCATTCACATCCGTGCCCTACGGGATACAGTCAAGCGGATCCTCAGCAAGTCAGAGCTAGGAGAGATGCTCTGCCGGGTTAGTTAGTGATGAAAAAAGACAAATTCTTTGGGGATGTGAAGATGAAAGTGGTGATGGAATTTAAGATCCTGAGAGAAGTATGTATGGCAAACAGTATAATTAATCTTTATTTAACTAATCCTTAATTTAGCCCCTTCTCTTGATTTCCAAGTGGTTCATTGTCAAAAAGGATGTAAGGAGTTATTTTTCTTAGTTGAGCTTATAAACTTGTGTTAAGAGGAAGACATCTCACTTGTGTCTTTAACTTCCTGTAGAGGTGCTCATTAAGATACTGTAGACTATATATTTCTACCAGTATACAAGTGCTCATTAAGACATTAAAAATGTGTTTATGACCATTACTTCCTCCTCTGTGTGTCCTATGAGTATAAATGATCAGATTTAATTTCTTTTAAAAACAACAATGACAAAAAGCCTTAAGTTTTCAGATTGCGTATATTATTCTCAAACTTAGTGTGAAACAGAACGCTAGTATCAAAATTTTGGGAAAGACAAGATTTTTAGACTCTCTTCCAGTGACTCTGCTGTCTGCTTTAAGAAGGAATACAATCAATATGCTGCCTGATGTAAATTGTATTTGTATGCAAGCAACAATCTGCTGTAAAAGGCAATTAAGCATGTAACTCTGGCCTGTAAATTCCAAGCCTATGACTTTAGAGCATTGCCAGTTTGTATCTTTGTGATTCTGATCTTAAATGCCTAAATTGCCTATTCCTGGTATAGGCTCTTAAGCCTTGTAGCTTTTGTTTTCATAATGTTAGTTAAGTGTCGATGTTTGTGCCTGAATAGATGGGCTTCTACATGAGTTTCAGAGGCCTGGGCCTAGGGAACTTCTGAGTGAAGATAAAAATAATAATTAATTATGCCCTTATACTTAAGTAATCAATTGATTAGGGCCTAAGTTTTCAGACTTTTCAGACGTAAATTCATTAGAAGTTGAAGATACAATTTTTAAACAAAATAACCTTCAGCATGCATTATCTGTAGCCTGGTTGGTCTTAATTTGCTATGGAAGCATCTGTCACAGTTTAAATCCTTTCCAGTGTCTTCACCAGACTTATTGTAAAGTCATTTGAAGCAGTCATAAAAACTATTTGTGTATTTAAAGTGGTTTCCTTTGAAGTATTTTTCCTAAAATTAATCATAAAGGGGTTCTCTAGAGAGTTGCTGTTAGCAAGAGAATTTTCAAAATTTGTGATATAGAGATAGGTCTATTTTGGCTAATTTCAGTGTGAAGTGTTAGAGTATCATAACTCACTTGAGGCTTTGTTTTACATGTGCTAGGGTATTATATCTCCAAAATTGTATGTTCTCTTTTCTGTATGCTTTTTTTTCCAGTGAGTGGTTCTTAAAGTCATCCTGTGATAACTGCATGATTTTGCCATTATTGAAACATGATTTGTGTTGCTTCTTTGGGTTTACAGCATAATTGTACAATATCTTGGGACCCCTCCCATTAGTGAGTAATCTAGGCTTTCGTGAGTTATTGCAAACTTCAGCTGTTTGTAATTGGAGAATAGGCTTTCAATAAATATATTTAGATAAGCATTTAAAAATGAAGACTCATAAATCTTTCCCTTCTAAAGGGAAACATCACTGCGTTATGAAAATGTCAACAACAAAAAAGGCAAGAAAAAATATGACCTCTTCATCCCATGGTACCATGTAGTAGTAGAGTAGGAAGAAAAGGAGGTAATGGCATTTCAGCTTTTTCTACTATTTGAAAACTAATTTATACCTGGATTTCAGGTGTAAAGCTTTTATATGCAGAATGAAAAAACCCTGCAATTTATATTGTAAATGAAAAAAAACCTACTTAAGAATGAAAATTCATGAGTTCCCCTCTGCCCCCAGTGTAAATCTTGTGAAATAATTTAAGAGTGTAAGCTCTTTATACTTTGTAGAAATTGTGTAGCTGAGTATTTTCAACTGCTTTTGGAATGGGATGTCAAAATTGAAATGAAATGACTCACAATCTTAACTCCTCTCAGAATTCATCAGGATTCAATAAATATACATCAAAACATACGTAGAATAAATTACTTGTGCCATTGTTTTTGTTTAAAGTATATTTTAAAAGTAATAAACTGAGTATTTCAGATTTTTATATAACATGGCAAAATTTTGGAGCCTTTAGGCATGCATGCAGAGAGAAGGTTTAAGCCACAGGGAATTGCTTTAAATTCTATATATTTTTATTACAAAAAATTGCTTTCTTTTTACATTTGCTTTATATATATATGCTTTCTATGTATCTCTGTGTCTCTAGCAAAATGTTTGAGGTGTGAACTCTTTTGTCATTTTACGTTTTTAGTTTTTCTACTTTCACTAGTGTCACTATAAAGAATTGTAAGGTAAATGGAATAGTTACTACCAGTTTGAGCTGATAGGTAACAGAAGAACATAAAGCATTGTTTTTCAAAGTTGTGAGCACTAGAACTAACTAATGGGATTTTCATTAAGCAAGTAACTGCCATTACTGGATCAAAGGACAAACATTTATAGTTTTGAAAAAAAAATGCAAATAATTTTGTGCATGTGAAAAGTTTTGTTAAAATTCAAGGAACTTAAACTCAATTAAAGCTATGGGGCTTCTGAATTCTGAAAATATTTGTATGTAGGTGCAAAGCTGAGGAAAAAAAATATTATTTTTAGCACACAATCTTCTAACTGAAGGTTATTATAACTAAGACTGTTGTATCACTGTACAGAGAATCCTGAAACTATTTGTGTTAGCCTAGCATAAACTTGCAAAAGCTGTCTGATTAGGTCTCTTGAAATAATGAGGTTGTCTTGCATTGTTTACCAGAACCATAGTTTCTTATTTGGAGTATTCTCAGGTGATAATTAATGAGGAAGTTAATACCTTATCTCACGCAAAGGCCAAAGGACCAAGCAGTAACATGAATGAGTGGAACTGAATTAGTGGGAGGCAGCTGTTCTCTTGGCATACGATCAGACATGTGCCACGTTAAGAGGTCTAAATGTGAGATTGTATCTTCTTAGCTCTCATGCTTTATCCCTTAACTCGTAATAAACTAGTTCCACGTACCTTGAGTGTGTAAAGCTGCCTTTGACATAAGAGGAATACAGAAACAATGATATAAATGGATACATTCAAGGGTGTGTAAGAGTTGAGAGGACCTAGCAGTCCTTTTACTGAGGAAGAAGCAATGCAGAAACTAGATAGATCCAGGAAGGAGGGGGAAAATGGGGTTTGAAGACAGGAAGTAATAAAAAAGGAAGAGATTTGCATGTTGGTAGAGGCAGAGAATATAGTGTGTTTTTTTCTGTCTGGCTTTAAAGTTCAATAAAGAGTTGATGAATGAATTATAAGTGTTGCTTCCTATTTTCAAATTAAGTGAAATGTCTGATGATAATATTCTCTTCAGGTTAAGTGCTAATGCATAAAAATTTTATTATAAAAATAAAATTAGCAGATAAAGCAGTGTTAAGTGACAATTAAAGCTGACAGTCCATCCAAGTATTTTAAGTTGATGAACAGGGTGTTGTAACTACCTTTAGAGATCTCAGCTCTTTGAGTTATGGAAAGAAGAGCTGACCATGTGAAAAACATCATTTTGTCCTTACTTAGGATGATACACAGTTAAAGGGTGTGTGGGAAATACTCATGTGAACAGTCAGCTAAACTCAACCTTGTACTTTGGGATTGAATGCAATAACTGGAAACTTTAGTCTTGCAACCAAACTTAACCCTGAGCTTTGTGCTTGGTTTTCCTCGTGTCCAGGAAAAATTATGTGCAATTATTATTTTCTTCTATCGCAAAGGCATTCATAATATTTACTTTCTTGTGGATCCACAGATTTCTGATAAGACTGGAGCTTACAATGCAGCCTATTAATCAGAGCAATGTCTTTCCACAGTATCCTTTTTTCACAAAGCTGGTGAAAGTTTAATGTCAGTTAGTCGACAAGTTCTTAGTCAAATTTGGTTGAGTCACTGATAAGTTCAAAATTATTATGAAAGGATGAATTGACTTACATACCCACAAGTGTTACCATGTCCATTGTTTCCTCTAAAGACCAGGCTGCAAATTGCAGTGCTTTTAATCATCAGCTTATTCTAATTTAGATTCATGTTAAAATGTTTAACTCTAACTGAATATTTGTCATAGCGTGCCTTCTGGGAAAGACAAGGGTTTTCTAAATGATCTTATTGAGAGTTTTCATGTCTGAAAATATTTGGATCTTTTGTTAAGCAGCTCTGCATGTAAAGTACTATGACCTTGGAATTTGTGAAAAAACTTATAAATTCAGAAGCATGTGTAGGCTGCTCTTAAACTGGGAAATAGGAAAGAAAGCAAGGGGCTCACACCATTTCAGAAAAGAGGAGGAGTTGATCTGAAAATGTGAAGTATCGATCTGCATACTTTTTAATTTTTACTACATTCCCATTTTGAGGTGAAAAGTCCATAAAAATGTTTCTTCAATTATATTAGTATCATTAAGATACTTTATCTTAAGGAAGCTAGGCTCTTAAAGATACTTGTAATAACTTCCACCAAGCAAGTGCAAAATAGTATTTTCTTGAATAATTTCCGGTACTTTCTTGTACCAGAGACCTGGATTTCACTTGGTAGTGCTGCTAATATAGCATTAAGAAAAACGAGCATAGCTTGGAGAAGTGCTCTCAGTTTCTTATTTCTTCCTTAATACTGATGACTTTTAGATAGGTTTGTCTGAACACCCTGAAGAATGCCAAGGTTCAGCAATCTCTAAACTGTGAATGTGTGTCAAAATTGCAACGTTGTTGTGAAAAAAGGAAATGCATGCCCTATAGCCTGCGAGGCACATAAAAGAATTCTTGCTAGCTGTGCTACACAGAGCAGACTTTATCTGGAATCTGGTGTCACATCAAGTGTATGTAGAGTAAAAAATATGGAAACCAAGAAGGGTCAGTTGAGAGGAAAATAATGTGACTAATGAGAGATTTGGAGGATGTTCCTAGATAGAAAAACTAAATGAGCTGCATCAGTTAATGTAAATAACAAAAGGGGACTTATTGTAGTAATCTTCAACTATGCAAAAGCTTGCAAAAGAGAGGCAGGAAATAGTGTGATTTCTAAATCCATCTATAATCAAGATGAGAAGAGAAAAGCTTTGGCCTAGGACAGATTTGTGCAAATGTGCTTCTTTCCAAAGAGCTTGTAAAGGTTTGTAAATTTGATCAATTTCTGTTCTCTATGCAGATTTTGGCTGGATTTTTTTTTAGACTCAGATTTCTGGAAGGTTTGAGTGAATAGATTCTTTTATTTTTGAGAACGAAGAACATTTCAGGTGAGGAGCAATACGCTTTGTCAATAGCCAAAACAAAAGCAAATTCTGACTTTATTAAGGCATTAGAGCTAATAAAATATAGATGATGATTAAAATCTTGAAGCTTGTTGTCAGTTCTGTTCCCCTTTTGTTACTGTGTTTATGCATATATATGTATTGAACTTGCAACATATACATAGTCCTATGAAATTCAGGACATCCTGAGGTTGGAAATATATTCGCTTGCCATAGTACATAAAAGAACAGAATTGACTATTTTGGAGATATATCTTTTGTTAGCCTGCTAAGTGTCGGATTCATTTTCTCAAAATACAGTAGTTGAAAAAAAGTAGTAGCTTTTGGATGTACTGTGTTGTGACACAAGCTAATGATCTGCTATATTTCTCCGGGTCTGTGGTGATAGTCATCTTTGAGGAAGGAGGGTAGGAAATGTGAATCAACTTTTTTTTTTTTTTTTTTTTTTTTTTTTTGGTAAGGGAATTGAGAATAGAATGTAAGTAAATAAAGCAGTATTTGGACAGAACATGTTCTCCTCCCCCATCATACGTCTAACTAGCTGATGACCAACTGCATCCTTTGAACCATCACTTGTTTTCAGATGATGTGTGAACACATGTATCAGAATTTTTTTACACGGTATCTTTTTAGCAGTCTTTTGAAAACATCTACACATTGCATATATAGGGAAATTAGATTCTGTCCAAAAGACCTTTAAAAAAAAATGGTGATGGGAGAACTGAATTGGTAGGCACTATTAGACTTCTCTGTGCTGTCATCTTTAATATTAACAAAGTAGGAGTGTCTTCTCTGTATGGACTATAAGTTTTTAAAGCTATGCTATACTTTCTCAGTTGTATGTACAAATTTAAGGTAAAATGGATATTATGGATAAAAATAGAACGCTCGTTAATGTGTGCCTAACAGCCAGATTTTATTGGAATTGTTAGTCTCATTAATAAATTGCAGGTCATCCTCAATAGGCAAGTGAGTTAACTGAAAAACACAGAATTCCCCCTTAGAATGCACTGTACACATGCTATTATGATGATATTAATACTTGAGTTTCTTTTTAAATGCTAAGGGTGTATTTCTAGATTGTGATAGCTTTTATTTGCCAATGATATTGTGAATAATGCCATGAATACACAGTTTGGTTTTGCTACACTTTATCTATGTTTGGTACCCATCACTCTCAAAGCATTATTTTGTTTTGCTTGTTACTAACCTCACTACTGTTAGCTTGTTCTCATAGGATAAATCAGTGAAAGCCTCTGTTATAAATCAATCAACTATATATTGTTAGTTTCATCTTGTGCGTAACATTAGTAGCTCTTTGCAAAAGAGATTTCTCAGGATTATATGGATTGGAGTTACTGGATCTTTAAGAGCTACTGTTGCCTCTGGCAAAAGAATGAGGCTGCTTAATCATTTCAGTTCTGGGAACAACAGTAAATCATCTGTGAATTTAAATCTGTTTGATAAGGTAACTTGCACTAGAGTCTCTCTTGGCATGTATTAGGCAAAACTGCATTTTGTACCCTTGCAGAGTAGGCATAAATTTCCTTACATTTGCTAGAAATCATTGCTTAGATGCAAGGTAAGATTTTGAGTGTCACTGACTCATTAGTTGTATATGGATTTTTAAAATATGGATGAAAAAGTAGATTAAATACATATACAAGATTAATAACAACTATTCCTTATTTTGTTCAAAAATAGTGTTGTGGTTTAAAAGTTGAGAAGTCTGTTTTTTGTCTTATAATATTGAGAATTAAAAGTTGTTTGGTATTACCTTTTGTTTGTCGAAACTTTGAGAGTTTTTAGTAGGCTATGACTTGGATAAAAATTACATGACTTCTATCAAGCCAAAAATTCACTTTTATTTTTAGCCCAAGATAAGGATGTAACAATCGTCTTTACTTCTCAAATACATTCTATCCTAAAATGCTACTGCCTCACTTCATCACTTCCCATTCTCCCCTGAATGCAAAATGAATGTGCTGGGATACTGATGTTCAGTTTACAAGTAGGAGGAATGTAATGAAATTACAGGGCATATTAAGAGTTATTCAACAGTTGAGCATGGCAAGGAATTCAAATGTTACCTTCTAGTATGGTTGTCTTCCTCATTTTTATGAGACCAGCTACTGATGCAATGTATTGGTTTAATGTTATTACAGGACTGGTTTTCTTAAATATAAGATTACGTGGCATATCTGTTAAAGAATCTTTCCCAGTGGGTGATTTGCAGCACTTAGTATATTTCCTATATCCTGTTTACTGTAGAGTTACATCAGAAATTGAGTTGGTGGATTCTTTTGTAGTGGTTTGAAAATAGATTAGTTGGTTTTAAAAGCAAGAGATACACTTCTCAAAAAATGTTTTTAACTTTACGTATTATTTTATTACTTCTCAATACTTTTGGATAGTGCTCTGACTTTGTTGCAGCTGTTTATTAACAATATCCCGGTGAATCCTGGCAGATGGTAATGTTCTCTGCAGGTTTCACCCCACACTAGCTCAAAGTGATAACTTTCTTCATTATAGGATGGGTTTGGTTTGGGTTTCTGTTGTGTTTTTTTTTTGTTTGTTTTTCTTTTTTCTAGAGAGACTTCCTTATTTGGAGTTTCCCCACTGCAATTCTTTGACATTTGTTCACTACCTGAACTGATGAACGTTTGGGTTTACATCAATACTTTGCTGCCTTTTGTGGTGCCATCACCATATGAAAATTGGTAGAATGAGTCAATTCCTCATTAGCTTTTGTGTTAATCGTTATTTTACAAAAAATTTAAAAAGTCAATAACTTATAGTCTCTGTCAATGGAATTCACCATAAAAGTTCCTTCCTGTACTACTGTCAGATTGTATTATTTAGAAAGTACAAATAAATGTAGAACTTTACAACTGATAGCTATTTCCTTTAAGACTTTTGCATTTACTGTTGGTATCAGAGGTCATGCATTTATAATTTACTATGAGTATTGTGAACTTTTATTTTTCTGGCCAATGATAGTAATGATAGTAATGAGTTTCTCATAAGATCGCCATTTCAGCTGTTCAGGTTATTTCAGGTTGTCCAAAGAAAAGTAATAGAATCATGAAAATATTTATTTATTTTATGGGAGAAGGCAACATTGAAGTGTGTGTATGTATTAAGGAGCATGACAGAGACATCCTAGTAAGACTAACGATTACCTGAAATACTCGTCTTTGCTTTTGAAACTTAACCCTTTTGCCCATCAATCAGTCAGCAGTGGCAGGTAGTGACCATTAGGTGGATTCATTAGCACCCTGCAGCCTTCTTGTACAGGGTGACCCACATCTGTCTTCATTAGAAGTTTGCTACTTGCCAGTAGTGAACAGATGGGTCATTACAGCCTACATTGCCCTCTGGGTATACCTGGAGGACGGGCAAAGTCGTCCGGTACAGGACACGGATGCATATTTACTTTATAGAAACTGGCCAAGATATTTCTGACAAGCGTAATAACATTAGGCTTTTTCCTCAGACTAGCTACCTTATACTTCATGGTTTTATTCTATTATTTTTTTTTTTTTTCTGCCTGATTCCAGCTTTGTAAGCATGACAGTATGGCTAAAACAGAGACTAGAATTATTGATGACCATTTCTTAAAAAATATATTACATATTATAACATATAGCAATGCTGAACTGTTAATAAGTATTTTCATTTGAACTCTAGGTGCCATTTTTAACTTCTCATTTTTCTTTTCTGCAACCAGAATATTTTCTGTAAAAATTAAATTAAGATTTTTTATTTTTTTTTTAAATTTGATTAAGTAAGGCTGAAGATAAAATGCATTCATAATCCTATTGCGAGGAGAGGGAAGTAAAAGCCCTGTTTCCTTATTGCTTCAGCATTGCTGTTTACACTGCCTGAGTTGAAATCATCTTCTTCTACCACCATGGTTGACAGCATTTTTGGAGAAAAAAACCACCACCCCTATGAATCAATTATTCACTCTCGGTTGAATTCTGCCAAAACCTTGGAGTAGTTAAGCATGTATTTTCAAAGTTAGCAGTGTTATAGTTGATATTCCACATCAGTGTTTTTTGGAGAAAATTCCTTTAGCTACTGAGCTTAATGTAAAGCTCTTTTACATGTGAGGTGAACTGATTTCAGCTAGAAAGCCTGATTATAACAATAGCTTTCCCTTGGAAAGTTCCCCTGAATGGAACATGAGCTACCTTTACCAGTGAAGAAAGGCACCCCTTTATATTTTAAGGTGTCGCTGAATTAGAAAAAAACCACCAAACAACAAAACCGCAACAAAACCCAAGGTGGTGTTCTCTTTATCTTATTGGATCTTATCATTTGTCTATGCATACTTCTTATAAAGGGACTTTAATTATTATAAAAGGATTTTTGTTTCTCTAGCTTTTTGTAAAAAGTTGTCATCCACTAGGGAGTTGTTTGCTGTAATTAAAATAAGTATATTGTTTCTCTCTTCATAATTTAGAACAGATACTAGTTTTGTCCAGTTTTTTACTTATTGTTGAAAAAAATTATAATAAACTCTATGACTTCTACTAAATTTCTGTGAAACTCTAATTCTGGAAGAAAAAGTTCATTCCATGTGGATGTGTGTGAATATATGCTTTAAGTGGTGTGACACCTGAAGTAGAACTTAAAGGCACAAGTATTTTGGAGCTTGTGCCTGATTTAGTAACACAGACCATTCTCCCTAGAAAGGCATGACCATATCCCCAAGTTATATTTAAAGTAAGAAGAATTGTTTATTCTCTTTATATTAAAAAAAAAAAGTGGTCATTTTCTTTGATTAAAAACCAGGATCAAATTCTGTTGAATAGATTTTAGAATACAATAGATTTTATATATTTAGTGAAAAATAATGTTAGTGAGGTTGTCAGAAGTAATGCTTTTGTGAATGATAAAACTGTAATGTTTGTAGTTGTATGTACAACAGATGAATTGGACAGCAAACAAAAAACATGCCTTCTACTTGCAGTAGAGATGATTTATGACAGTTAATTCTGCTTGGCACATGGAAGGTAGCATTAATAGTTTGTCTTGTGAGAAATACAGTATCTTGCTGCTGTCCCTATATTTTTCAATTTTTTCAGTTGAGATACATTTTACTGTTGTGCCTGATAAAAGGGTGGCAGAAGCTTGTTGCTGTAACTTAGGGAAAATACTAAAATTTATTCATCCTCTCAGATTTTGAGAAATAGCATACTGTGTTAACATGTTTTATGTATTTATGATCTCAGATTACCCTGCAGTAAAGATCCCATACAGCATCCATCTAGAATATTTGCATGTATTTATATTGTTTTCAGAAGCCATTAAAGTGGTCTCAAAAGCTTTGATTTTAAGATTGCACAAGTAACCTCAATATGGCCTTGTGTCTATAGTTTGAGATACAATCTTTAATTACATCATGACACTGTTTTTTCCAGAGGATCTTGCTTTAGGGTATACAGAATGGATTGTGTTTGCTATGTAAAGTGTTTTTTCTTTATTTCTTTATCTTCCTCACTTTGGTGTGAACTCCATGCACATCGTCATTTCCGTCTTCTGCTGCCTGTTGTATGGTTTGTGTGTGTTTTTTTTTTTTTTTTTACCCTCTCTACAAATACAGAATGTGCCATCTTTCTTTGACTCTGTCACGTTTATTCTCTCTATTCTCTCTGCTGCTTCCTCTGTTTTGGTTTTTTTTTTTTTTTTGGTAACTTACATTACACCTTTTTCACTCTTACATCGATCCTTTGTGCATCTCTTGATTAGTCTTTCAGTTTTAATGAGAGAACAGAACAAATACTGAAATTATACGAGTGGTTTTCAGTCTGCTGTTTAACTTTGAATATGTGAAAAAGGATATGTTCTTTTGAAACTTCTTTATGTTGATTAAACCACTGACTCTGTGTTATGATGTGTTAATATCGTTAGAAAGAATGACAGTATTTTGCTACTGTGTTGACAACATGAACGGTTTTATATTCAGCACCTGGAAACAGACAATGGTAGTTCATAGTTAAGATATAGTGGAATGATAAATTGTTTTCAGTGGCTTCATAATGACATGTTCAAAGGCAGAGTTACCTTTCTGTGTTTATACAATAGGTGATATTTCCATTTCTTAAATATATCTGTATTTGACAAACTACCCTGATTTTAAGTCACTGTTTGGTACGGTTTTGTTAATTGTTCATATCACCATTTTGAAGCACTGTAGAAAGTAATTACTAAATCTAATTTAAATTTAGTAAAAATTAATGAAATTTAGTAATTTCATTTAAATTTAATAAAAATTACAGTAATTACTAATTTTTTTTTAAAGTCTACAATTTGCCTTTATATCCAGTGATTATTTGAAATATAGATACAAGAATTTGGAGGCAAACTAAAAGCTTTGTGATGACCCTTGATAGAACCTGAAATGCATCAGTCATCAGTATTAACAGAAAAACTGTAATGAATATAGTTACTAAAAATAATAATTATGTATCAATGAACTTTCTGTTGCCTTGTAAATTGTAGACCCCAGTTATTTTCAGATAGTGATTATTTGGAAGCAAGTTATCTTGCACACTGTTATTTGTCAGTTTATACATGTTCTTAAGACCTCCTGGAAAAGATATTGTCATATGTATGTTATTGGCTGCCATTTAGCTTCCTTTATCATAGTTTCATTGTTTTCCCTCTCAGATTTGATAGGGTGACATAATGTGTTAGATAACAGCACTTGCATGTTCAAATGACCTGCCACTGTCATGTTTATATATTTGATCTGCTATGTATCAGTGTATCTTATCTTCTTGTACTTGTTCATGCAATTTTTTATTGCATGGTATTTTTGGTCGAGAAATATGCTCTAGATATTTGTGTTCTTGAAGTGTTTCTATTATGGTCTATTCAGACTTTTTTTTTTTCTTTAAATGAGGAAAAATGATTTATCAGCTTTCTGAAAATTTTCTTACATCGGCATAATTTCTTTTTCCTATTTAAATACTCTCCTCATGACCAAAAAAATTACCTGAATCTGTACAAGGTCAATCTGTTTCAGTTCAGATTCCTTGTGTATTAGATTTGTGGTGTAGTATTCTGGTGATGTTTGGTAGATTAAATTACATCTCCTACCAATGATTGTGTTGACTGGTCTTCTTTGGCCACCTCCTCCCACTGTCCACTATCAAGGCTGCCTATTGTATGTACTTTCCTAATGAGACCTGAATTTTCATAGATACCCTTTCATGTTGAGAAATCCATGTGATGAACAGATACTGTCAAGGGAAATGAACTTAAAAAACTTAAAAAAACCCAACCAACCAACCAACCAAAAACACAAAAAAGAAAAAACCTGCCCAAACCAAACTGATCTATGAAGTGCAACACTTTGACTACAGTATCATAAAGAAACCAGCATGCAAAATAAAAAAAGCTTTAATGTTTCTTGTGCAGAAACCTATGACCTTACTTTTCTCTGCAGTGTATTCTGTGTGACAGCAAGCAGGTTCATGAACCATCAGGTTCATGACCAAGTTTTATCCAAAGACAAATAACTGTTTTCTTCACAGAAACATTGTTAGATTTTAGTTAATTTTGTACCTAGATAAAATGTGAAAAATACAAGTATTATGTAGCTATCAACACACTTCTTATTCCATTTAAGATATGACATTATAAGTATTAACTGAAGAGCATCAGCAAAAGTACAATTTTGCTGATAAATTAATGCTGCTTTGCAGATCATTCTGTATGGCTGCTTGATCTTCTCTTTATTGGACTGATTTTTAAATTTCAGTAGGTAGTGGGGTGACCTTTTAAGACCATCTATTTATTCACTGGAAGTGAGAGCATATGAACTAGTACTCTCTAGGAGTATGACAATTTGTACTTAGCAATTGGTGGTGCTTATCTGTATCGTGTGAGGTTGTTATTATGGCATAAAATTAGACATTATTAAAAATATCTCTAATGGTGAGGAAACAATTTTGTGTTAATATAGTTTTAAAGCCACACTCTATTGTGTACCCATACAGATCCTTGTGGAAACTATGTGTGATGAAGGGTCTTTGTAAAAACTCTTGAGGGAAGTAAGTTGGGTTTTCTGCTCAGAGCAACAGGAATACAGATAGAACACTGTAATTTACTATCAGTTATGATCCTTTACTGGTGGCTTGATTAAACGTAAAAAGATTATGCAAGGAAATAATTTTCTTAAGTGGGACATTTCAGAATTAGTGTTACTTCAAAACCAATTCATTTTTATGCCTGATGTTTATAGCTTAAATGCAGATCGACAAATTTGACCCTTTTAAAAAGATTGCTATAATTTAGCTTCATTAACTATTTTCAGCATGATGTTAATTAGAATATGCAAGTTAGTTGAGCTTTTTGGAGATTAAATTTATTTGATGGAGGCAGTATTGATACGAGATAATACTGGTGTAATTCTACTTTATATAGTTTCAGGAAGAGGTTTTTTATTATATAAAGAAACAATAGAAGCAGCTTTTGATATCTGCAACTATGTTGTTATTTGTATCAAAGCTTCTCAAAAACTGGAATATCAGAGGCCAAGAAAAATCTGTGATATGTAATTCTAATATAGCAAACTTTTATTTCTTCTAAACTTTTAGTCTCATTTGGGAGGTAGGGAGGATTTGATCAATTTGTCTTTAAGCATTATGTCTTAATGCTGGTGGAGTGACCCTTCAAAGACCACAGACATAACATCGTTGTTTCTGGACAGGGCAGACAGGAAAGTGGTATTAATCTGCTTTTGCCACTTTTATATTACTCTTAAGTGCAGCTTGGTTACTCCCTGTCTAGGAGCTAGCTAAATTGTGCAATTTGGTGATAAGAGGGTATATTTAGTTAGATACAAGTGAGGTTTTCCCTCCTGAGACTCTTCCTGCTCTAGAAGTAATTTAGCATAGCACTGGCTGTATTTACATTAATCTGGCAAAAACATGAGAAATTGTCTTACTATGAAGAGAGTAAAGTTTGACAACTTAACTTCTGTTTTTTAAGGTCCCGAATAGCTATTTAGATATGCTGGCTTAATAATCATTGGAATTTGGATTTCATGCAGGCATTCTAAATACTTTATCCAGTCCTTATTGAATCAATAGGAAAACTTCCATTAGTTAATGGAAGTTGAACTACTTTTTTTTTTTTTTTTCAATAATAACATGTGTCTTAACCATGAACCGAACAAACCACTTGAGTATTCTAATAGCACAAGACTTGCACAATGCATTTGTAAACACATGATTTATGGAAATTACTATATTACCTGGAAAAAAATTAGAAATATTCTGTCTCATTCAAATACAAATATAAATTGAATGATAGAAATCTCTGGAAGAATCTTCTGTTTAAAATTTCTGAAAATGCATTAAAGGAAAACCTTTGACCTTGAGCTTTTCTCTATTCAATGCATAAAATAAATGTGAGGGGATACGGACTTGCAAAAAGCCTACTGTGTGTGCATGTTGTGTATAATAAAATATCGAGTCAGATATTGACAAGACTGTTTTAAATATGAAAATGCTACCACTTTCAGGTTATGTACTTTGCTGTATCAGCAGTAAATGGAGGAAAAAAAAAAGCAGACTGTGATATGGGCTGTTTATGTATAAGAGAGATGGCCAAACTCTGGATTAAGCTAAATCTAAATCCAGAATAAATCCATTGAAGTAATTGGAACTTTAGATCTATATGGCTGAGAGAGAAGCCATAATTTCTTGTACAAATTTATTTATCAGTTACTTCAAATAAAAAATTGCCTGCATAAATAATGCTCTGTGCTCAAATAATAAAGATTTTATTGTGAAATGCATAAATTCAAATTAGTTGTAAGTAGTTAATACTGTCAACAAAAAAGCAGAAGCCTGAACAAAGTTCTTTCAATGCTGTAATGCTGAACTCTGCTCTCTGAGATTTTTGTAAACGTGACAGAAATATGTTGCAAGGTTGCTGGGAAGTAATTGTGTGAGACTTTTCTGAACCTCAGTTCTTGGAGTCCCTAGGTATGCTTGAGCAACTGGGGAAAAATCCTCAGCGCTGCTGTGCAGTTTAACTTTATTCTGTGCATACTGAATCTTTAGCCAGTACAAAAGGATGCAGTGTGTTATATAAAGTAGTTCACACATCTTAAGTGGTTTTGGGATCAAGACCTTGTTTTACTTTATTTTCTAAGAGTTAAGGACAACTAATTTGATAGTACTGTAGACCTTTAAAAACACATCTGCAGTCAGCAGAGCTCCAACAGACTTTTTGAAGGAAGCTTTTAAGTTAGTTTGCTTTTGTCTACATTTGCATTTATACACTTTTCAGTAACAGTTCAGCTGTATGTAATGCTAACATTGTCTTGAGCTGATTTACATTTCTTAGTATAGAAAATATTAAAGGCTCAGAGGGTATTAAAAAACCCAATTAATACCAAACCTGACACGTGGCAGTTCTTAGAGCAAAAAGACACAGATTTTCCATTTCCAGTTCTGGAAGTGTAAAGCATTTAGGGAACTACTACTTCAAAGAGAAAATGTTTTAAAGTTATAGGACAACAGAAGTACAAAAAAATAGAAATAATGTGCTTAAATGGACATCATCATAGTGTGGAAGATGACTTTCACAACACGCAGTATTTATACATTAGGGAAAAGTAATTTTCACAAAATAGTGTGAAATTTGTAATCACTTCCATCTTGAGATGTGTGCTTTTTAAAATGATGGCCTCTTGTGCTGTCTGCAGATGTAATATTTGGGCTTTAGTTGTCACAATAAAGACTTCCATACCTTAAAAATAAAAATAATGTATTAAAAGGGTAAAATATTTTCAAATCTTAATATACACATTTATAAATTTGCCTTTAACATTTTCCATTTTCCCTAGGTCTTACAAAACTGTTCCGTATTCCCTGTAACAAACATATGAAGAAATATGATAAAGTTGATTATACAACTTCCTGTTGGAATTTTAGATGGGCTGCTTGACCTTGATAACATGAATCTGTTTATATTGATGAAGTGACTTATCTTAAAAACAGTCAGTTGGAATTGTATGATAACTGCAACTTTATATAATTTAAAAAAAAATTATAGACTTTCAGAATAACTTGTTGCTTAGCTGAGATTTTCCAGTCTTAGTTTCTGCTCACAACTGAAATAATGTTTTATCAAAAATGGTGCAATCGTGTGTTCTGTGGTGGTTTTTTTTTTTGTGATTTACCGTTTTAAAGAAATTATAAGATACTTTTTGACACTATTAATAACCTTCAAAACTAGATGATATGTTAACTCTTTTAAAAGTAGCTAGTTAAATAGATGTAAACCTACTAATTCCTAAACTAGCTGTATTCCAATATTCCAATTGTTGATTTTATTTTTTTTTTAACCAGTGACTGTCTGAAGTAAAATGAATGAGTGATTTGTGAGCACAGAAGATAATACTGATCAGTTTAGATCTGATTTACTAAATTTTGCACTGTGGAACTCTGAATAACATCCAATTTGTGTGTGAGAGCACTGCATGTTTAACTATCCTTGCTGGGAAATATTCATATCTGAGGCATCCATCAGTATGTTTCCTGGCTCAGAAGCTGACATTTTAAGTGTTTTACGATTGGTAGTCAGGAGTAAGTTCTTCAGCAGCAAGTTTCTAAACTACATGACAACAGTAAAAGACTTGATTGGTATAATTAATTTCTCTAAGAAATGTTATAAATGATTGTAGGCTCCCAGACCATACCCATTCTCTGCTGTAGAGTGTTGCATCGCTGATATCATATATTGCATTCCTGAAATCTGAATATGGAAAAAAAGAAGCTAAGGAACACTGTGCACGCTTTCACAAGAAATGGTCATCTTGCAAGAGCTTGTGGATTGAAAGCCTTCTCTGACAGCTCTGGCTGGGGGAATTCTGAGCCATCTGTCTTGCATATCAGATACTACATCAAAGAGGAGTACAAATGAGTGACACATCTTGAAGAACTTATTTCTTTTTCTTTAGCATTACCTGGCCATGCTTTCTCACGTGAAGTATTTAGTAACATATATTTAATGAGTAAAAGATTTATCAAGCTACAAAATACTAAAGTGAAAAAGCAATGACTGAACTAGATAGATGCATCTAATGCAGTTAGCATTCTTCAAAATAAAGTAATTTTTAAATTTTCTTATTGTAAAGTTTTTGAGGTATTATTAATGTAGCTACACAGTGCATAAATGTTTTTATTTTTTTCCTTTAAGGGAGGTAATATTATCATGTGCTGATGGACTTAAAAAGAAAAATGGGTTTCAAATAATGAAATATATTGACAGCTTCCAGGATAATGACACAGCGGGATGTAAACACACTTTAAGTATAGCAAATGGTTGTGTATTGTCAAGGATAGGTGTCTTCTCAGGATTAATTTTTTTTTTTTTTTCAGAACTGGTCTGACTGCAAATTAAATATTGTTAGCTATAGTATTTAAGAAAGCATAATTATGTAAAGGTATACTTTTTTTACTTTAGTCACCTTTATTTACCTTTATCTTTTTTTTTTTTTTTAGTATGTGCTTCTGTCTTACTTGTGCTGAACCAGCTGACTTTTATCTAGTACGTAAACTCCTGAGGAAGACTTTCTTATGTCCTTGTATTTCCATTAATTGGTACTTGTATTGGGTACATGTGATAAGGTTTTGGTAGTAGCGTGGCAAAGCTGCAGTTGTGGCTTCTGTGGGAAGAGGCCAGGGACTGCCTTCTGCTAGACACAGCCATTTCCATATGGTTCTGCAGTGGACCCACCATGTGGCAGAGCTGAGCCCTGTTGGTGCCTTTGTGAAAACATATTTAAGAAAAGGCAGAAAATGTCAGACAGACAAAGGAGGAGGAAAGAGTGAGAAAGAGCAGAGAAGGAGGATGACGTGCTCCAGGTATCAGAGCAGACTTTCCCCTGTAACGTATGGAGAATCCATGCAGAAGCAGATGGGTATTCCAGAAGGACTGCAGCCCGTGCAGACTCCCCTCTGGAGCAGATTTTCCTTGACAGGAATTGTGGCCTGTGGAGAGCCTGTGGTGGAACTTTTCTGAAGGACTGCAACCTATAGGGAACCTATGCTGGAGTAGAAGAAAACTGTGAGAAGGAAGGAGCGGAAGAGAGAAACCAATGTGTATTGACCATATCTACCATACCCTCGTGCCACTTTGGGGTGCATAGAGAAGTCTGGGAGTGCAGTTGAGCCTGGGAAAAGTAGGAAGGAAATGTGTTGTTTTAATATTTGTCTTTTTGTTTCTTACTCCCTGAATCTATTTTAATTGGCAATAAAGTTAATTTTCCCTAAACTGAGTTTGCTTTGCCTGTAATGGCAATTACTAAGTAATCTCCCTGACTTTATCTTGACCTACAAGCCTTTTCATTCTGTTTTCTCCTTTTGTCCCTTTAAACCAAAATAAAAGTTCTGCATAGGCAAATTAGTAGTTTTCTTGGTTTAGTTTAAAGTCGTCTATCTAGGGAACGCTGAACCACAAATCTGTTATTGAAAGCATGGTGCTCTTCAATTTAATTCTATGCTTTCTATTTCCTGCTTAATATTTTTTTTTTTTTCATGCTGATCCTTAGTGGGGCTTCTCTTGTGCTCTCTGTACATGGTTACTGAAAAATAGACTAAAATTCAGGATATTGTAGGTAAGAGAAGCTAAAAATGATCAAAATATTCTCATTGTTAGGATGTAGCTATATGATGCGTGCCCTTTGCCAATCATTCCTGACCCAACACAGCAGTTCGCGGCTTTGTTACTTGCCGGACCTGTTAGTAGCTTCACTGTGCTGTGGACTTGGAGCTTGCAAGCTATCGGCAGGACCTGCATATGTTTCTCAGCCTCACAGGCAAGGGATTTGCAAGGTCCTCATGAGACTGAAAGCAGTTTTTCTCAGATCATCCCTGCTTTGTGGGCTCCTCTTGTAGAGACCACCTTGGCACAAAAGCTTCCTCTGTTCCCACCAGAACTGGAGAAGTTGGGAGTCCTGGAAGCTCTGGGTCTCTCACTGTGATGCTTTATGTCAAACCGATTGTAAACATTTGTGCATATATTTGTCTTTAGTATGTTGGGTTGGTGTTTTGTTGAAGTATTTGTTTATGTTCTTGGGGAGGAAGAAGAGGTCTTGTGGATAACTTGTAAACCAGTTTCAGTGATCTGTTTTGTTTAACTTCAGGATTAAAATCTATGTTAGGATGCCTGTTTTTTCATTAAAATAGGGATGAAAATGCTTTCAAGCATAGGTGATGTTATTAAGAATTTACTTCAGTAATCTATATGCAGACATCACAGATTTTTAGATTAAAAACAGGGTAAATGTACAATAGATTTTTCTGGTATACAAAATGAAAGTATCATAATTCATGGTTGGACTGGTTTGATGTTCTTATACTTCAAAAATACACAAAGACACATTCCATAAGGGGAAAAAAGTAATTCAAGTAAAAGCACTGTTATGACTGTCTGATTTGTATTTCCATCACGGATTATAATGCTATTCATGGGTATCTGTGACTCATTTAAAAAGTTGGAAAAAAAAATTTGCTCTTTCTTTCGTGTTTTGCTTGTCCTACAGCATAGATTAAAAACAGTTTCTGAACTCTCATGAAGTCTATAGCTGATAGCAAACATAATTGTGTGCTTATTATTAATTAATTTTGTTATAACACATTACGTAGTGCTCTTCTGCAGGATTACAATGTTTCACAAATTTTTACCTTGTTTTCTTCAAAGCGAAACATTCATACAAGATATATATAGTTTATAGCTATACGTAATGCAAACCTTGCATGAGCAAAACTTTCTAAGTTATTGTGTTGGTTCATGTAGGATCACGTAGTATATTTCTGTCTGCACTATGAAGCACGATACCTCATTTGAGTGCTTCGCATTGTGGACAAAATGTGATAAAGCTTTAGAACTTTCCATTAAACGTTAGTTTTGCTGTAAAGTGTTCAAATGAGGGAGTCAAATCACAAACTGGGAAATTTTAATAAGCAAAACTTAATTGTAGTTTCATGGTTATATTTGTAAGTAATGAAATACACAAGTGGTTTAGTTACTGCTTGTGGCAAAGGTATTAAACTCATTTGGAGGATAACATAGTCACAGAACACATTTCTATAAGGTCTTTGAAAGTTCTTAAGACACCATATTGCCCTTACATCCTCCCATTGACTAGTTAGTAGTCCACTTGTATTGATCTTAAAATGAAATGTGTGTAAGGTTTCACTTTTAACTTCACATAAAGTTTACACATACATAAAGTAATTGTTGACTTGCGTATATGTGTAAACATTTATGATGAGTTATATTTTTTTTCAGGATTTTCAGGGACCTGGGAAATATGAAGTGAAATGTCAGCTTCAGAAGAAGGAAAACAAAGCAAAGCAAGCCATATGTGTTTTTCTTTCTTTGTTCTTAAGTACTATAATAACCTCAATAATACAACAGTAAGATAACTGTCAAGAAATAATAATTGTAGTGTTCTGTGACTGCTAAAATAATTGTTTCTGTGTGCTCTGAAAATATGATGGCAGAAATAAGTAAAATGTTTTCTGAGTATGTAAACCAATGTAACATGTGCAGTGTATGCACTAGTAGTGGGTACTGTTGCATATTCAAAGGAGATTTTCCCTGCACTGTAGGTCAGCTGCTGGATTTCATTATGTTTACACCTTTTCTGAAGCACAAAAGATATTTTAAAATATTTTTAAGTTATATATATGTGTCTTACTAAGCTAACTAATGGCTTTCAGTTACTAGACACCCAAGGTGACATTTTCACCACTCTATGACTTGATGTGAAAAATGATTTTTAAAATTATCAGGAAATACTCAGCAAATATGAAGTGCCAATACGCGTATGCTGGAGTATACCTTAGAACAAACACTTCCTTCTCATCTTTCTTTTCTTATTAATTGCTCTAAGACAGTTTCTTCTTTTATTACAATTTATATTCAAGTCAAATTTGCTGTATGATTTTTTACTTCATTGATTATAATTTTTAAATTCCAAAATAATCCATGTTGTAGTTATGTTATATAGAACCAGGATTTAAATAGCTTATATCTTTTAAATTTTAGCAAATTTAAAAGTTTTTTTTCCTCCCCCTCTCAGCTTTATACTTGAGAATCTTTTATTTCCTGGAAAAAAAAATTGCGGGGGGCAGGGGGGGGGGGAAGCAAGGTTAAATACTCAAATGAAATAGTCTGAACTCAAGTGTGCATACCTAGAGTGTTTTACATGTTTTTTCTTTGGTGGTGAGCATAAGTGAATGTAGGCAAATTTGATGCTTGCATTGGTGACTGAAAAATGGTTTAACAGATGAGTATTTGTTCGTGTTGTGTTTTGAGTAGTATTAAAAAAGTCATGTGACTTAGGAATACATTGATTTTCAGTGAGACTTTTTTTTTTCCTTAATTTACATCTGACTATAATAAATTCAGTTGGCCAGAGGTTGTGCTCTATACCAACAATAAATCTCAGGAACCAAGGCAAACTGGACACTTCTTATGTCCACACAGCAAAATTCTTTTCCCCTAAAATATATTTACAATAAATTTACAGTTCTTCCTCACATTATTGTCTTGCTATGTGTACTAGTTGGCTTGTGGTATTTAACTGTCTGAGTATAAAAATATTCTGATTTCTGCAATATCGTATAAAATGTGCACCATATATAGAGACAGCAGTGATGTAAATTGCAAGTGGATGGCATAATTTTTCAAAGGTAAGCATGTATTTAAAAATTTCTATAGCTATACCATTAATGCATGGGTTGACTGAATAAACATTTTGCATATTGTCAGCTATTGATATGGCTATGTATTTGTGCTTATACATGGAAAGTATTTTGCACGGCCAAGTGGTGTTAATGCTTGCTGTTAACACTTGGTTGAAAATCACTCTTATGTGACCAGAAAGATTTAAGCTGATAGCTGCCACTGTGTCTGAGTTACATTAAAAAAGAAAGGATGCTGTAAAGGTACTGTACTGATGTAAGCACTTTTTGTTTATGTAGTTTCTGAATGTGCTGTAGGCTATCATTGGCATATTTTTTCCCCTTGTGCTTCACTGGAGATTTCCACCTGGGAAATCAATCACTCCAGCTCCTGGCACATACAATGAACCATGCACAGCTCTCAAGTCCTATAAAGCATCAGGAATGAAAAAAGATCCAAACTGCAGTTTGATTTACTCAAGACTGCACTAGAAAAAACGCCAGGTTTACAATTAATCCAAATACTGCTGGTATTCAGGGTATATAACCTAATATTAGTCCTATTCTAGGACATTAGTAATTAATCTTGTAATTGAAAAGACAGTAAATATGGGATTAACTTGAAATAAAAATTCTAAGAATTAGACAAAATGTACTAGATTTTGGTCGAAGGAATGCAAATATAGTTTCCAACTCACTATTATTTTGAGGTTCTAGGAAATCTGAATACTTATTTATCTATGCAAACTGATTTATAATAGAATGCTTGGTTTCCCTTACTTATAGAATTGCTACCTAATGAAGAAGCAATATGAATAGCACCTCTAGATGCTGAATTTCTCCTTCTTTTCCCCCATTTAGGGCTATTATAAAATAAGACTATTTCTCTAAAAAAACAAGCTTTGAAGCTAACTATTAACAAAATACCCAAGATGCAATCTTTATATGGAAAGTATTACTTAAGTGAATACATGAATAATGCTTTAGTGTTGGTATGTGGATGGAAGGGCAAATGATAAAACACATCTCTAAAAGGCACATTTACATAGCATGCTCTTTTGTGGTTGATGCATGATTATGTAAGTCAATGGTACTTGGTGGCATACCAGTTCTTTTTGGTTATCTGCTGTCACCAGTCACTTTGTTGAACAGAGACTTGGTGCCTTCTGTAGCTTTTTTGCATTTGTTTCTCTTTGGTCCTTAAGTGCTTATATCTCACTCGAGTCATCTGCAACTCAGTGGTTTACTGAAACCTCACTTTTCGCTCTGCTTGGAAAATGTAGCAGTTGAATTTTATTCTCCAACTTGCAGGTCGGTTGCCAGTGCCATCTATGTAAAGTACATGTGTCCTACCACTATTTTATCTGCCATTTATACCCTGCACTGAAAAGAGGAAAGTATTCAGAAATGCCTTCTGAAATGCTTTCTGAATGACACCACATCTCATCCTGAGATCTCTTCATACACCTGGTCTCAGACCCTGATCAGTCAGAATGAGAGGTATTGTCCTTGGCACCTCTTTTGTTTTCTGTGCTGAACTGCATCAATAAGCCGGAGCCATTAACCAAAGAGATTGGTCAGTAGAATTTTTTCATACCCCACCATGCTTTGGGGTGAATGTTCTGAGAGTTCTTGGGGGTGCGTATGCTGATAGCAGTTACAGAGACCATGTTTAATTTGGAGAAGATGAGGCTAAGGAGAGACCTCCTTGCTTGAAAGGAAGTTGTTGAGGAGTGGGTGTTAGCCTCTTCTCCCAAGTGAGTAATGACAGGAACAGAGAAAATGGTCTGAAGTTGTGGCAGGGGAGGTTCAGATTAGATCTTAGGAAGAATTACTTTACTGAAAGAGTAGTCAGGCACTGGAACAACTTGCCCAGGGAGGTGATGTAGTCACCATCCCTGGAGGTATTTAAGAATACCTCCATGTGTAGATGTGGCACTTCAGGGCATGCTCTAGAAGCCGAGCTTATAAGGGTTTTCTTTACGTGTATATGGTTGGACTTGGTGATCTCAGAGATACTTTCCAGCAATGAAGATTCTGTGATGTTGCCATGTATTTAAGTTTTTGACATAAACCCCTTTGTCTGATTCTTCTGAATAATGTTGAGGACATAACTCAGAGGTGATACTCATTGTTTTTATATTTATGAGTGTTGATGAGGATGCAGTCTTAACTCCTCTCTCCTTTGTTGTTAGCAGACGTTAATTTTGAAATAGGTTTTCGGCTCACCTGTCAACTCCCTACTAGCAAGCCTTTAAAGTGCACATGGAAGCCTTATGCTTGTCCTCTTCTGTTGAATGTAGCTGTGAATCACATTAAATGCCTCAATTCTAAACTGTCATCAGAGATTACCCAGTACAATTTGCTTCCCTGCTATCAGTCCAAATGTTTTATAAATTTCCTCTTATAAAAGCATACTTTAATAAAAAGTAAAATCTCAGTTATTATGTGAGTCTGTACAGTAGTTTCTCCTCTACAAAAAAAAAAAGTGCATGTGGGAATAGGGAGGTTTCCAGAAGAACTACCTCCTCAGACAATAAAGAAAAAGAGGAGGGCAGCCCATACTGGGCTTAGATCAATGATGGTCAATGGTGTTTACTGTTACTCTGAAATTGGTTACAACAAAAAAGCCTTTTTACCTCCAGACAAATTTCTCAACATGAAAGACCTGATCCAGCATTTAAATGGTCATTGTATTCCAATGTTAAAATCCCCATAGTACTGAAAATGAAAGGTTTTTTTTTTTTTTTTAAATGTATATTTGGCATGGATAAGGACAGTAACATTTGGATCTTAAGCTCCTCAATGCTTAAGCTTTTTTGAAAAAACAAGACTTTTGTACTCCTGCTGATTATCAGGTAACTTTAAAAAATACAACTTTAAAAAGAAAGTAAGGAAGATAAAAATGCCTGAGAATTTCAGATGTTATTTTTTCTCCAAATGATTAAATGTTTTGAAGAATTATTTGTATTTAGTGAAAAAAAGAAATAAACAATGAAAGAGAATTAGGTACTGAGTATGCCCAGATAAACATGTCTACACTTTCGTTCCTGAATTTGTATTTTTGCTCTTTTGTGGAAATGATTAATTTAAAGGCAAAACCAACTAGTTTTGACAATTTTTGTCATATAAAGCAGAACATATTTTACTCACAACAGTATTAAAACTATTTTTTCTGTGCAGTTAAAGGGGCAACTTGTGATTATGAAGCTCCATAAGTGCTAGAGAAGAAATAGCAAAAAAAATATAAAATATCAATGGTGAACTAGACATTTTGCTAGTTGTTTTTGGAATAAGTTCTGAAGCTCTTCAGCTTTCCTACTTATATTTTTGTTGCACAGTCGTTCTGTTCTTTGTCACAAATCTCTATCTTTACTTCAAAATAATAATCCCTTTAAAATGTTATTCAATGCTTATGTAATGCTTCATAGAGTTTTATATTGCAACCTGGTTCAGTGTAAATCTTATCTACTGAAGGGAAGCATTTAAGAACCTGATCAATTCTAAACATTGTAAAGTTCTATTGCTAGAGTTCCATATTTATGTTGAATCACAGCTGAAAGCAAAATATATTATCATTTGATTATATTCATGGATGAATAGCCTGTTGTTCTTGAAATATGTAAATGTAAATTGTTAGTCCTTCTGCCCTGACTTCTAAGAGAATCCTGCTCATTCATCATTGCTGCTATATAAATACTTAAATATAATTTAAGTATAGAATAAAAAGACAGAGTTTAACATGCTAAAGTGTGATTAGAAAGTGGACGAGTTAGGAAGATAAGATAAAGATGACAGTAACTGGATAATTAACAACTTTGAAAACCTAGACCATTATGTATATTTACAATAACCCCCTGTATTCTCTTTAGCAGTAAGATGAGCCTTAAAACTAGTACAAAATTTTACTTCAATATACAACATAAAGATCTGTTTCCTACAAAGACTAAGTTACTATGAAAGAATAAATATGGATCTGGGAGTGTGTTTTGTCCCTTACCATTTGCCACACTTAATCAATAAATGCTCTATTGTTTAGGGTTTAAATTTGTGCTACACTGCTGATACCGAAGGGGATCTCATTCTCTGATAATTAAAAACATGACCATTGCCCCCTTTTATACTTGTTTTTCTCATCCACAGAAATCAAGATGGTGGTTTGTGCCCAGCGACATCAGGATGAGGAGTGTGCAGGTAAGGAACCTGATTTGACCCCAAAGTGTAGAATCACATGTATCCTACAGTGCAGATGTTTCTTGAGTGAGTTCTTCTTTGTATTACTAATTTAGCTCTCTGTGGTACTGCAGTATAACTCTTTAGTAGCTTTCATATCCTTGCATGTGTAACAAAATATCTCTTACCGGAATAGCGACCTCTAAATCTAGCAGCTAGGATCCTCTGTTAGGCTGCATTTTTTCTTCTGGTTCTGAAGTTAGAAAAAGAGCCACAGTAAAATCTATTTCCCTTTACGGCACAGTTTAATGACTAACATTTAAGTCCTCTTTAGGGCTACATTAAATTTCTTTACCACTTGTTTTATCTCTTCGTTACAGGTTCCTTATAATAAATCACTCATTTAGATTTTAACATAGAATAATCTTTTTTTCGGTAAATTATGGCTACAAATAGCCTGTCACATGATTCAGTATGTTTCTTACAAAGTAATTTTAAGGAAAAGGGAAGACACTGAGCAAAGTTTATCAGTCTTAAAGAATACACCAGTAGCTAGCGCTATCACCTGAGCTTTTCTTTGAAAAGTTCTTGGTTGGAGCAGATTTTTTGCAGCCAGAAGAAGCATCTAGGGGGTCCTTCCAATTTTATAGAAATATATTTCCACTTATCTACTCAAAGAGAAACTTCACTATGTGATAATCCCACCTCCATTTGTAGAAAATAATTAATTATGTTTTTTTCAACTACACCAACAATGATGAAATGTAGCACGACACTGTCTGATTTAACAGTTGGTAATTTTATGCCATACTTTTGGTTTCATAGAGTCATCAGTTCTGCTTTTAGTTACAGTATTTATAAATGTTCTATTGTTCATTCAAGTATGTCTTTTACACAATAAAGTAAATTTTTAAATGTACTTCTCTCTTTCCTGCATGCTTTTTAACATTTTATAGAAGTAATTTCATGACTTTTATTTAAATAAAGATGTAAAATTTAGCTAAGAAATAAAAATAAATAAATTACCAAATTATTACTTTCCTTTATTGTCAGATGATTAGGGTGTTCTTTCATTCATTGTCTCTCAGATGCTTTGTTAGCCAACATATTATGGGACCATCTGAGAAACCTCCTAAAAGGCAAAAGGATGCACTTTGCCAAATAGATTAGCTACTGGGATAGATTTTTCTGAGTGTTGCAAAAATAGAAATATGTGAGTTCCCCCAGGTGTTAATCAGCCAAACTAAACTGCTCATTTACATTATCATGGCAATTAATTGTAGATATATTTAGATATGACACTTGTTTAATAAAGGGCAGAATGGTACACTCAAGATACTTTATGTTTGCAGGCCTATATAATAAAACTAGTTGCTAGCAAAGAGTGATTATTCCTGATCTTCATTTTGAAAAATTTTTATTTAACCTTTCAGGACTACAGAGCATACATATTTAACTGATGTGTGCATATTCATAGATATCGAATTCTACTGATAGATTGCAGTTGAATGCTAAGAAATTCTGAGCCTTAATAAAAAATTCCTTAAAACAAAAAACATGCCTGAAGAATTAAAAAGAATAAAATGTCTGCAATTAAAATTTTAAAATTTAAATATAGAAAAATATTATTCAATAATATTAACTGTAATAACCATGATTGTTTAATTGTCAAGATTTTTATTGTTTGATGTTTTAATAATAAAAGTTCTTAGTTTTAAAATATAATGTAAGACTTGCCTGATATATAGAGAATATGTGAAACCAGCAGTATACTCTAAAATTGACTTTAGATCATCAGGCCTTAGGTTAACAGGATTCATATAAATTAAAACTATAAAAGACAATTTTAAATGAGGTTTTTCTTTTTTTTTTTTAAAAGAATAACTTATCTGTGCTCTAGAATTTTCAGGTCAAAAAAACCACTGAAAAACTCTTGAGAACAGGATCTGTCTTGTCAACAACAGAAAGAAGAACAGTAGTTGGCATGGTAAGGAGTCTTCTTGGATTGCTGTAATTCCTCTATTGTTTTTAAATTACTGAATGAAAAAGGGTTGGTGGGGTTTAATTCTTGTACATCATAGCTCATCTGAACTAAACAATTACTCTTGAAGAATATCCAAAATATCTAACACTTATTTTTTATGTTGTCTACACAATGGTATCTGTGAGAATAACATCTTGCAAAATGTGTGAATCTGAGAAGTACTATTAAAAATACTTTCTTTTTCATTTTTTGTAATATGTATTTGTTACCACTGTTGCTCACTGCTCAAGTTTATAGAACAGTGTGGTCATAACTTTTCCTAACAATTACAGTTTATTTAGAATGTGGCATTGCACTTGTGTAGTTGCACTTTCTGACATGGCATTATATTTGTTAACAAGACATGTTATTGGCTTCCGTTCTGCAATCTTTTCATCTGTCTCCATTTAATCTCTACAGATTGCCTCAGCATTGTCTTAATATGGAATTATTTATTTCTAACACTTACAAATTGTTTTCCTGTTCTAGATGATTAAAATACATTAAGCACTCATTCTCACTCTGAGAATGAACAGTTTCTGCACAATATGGTGTTTATTTCAGAGAGCTCAGTCAGTTAGAAGAGGCTTGGCTAAAAAAGTAAAATTACTGAACAGAAAATTGGTTCTGTTTTACCTCAAACCAGGACACAAATGTTTTGCAGGAAGGAAATAGATTTCTGCTTTGAGATTTTGATTGTTACTATGGAAGTGAGAAACAGAACCATTTTAGAATGATGAAGAATAACTTGGCCTTGTTTTTGGGGCCGGGGGGGAGAGAGGGGAAGGTATATGTTGAATAGACCAATAGAAATGCATTTTCTCTCGCCTTTCACTGTCATACCTGTTTGCTAGCCAACAAACTGAAAGATTGGCTTCCTTTTTGACTCATTTTGGATGTGAAAGCTTCAGTATACTCATAAGTCAGAAAAATTGTTATTTTACTGCATGAGTAATGATGAATCACTTTCTTGTGTCGTATTTTATTATTGATTGAATTTTCTAGAGGTGACAAGTTCTAGTAAGAGGCAGCTTACTTGTATTTATATTTTGAACAGCTGCTTAAAAAAGAAATGTCTCATGTACTGGGTTTGTGTGGCAAGGTTTCAGTAGCAGAAGGGCTACAGAGGTGGCCTTCTGTGAGAAGCTGCTGCTGGCCACTGGCCAAGGCTGAGCCCATCAGTGATGGTTGTAGCACCCCTGCGATAACATATTTAAGAAGGGGGGGAAAATCTCTGCGCAATGGCATTTGCAGCTGGAGAGAGGAGTGAGGCTGTGAGAGAAACAACTCTGCAGACATGGTGCTCCGGGCACCGGAGCAGAGATACCCCTCCAGCCCATGGTGAAGACCATAATGAGGCAGGTGGTCGCCCTGCAGCACATGGAGGTTAACGATGGAGCTGATATCCACCTGCAGCCCATGCAGGACCCTGTGCTGGAGCAGGTGGATGCACTCAAAGGAGACTGTGACTCCATGGGAAGCCTGCACTTGAGCAGGCTCCTGGCAGGACCTGTCACCCCATGAAGAGAGGAGGTCATGCTGGAGCAGGATTGCTGGTGGGACTTGTGATCCTGCAGGGGAAACATGCTGGAGCAGTTTGTTCCTGAAGGACTGTACCCTGTGGAAAGGACCCATGCTGGAGCAGTTCATGAAAAACTGCAGTCCATGGGAAGGACTCATATTGGAGAAGTCTGGGGAGAACTCTCCTGTGGGAAAGACCCCATGCTGGAGCAGGGGAAGTGTGTGAGGAGTCCTCCCCCTGAGGAGGAATGAGGAGCAGAGACAATGTGTGATGAACAGACCACAACAACTGTTCCCCATCCCCCTGTGCCACTCAAAGGGATGAGGTAGAAAAATGGAATGATGTAGAGCCTGGGAAGAAAGGATAGTTAGGGGAAGGTGCTTTAAGATTTGGTTTTGTTTTCATTACCCTACTCTGATTTGATAGGCGACAAACTAAATGAATTTCCCAATGTCAGGCCTGTTTTTCCTGTGATGTTAATTGGTGAGTGATCTCCCTGTCCTTATCTTGACCCATAAGACTTTTGTTGTATTTTGTCTCCTACGTCCAGATGAGGAGGGGAGTGGTAGAGTGGCTTTGGTGGGCACCTGGCATCCAGCCAGGGTCTGACCTACCACATCTGACCATATGCAGTGGATAATTCTGTTGGCATTCCAGCCACCTCATAGTATATCAGATCTATATAATGAAGTTCAGTGTTGCAACAATAACATCGTTGAATAAAATCATGTTTAAAAACCAACGTCAATAAAGAAATAAACCACTATAATAATAATAATTTAAAATAAGTACATATGTACTCCTCACTGAAAAATTTTTCTTTATTACATTATATTGGGAAGGAATGAATACATAATGTGCTGAAATATTATTGTTCATTCTTTATTTCACCCTGTCATTATTGGTACACATGTGCAAAACGAAATTAATAAAAGATTATTCTTGTTCTTTTGAGGGGCCAGTGGAGCACATAATGCCAAATATAATTAAAATAACATAATGCAAAATTTCTTCATGATATATGAAAATATTCTCTAAATATCCTTTTTAATTTAGCATAATATCTTCTTCAAACATGATCCTTCTGTTTTTTGTTTAAAAAAATTAAATCAAATAATCTCCTACATATTTTTATATAGTGTGAAAATTTAACCCCATATATGCTGATAGCTTTTGAGGGTGACGCATGGAAGTGTTATTTCATGTTTTCAGACAATTAATGTAAATTATAGGGGATGAGTCTTATAACAGCTGTGGGGATTTGTATTGCAGGTCCTTCACTCAGCAAGTAGTATCTACATTGTAGTAGTTGCCTAAGATTATACATGAAACCATGTTTGTAGGAAGAAGAAAATGATTTTTTTTTTTTTTTTAGAACAACAGATACAGCATATGTTTGTGTGTGAGGAAATATGACATGGGGAAAATAAGCTTTTGCGAGCTTGAGCCCTTCTTCAAGTGATGTTTAAAGAAATACTTTTCCAGGGTTTTTACATTAAGAAGGACTTATGTACCTGAAAACTCACCTAATTTCTCAGTTTAAATAAACTACTCTGCTAAAAGGAGCTCTTTGTGCTCCCAACAGAATGTTAAGCCCTCTGAGTGCGTAGTCTATTGAAGTGAATAGGATTTCCAATAACTTAAAGTATTTCAAATGCCTCTTTTGGATAGGACTTCAGAATCTGCATGTTGTTCTTTGCCAATGCTCCTAAATTTCTTCAGTTGCAAATTTTCTATGAATCATGTTGCCTTCTGAAACCAAATCACACACTTCCTGGATACGTCACGGGCATACTTGTGTCCACTAGTTTACAGGGCAAGTTAGATAACACCAGTCTAGCTTAACTGGAGGTAACCTGTGGAAAGAGAATAGATTTGTGGCCGTTTAATGCATCACATGCATGTTTTTTATCTCTGTCTATTTTGGAGTTATTTAGAAAGGACAGTTCTCTTCATGCTGCTTTCAGCAAGCTAAAAATTAATCCAGTTATGAAAATCTACCATGCATAAGAGGAAAGTTTCTGTAAAGTATGAACGATAAAATTAGCTGAAGTTGGCAGGTTTAATCCACTATGAAGGGGTAATCACGTAAACTGCTGGCGGACTGCCATTAAGCTATTCATAGTATGTAGTACTCCTGAAGAGAATTAAATATAGTCTATTATGGCCGCTAATACACAAGTGTAGCGTACTGCTGATTGCGTCCTTTACCTAACCTTTCAATTTCCATGCACCTGAAATGCACTGAGATAGATTAATACACATTGCTTGGATTAAAAAAAAAAGTAAAAGAAATTCTTTAGAAAGTGTTAAAACATTTAAATTCATAAAGTTATTTTCAATGATGTGGATACATTCTATTGTTTATAGACATATAAATGTCTGTCAAGTCTACATAACGCAATATGAAGATATATTTGCAATCTAAAGATATGCATTTAATTTTTTTTTTCTATTTTATATGTAGCTGATGCTTTAGGAGATATAAATGTTTTCGGGATGTAGGGAATATGCTTCTCACTTGACTTTTATTGTATCCTCCATGATTCAACAACAAAAAATCAAACTCAAATCCTCCTTCTCTAGTCTAAAACTTACAAGAAATGGGAAAAAAATTATCAGAATTCAGTAATGATTTTCTCTATGTGTTTTAGACAGTAAACATTAAAAGCATTTAGAAGTTGTTATACCTAATTTAAAACTTTCTTACTGCTTAATTTTTAGAAGGCCCTATAAACTGAATGATAAAAACGACTTTGTATTGTACCGTCCCTTAAAATTACATGTCTTACATGATGTTATTTATATGTATCTGTTTTTATTTTGATGACACAATCTTATATTTTCATCAATGCTGAAAATTTTATCTTAATGTATTCGAGTGTTGCTTCTCTCACTGCTGGAGGTCTGCCTTTAGGGAAATGTGAAATAAACATCTGAGTTATCTGTGAGGTGTATGGTAAGACTGATAACGTTCAGACAAATGCATCAGTCCTAATAACCCTTTTTTAATGCTAAAATCTTTTCCAGAGAGTGCCATCCAGATAATTGAAATAGGGATCCCAGCTGCTCAGAAAGGTCTTGAAGCTTTGTATTCTCTTTCTCAGCAACCCTATGGTAAGATTTCTTTAGCATATTAAAACCAATTGTCTTTTTTTTGTTGTTGTTGATTTTATCTTAGAACTAGCTTAGGTAGGAAAACTAACAAGATAACTAAAGTTATGACAGTGTATGATGTAATGAAACTGTAATTAGTATTTGAAAATACTATCAACATGTTTCTTTTTAACATGGTGGGAAAATAACATACTAGATATTATGTTATGGAGCTAGCAGCCTGATTTGAATTAAGCAACAGTAGGAACCAAAGTGTTCTAGACGATGGTCTCTGAATTACTGGTGGAGTTAAAGTCCATGAAAATGCGAACCAACATAATTTTGCAGAACTCTGATTTTTAAAATGGTTGATAAAATCAAGAAGCATGCTAAACTCTTTTTCGCAAATAAACAAGGTATAAGATTAAAAAAGAGACAGAAAACATTTTCAGAAACAAAGCAAAGGCTAATAAAGGTTTTTAAAGGAGGAAGAGAGAAGAGTCTCTAGTGATGAAATATTATAGACATGTAGAATAGCTTAATATAAGACTCAGATGGACAGAGGGAAAGAAATAATGATAGGATGATAGGTATGAAATGAAATTGGAGAAAAAGAAACAAAAGGAAGTGAGGAAAATAAAAGACTTAATTTACTGAAAAACAAGAAGAAAGCAAGTAATGAAAAACAAACAAAAAGTTGCATGATTTTTGTAGCTGTGTTTGGATCATATTTGATCATGAATCTGAAAGAAGGCAATTGTAGGAATGGTGCTAACAATGATAGAGAACATAGGAGAATGTAAAAGATTGTTTAAATTTTTGTCATTTGGAATTTCAGCTTTGTTACTAATGGAGAGATAGAGCATTGTTTATTAAAATGTTTTTCTTGTGCCAATGTGTGAAGATTTTAACCATTTGGATGTGCAAAATGGGAGTAAATACAATTCTGAAAATACAAATGTTTTTTAGTGTTGTTACTAAACTTTTCCCATGTTAGCAAAATCTTTGTTTTATTAAAAGTAACTGGTCTGTAACTTTACCTTTATTTCATTTTCAAGCTGTGAATGTACATGAAAAGTTGAAGTATCCAAACCTCGGAGAATAGAATATCTGTAGCACTTTGAGTGATTTAGTAGCTGGATTGCAATAGCAATTCTCTCTGTAAGCATATCTTGTATAAACAGTTAAGCAGGTTCTATTTAAAGGCTAAATCACTTTTAGTATATTGTCAGAATTATAACTTTCCTACTGTATTGTTAATTAAACCACTTTGGAGCCATATTAAAACTAGTATGCACCATGTTTCCTAGCAAATTGAAGAGCTAAGACTTGCTAGGTTATTCTGTGTAATTTTGGGCTGCTGATCAAAATTTTTAATTTATATTGTGAACCTACAATACATAGATTCCAGTTCAGTCTTTTATAAGACGTTTCTGTCTTCAAATAGATTATGGGTGTTTTCATTGCCTAAAGTACTCAGTTATATGAAAAATAAAAAAACTGGTTAGAGATGGCAGTGCTAAGTTTCCCATCATTTACTTGTGTTTAAACATTTTCTTAGTGTTATACTGAATGCTTCCTCTTTTCACACAACAATTTTTTTCATTTGAAAAAGACAACAAAACACTTTGATCTAATAGATTAGAAAATAAAAACAATAAATTTATGATTATAAGATTTGAAAAATGGCAATTATGATGCACATTGCAAAATCAATAGAAATAAGTATTTATTTTTTATAATTATATTTTATTTATTCTGTGTGTATGTACCACCAGCAAATTGAGTAGTAAGGATTGATATTTGAAAGGTGATTGACAAGAAGGAAGTGGGCAGAGGAGCTAAGAAAAATTATTTGCAGGCAATTAGCTTATTCATAGCTGAAATGGATCTAGCATAGCAGAGGTAGTATTGTGGGGAGGATAAAGAGTTGAGGTGTCATACCCTATATAAGGTATGGTATGAGGCTTGTTTCTGGAATATACAGAGGAGGAGTGCTTTTTCTCCCTGGTCTAGGGGCGCTCTTTTTTTTTAGGGAGACTAGAGAACCCAGAGAAGACTCAGCTAAGAAAAAACAATAACCTTATTGCCTCTGATCACAAGAGAAACTAGAGATGCTGGATAAAATACCTGTTACTTACTGAAAACAAAGTTAAAGATGGACAGGAGCAACAGATGAGAAAAATCCTTGGAGGTGTCAGTTCACTCAGAACGTTTTAATACAAATGTCTCTAGCTGAAACAGCTGCAGGTAGAGTTGGAATGGAAAAGAAATTCCCTAACTGAAGTATTGCCCTAGAGCCGTAACAGTGGATGCGTCCAGTGTAAATACAGGTCTAAAACTGAAGTACATGATGAGATGTGCTAAACCTGGTGTGGGTATTTACTACCAAAATACTTACGGCAGGAACTGAAAAGTGGCATCTTCATCAAGTGAAAGGCAGGGCATCCCTTCCAGGCATTTTGCTTGGTTTTCCCTCCCTATGATTCTGTGGGAATAGAGATGTTCTGGAAAAGAAATATCTACATTTCAGGCTGGAACATATACGTGGTTTATTTTTTTTTTCCTTTCTTCGACTGTTCTTAATTGTCACTTTCCACTTGAGAGCAAGTGCTCCATCGGGCTGGTTTGCTACACCTTGAGGGGTGTCCCAGATTCACTGTGTATTGCCTTTCAGTTACAGGAGTGCACTGTTCAACTTCATTACCTGCTTCTGTCATTTTGTATTAAAGCTGTATTCCTCCCCTCATCAAGAAAAGCAGTCCCATTAAAAAGACATGTAAACTGGCTGTTTGAGGCTTAAAATTTTGTTAGGTAGGGTTAATAAAAATTTCCATTGTCTGGTGTTTATTATACTAATAATTTCTTGAGACTACAATGCTTTAAAACACATGATGTATAAGCACTAGAACAATAGTAATGCCAAATGCAACTGAGGCTTTCTGCTTAGTAAGGTATTTAGGTCCTGGAAATTTTTGCATGGTTTCTTGTGGGATTTTAAAATTCATTTTAAGAGATAAATTACTCCATTAACTTTACAATAGGTAGCTATTATTTTATGCTCATCTAATGCTGTGATACCATATGGCAATAGAGATCTGTGAGCCTCTAAATGCTTTACATTTATTTTTGTCATCTTGTAGTAAATTATTTTTCTGGAAAGTAGAACTCCTTATGTAGCTACTATGATTGTATTTAGATACTGTCATGTCTTTCCAAACTTAGTTTTTGAAAAAATCTGTGCTCAGTTTGCTTTTGAGAAATTATGTGTGTTAACCCTGTTGTACAAAAACAATGTGTGTTTTCTCAGACACTCAGAATGTATGGGAATTTACCAGGCACAGAAATTGTCCAGTGCTACTGGTGGTTTAATTTTATCTATGTTAGTTTTATGATAAAAAGCAACTTTCTACCTTCTGTTTTTTTTGTCTTCTGTCTTACAGTAGCATTTTTGGAGATGGTCTTCTGCAAAAATGCAGTTATCATATACTCTCAGGATTAAAAAAAGCCAACTCTGGATTTGAGTATCTCTATGAAATGTTAATTCATGCCCAAGGTCCTTTGTAATTTTCGTTTGTATTTAAGAAGTATTGTGTTTTATGAAGTAGACATCTGAGTTGTAGAAGTTAACTTGTCAGATTTGGAATGGGATTTTTATCCTTGAAGGGATAAAAATTATTTAAAAGTGGATTTTTGCAGCTCCTATATTCTCTTAGTAACAAGTGTACTTTATTGGAACTGACACATTCCATCAACTGCCTCCCAAAAGCTCCTTGCTGTCTTTACAATCCAGACCACAAGAAGTTAACCTGCTGTGTAGATGGCAAGCCGCTTTATGATTCTCATACGTACCTGCTGTTTAAAGGTTAAGTATAGTAACATAAAAAGTTTTATGTCATGTTGATTAATTGAAAGATATCAGCTGCTGTTAACTTTGTCAGAAGTACAAATCATACAGAAATAGGGAGCCGGGCCTTACCATGACATTAATACAATCTGTGTGCTTGGGAAACAGTAAATAAGCAGGTTTTGAGACATATCTGAACTACTGCATACCTGAGCAAAGTGAGAAAATGACAAGGAAAGTTTCTTAGTTTAGTAAAAACGGAAATAAAAATTTAAGCAAGCTAGGTATAGTCTCCTTTTTTCCAGTGGATCATCAAAACTGTGCAAAACACAGTACAATGGTAGATATACATCCTTGGTTACGTTTGTTTCATCACATGAAGTTACATCACAGAAGCAGCAATATATATGCATAGTTTTAATAGAACTTAATAGAACTTCTTTTAAAGTGATGTAATAATTTTTAATAGAGTTGTCAGATACCTGCCTTTCCTGGTTTTGTTTTAGCTGAGAAGTTTGTGAGAGATCTTGATAATTATCACTGTTTATTCTGGTCAGTTGCAACTTCTAGCCATTCCAATAATATTTACATTTTTGTTCCAGTCCCTGTTTTAATGCTTCATTTCTATGAAATCTCAGATATCAGCTTCTTAGAGATGCTATCCTGTATGAGAAGAGGAATATCATGCTCAGTAAGGTGACATTTGTTTGAGAAGTAAGCCTTAGATTTTACTTCTGAGGATTTCATTTTTCAGTCTTTTGATTCTTCTGAAATTATTGAAGAAAATCAGTCTGATTTTTCCCTAAGGTATCCTTACTGTAGAAGTTTCTGTGTGTGTTTGATCAACCTCTGAAATATTGATTTCAGATATAAAGAATGCCAATGGTGGTTTCTTTTCACACTTTTTTTTTTTAACATTGTTATCTCTTGTAGTTTTTGAGCATTATAATATTCCTCCTCTATATGTATATATATTATTTTTACATCAGATTGCCTGGTTTTAAATATTCTGAATTTAGTGCTCTATGAGAAGATGAGTTGTTTATGGACAGGTATTTTTAAAAGTGAATTGAAGTGTACTGATTTGAAAAGAAAATTTCACTAGCCACCGATTTCTCATTTAAAAAAAAAAAAAAGAAAAAGAAAATATTTAGGACCTACTCTTCAGTTAATGTTTCCTTTTTGTCATCTTATTCTTCACGAGAAAGTTATAATTAGAAACAATTGATAGTAGCAGTTTTGGATTTAATTTGTGACATCTTATAGAATATAGCATAACTATGTATAAGATGCATGCATCAAAAATCAGAGAAGCGAAAATAGCTATCTTTAATCCTACTTAAGCCTTCAAAGGGATGGGATCATAATAAGGAGAACTTAAATTTATATTTAGTTAGTTGTAATCTAATTATGTGTGTGAAAAAATAAAAAACCAATTATCACTATTGCAATAATAACACTAAAAATTAAAAGTTTTTATGCTCATTTCAGTGACCATGAGTGTGTCAACTTTTAGGTTTAAGCCATCTTTTTTTTTCCATATCAGGCTGAGTAGCCAAGTCTTGGCAGTATGGACTCATTGAGGACTATGTTGAAGAAATACTCCTTACTGGCTATGGCTTGTACGTGTTGTATCTTGATCAAAGCAGTAAAAGGTTCACATTCCTAGTTCACAAGTAGTTACAAGACACCTGTACTACCTTGTTGTCATGCAACAACAAGCAATGTTTTTCTCTCCTTCTTATCTAAAGACTATTTTTCTGGTAAGCCCTTAACATTTTGGCACATGCTAATCAGCTGTGTGAGAATCAAGTTGCAATAAAGGGTATTGCAAAGCTGACATAATACAATAAGCTGTATTATTTATTTTAGTCAAGCTTTTAGCTGTTCTTTCCAACTTTCATTACTAAGGAGGTATGTAGAGCGAGAAGAATTGCTCATGTGACTCTAAAGATGGTAGCTGTGAAAACCAGGATAATTATTTTCAAATGAAATATGATGAAAAATTAGTAATAAACTATATAACCCTTTTTTTCAGTATTTTTCAAAATATTCAGGCATCATGTTTTTCATTGAGGACAGTGCTTTCTCTGAGATCTGATTTTTACTTTCTATATCTCTATAAAGAACCTTTTGATCTGAACATCAGATCATGAAAAGGCAGTGAAAAATAATTATCTGTTTCTGTATTTAAGCACATGCCAGTATTTATGAAAAAATCTGCTGTAACATTTATAGCATTGAGAATTTGGCATGTGCCACTAGCACCCAGCTGCTTAAGTTCCTCACATCTTGCTGTTTAGAAAGTCAATTTATTTTTTACAGAACTTATGTTCTTATACAGATAAATTTGAGACTATCACGAAATGAGACACAGTAATCAATTTAAACTCAGCAGTTGCCTGCTATTAATTGCCATTTACACACATTTAAATGCAAAGCTCATGATAGCTCTGATTCATAAAACGTTAAAGATATTTTTAATAGGGAAAAAGTCTTGAACTCTGTATGTGGCAATAAGAATTTGCATTCCTTCTCAGGTAGGAATCTTACAATTCTATAAAGATTTCCCTCAACAAAGGCTCATTATTGTGTCTTTGAAAGCTAACCAGGAAGATATTTCTGGATTTGCAGATAGTGTGTATATTTTGTATAGAATATTGAGCAATAAGTTGTAAGTAAATGAGGTAACTTGACTAAAACATGGTTTTTAATGTGTTTTCATTTATGTCTATCCTTAGAGAGCATTAACCAGTAATAATGAGAGATTCTGTGGATTTCTAAGTTCATACTTTGATGTGCTAGTGTTATTCACAGGAAAATGTCCTTGCAATTCCTACCTGCAAAATCTTGTATTTGGAAATGTCACTGTGACGTACTCATATAGTTCTGTAATTAATACTTATTCGGGAATTAGTTTATGGATAATTTTTACGTTTTGTTAGCACAAAGACAGAATTTCAGAAAACATAATAAATGGAAAGCAACTTGCCCCAAGTCTCTAATTGCTTGTTATCAAGATAAGAATTTACCAATGTGTATTTATATAATATATATGTATCTATAGATGTTATTGAAACTTAAATGTCAAATTTATATAGTGTTCGATGATAAAGTCTAACTTTTTTGGTTCATCCAGAAAACTACACTATAAATGAGGCCAGTGAAATTTGCTTTAGAAGGTTTCAAAAGGCATCAGGATACTGGATCCAAATAAAAGCTGTATGAACTGCAATTAATAATTTCTTCTTGCATTTAGCTTCTAAATTGACAGTATGTTGCTATTTTATAACAAAATAGAACTTGGAAACATGAATAATTGTGTTTTAAATACAAAGAGTAGTCAGTTTTGTCATTCATTGAGCTACTGATTTACTTCAGAAACCCATGTCTGGGCAGACTCTAGTGATCCTGTACAGACAGTGAACAAACAGTAATGAGATGTTGCCAAGATAAAAGCATTGTAGTGTGTCCTTAAGGCCTTTGCAAAGAAGACAGTCTGAGAGAAGTTGTTTCCTTCTCCTTTGACAAATTATGAAAAGTACAATATCAGGTGACCTCAGTAAGATTAATTTGATCAAAGGAGTAAAATTCTAGCACCAGGAACCTGTAATCAGGCTAGTGATTCATTGATATTTATTGCCACTCAACAGCAGATAAATACAGAGCTAAGATTTAGAACAAATTCACACTATCAACAGAAATACTACAGTTGTATCATTTAGAGTAAGCAGAATTTTTCAGATTATTTTTACTGCTTCTTAGCCAAACTTTTCCTTGAAGAAATGTTTTTGTCTCATGATTGTCTTCTCTCTTGGTTCTATCCAAGGTGGTTTAGGAAGAGGTAAGACATTACTTCTTTCTAAGAATCTTTCCTCGTGTCCTTCAGTAACAGCAACATCATTTCCACAGTTTTGTTTTTAGCACTTAAATAGATTTAAAAGAAAAAGGAAGGCAAATTTTTGAAAGGAGGGCTTTAGCAAAATACTCATTAATGTAGGGCTCTAAATCCCTGTGGTATGCTTTTTGACTCTGTTCATATCATTTAAAAGCCTAATGTTTTCCTCTTCAGCCTCATGTGAACATGCAAACAGCTGGGCTGGCCTGTTTTGTTCAGTGTCGTGCTTCTAACAGTGGTCAGTATATATTTGCCCAATATATGCTAAACTAGAAGATGGGGACAAACTACAAGGCAAAAAGAGACTGAAAACTTCCTTGATAGAGCTCTTAGCTACCTTTAAGTATTTACATATGCACATACAGAGAGAGAATATTAATCTTTTCATACAAGAGGATTTCCACCTACCATATTAATATGTTTGATAATGTTATTTGGTGGCAAAATTAATTCCTTGTGTTCCAGTTCAAATTTTATAGTAATTATAATTTTGTGGGCTGTGTATGAACTCATTTTGATATGTAAGAAAGTAACAATGGTACATTAAAACACAGTGGCAGGAAAAGTTCTGAGAAAAAGTATGAGCATGAAAAAGGAATATGATAAGAAAACATGTCCCAGGCTTTTCTGGGATAGCATGCTCTGTTAATTCAAAAGAATGTATCCAAGAACTCAGTTACTATTGATGTTCCAGGTGGCTATGTATAGTCTGTCTAACTTAATAAATTTATTTTCTTATTTATTTTTTGTTTATTTTTGGATGAACTGGATCTCATCCATAGTGGGTGGTAAATTAATGTATTTCTGTTATCTTCTGTAGATGCAAATATAACTAATATCTTCACAAACCTTCTGCAAATTTGTTTGTTTACAAGGTGCATCTTGAAGGAAATCTGTCGTTTATTAATTCTCCCATGTTACTGCATGCTGTAATGAAGTATACAAATAGACCTAATCTTGAATTTTTTTTCAAAAAGCTTCTGGGCAATGTGTTTCCTAAAACTTACTATAAAACTGTATTTTTATAAATTGAATTTGGAAAGCTTCTATTTATCAATGTCTTTGCAGCAAAGGTCTTGCATAGACTTTTGTTTTTTTTGGTAGGCTGCAGTTAACTCTTTTTTTAATTATATTTATACCATGAAGCTTTAGAAATCCCATTGTGATGTACAAATGTCAAAAGATGACAATTTCTCAAATAAATGAAGTAGCCTGTATGCTCAAATGGGTTTAAGAAGTTGAATTAACAAGCAAAAAGAATGGATGAGTAGTGACAAAATGTATTGACACAACTTTGGTGAGATTCAGTTTTCTGAACAGACTGTTAGAACTACAAGGTCAAAATGGCCACTTCTGACTAACCACAATTAAAATGTGATGAATGGTTCATCACACAAAATCGTAGTGGTTTTTTAATTGATAGAAAAATGTTAAAATGCATTTCAGCAGGTTAGATAAATAATACTGAGTATTCAGGTAGGTTTTTACCATGAAATTATGAAAGAAATTATTTGTTTGGAATAGAATCAGTCTTTGAATGCTTTCATGTTCTGAAAAGGATTTGCAGCTGTCTGTTCTCTTGAGATACTTCCATCCATTGCCAGTTTTTTAATGATGTTAAGAGATTTTGAAGCTTAAACACCCTTCTCATGAAAAGAAGGGGGATCCTTGCATCTTTTTTCTTCCCTTTGTAGGGACTACTTTCCTTTAGAATGTGATGTATTTCAAGGTCTGAAGTAACTCAGCTGATAAGTAAATTTTTCTTTATAAGCACAGACCAAATCTTAAGCATCTCAAGTAGACTTCTTTAATGCTGTGAGGACATATTTTGAATGTATGAATGATGAAAGAGAAAGGAATAAAATGCTGAGATTTTGCTGACTACTTCTTTGTAGCCTAAAGGCCATGTAAAAGTAATTGCAATTCTAAAGTATGTCAAGAATGCCCTGAATTAAATGGCAAAGAAAATGGCAGCTGTAGGTATGAGGATGAAATTTGCTATATGGCTATAGAAAGCTAGTTACCAAACTTTGGGTAATTCTAAAATTCTGGGTATTTTCAAAACTATTTCCACAATACAGATACTATGACAGTAGAGCATTCGGAGTGTATACAGTGATCTGATTTTTTGGATATGTTAAGTTTGCACAGCAGCACTTACTTCCTTTTCCAGATCGTGCTGTTATCACAGACACCTTCACTATCACTTAAATGCACGTGTGCTGAGATTTTGTGATTAAAACCAATCATGTCTAAAATTTTTGATAGCCTTAAATTCACTGAAAATAAACATTTTTTTCCTTTAGGAGCGTATTCCCAAAGCATTGAATTTTATAATAATGTCTCTCTCTATATTTCTATTATGTACATATTTGTGTGTATATATATATATGAAGATTGTATCTACCTTATAGATAAGCTACTGTACTATAAATTTGCTATTGAAGAACCGAGTTTATATCTAGGTCATTAAAATGCAAAAATCAGCTTGAAAACTGCAAGGACTGATGATGGTTTAAAATCTTTTTATATAATCAGATGACAGTTATCTTACCTGGTTTCTTTATTTTTGTTTTCTTAAAACCATTTCTATGTAGCTTTACTGCCAATTTTAAAGGAAGATAGCATCTTTTATGCCCAAGGTAGATGTCTGTGAAAAAATTGGGTTTTGGGGGAAAGGCTGACAGAACCTTAACTATAGCAGGAACTAGCAGGTGTCACTATAAAATAGGAAAAAAAAAGTGATTGAGAATAATAGCTATAAATAGATGAGCCGTTTTAGTCATTTGCCTTTGAAAGCAGTTTAATAATTCCATGCTGAGTCCCCTTTCAACAAATTTAATGAAAATCAGCATGATGTTGTGGCAGTTACTATTGGATTCTTTCACCATCTTCTTGTGTTTCATGGTGTGAGAGATTAAAATAGCATCTAATAAACTGCATTAACGGCTCTACATTTCTCATCTGAGGAACAATTGCATACAATTCCTCCTCCTCTGGAGGGTGCCCCTGTTTTTCTGTTCATTGTTACTAGGCCCAAGAACTACGAATTGCTAAATAGCAATTTTGTGGTTTTATTCCTTATTCATTATGGTTGTCAGTGTGGAGCTACTCTGAGGCATTCTGAGCAGGAAGTAATGATTTGATTTGCAGCCTACTGTGAAAATTTATTAATCTGAATGGACCCTTCTGAAAGTCTACTTGATGAGCATAAGAATAACAGAAGCCTGTATCAGTGATGTTATCTGTTGGGTTCAATAGATAGAACACAGAACAACATTTTAAGCTTAGAAAATATTCTTATCCAAATATGAATCACTTAAAAGTAATTTTTCCTCTTTTATTTCATCTTTGCATTGGGATAAAGAGTCAAACTTCATGTTTATTACAATGCTTGAGGAACTACGCAAGAGAGTTCAATACAGGGCTCAGCTGCTGGATACTTTCTATAATTATTTTTACACTTTATGGTTTCCATTAAGTTCACAAAGTCTAGTTGACTGCACAAGTGTTGACTGCACTTTTTGAGACTATTTTAGAGGCAGTTTTTGTGTATATCTCAGTTCATGTTTCCTTCTCAGCCGTAGCTTGGTCATATATCCCTGTGGGTATAGTCTTAAAGTCTTACAGATCCTCTGGATTTCTACACTGAGACTCTGGTTTCTCAAAAATCCTGTTCTCTGCTTTCATCCAGGTCTTCATAATGGTCTCAAATCCTGTAAAGCTCTGCATTAACTGTTCTGTTAATTTTACTGAGTTTCTGGGACTTAAGTGGAACGGATGTTTTATGGTAGTCTCTTGCAACAAATGAGTCTTTACAGAATCTTCACATGTAAAAATAGTCCAGCTAGAGGTTTTCCTTATGAAATGTGTACATAAAATAACATTAATTCACAATATTACCTCTAATTGTTTACATGATATCAATCTCCAGTTCCCTGTCTTCTCCCCTGCCCCAGCAGTCGCAGTCCTCTGACTTTTTAATCTGTTGTGCAGTTTTCATTTCTCTTTGCAAGCATGAAGGGCTATGGGAAAAATATATGAGAAAAACTGGATGGTTTTATTTATGTATTTTTCACCAATTTGTTAATCATAGATTACTACACTAAAACACAGATTTTTGGGGTCTCATACTGCTTTGAAAAAGATATTTTCTTTTAATTGTGAATTTCATGAAATAAATGCCTGTAAGTGGGTGCTGCAGTGCAGCATGTGCAAATACATCTACTACACTAACTGTTCTTTGTCCATTAAAGACCAGAGAACATGATTAACATTTCCTTATGAAATTCCCTGTTCCTTTAAGCTGTTTGTTGCATATTTGAGAAATATTGTTGTGATTAGTTGTTTTGAAATTAATGTGAAAACCTATTAAACTAGGCACAAAAACTATAAGCTGTAGAATACTTTATGAAACTGAAACATAGTTTTATGGAAAAAAATATTTATTTGAACTTGTAAACAAAATGAAACAGCTTTCCCCTCCCCCTGCTGTTAAAAATAGTATTATAGCTCTATATAAAGAATTGCAAAGGATATGAAAGAGGAAGGTTGGAGGATAACAAAAATTTAAAATAGCCATTTTAATAGAGTGTACCATAAAGGTCTTTGCTTTTTCAGAATATGAAGCTGTTGCCTTTTTATTTCAAATATAATCTTGTATTCTTAATTATTTGCTGAATGAGAGTTTGCATATCCATTTTTGAAATCAGATGTAGTTCTTAAAGTGAGAGAGGGTTTTGATAGCATTGATATGGAATGACTGTTTTCAGTGAATAGTGAGCAAGTGCTAAACAACAGGTGTGGTTTAGTGGTTACCAAGTTAAAGGTGAACAAAACAAAAAGCCAACAATGGTGATGCTGTCTAAAGAAATTTTATTGGTAGATGTAATTGTCAATTGCCTTTTGTATGAAGGTAATGGTAAAGCTTCCACTGGCTTCAGTCGGTCATGGGTTTAGTTTAAAAATATTAAATGTCTAGAAGCTTTCTGAAGATTTTGCATTTCTTTTTGATGAAAAAGGGAGAGGCTTTCTACTCATGATGGAGTTAAGAGAAGTATGATGGTGAATTAAGAGTTGCATTAAAAGAGAAATGAAAGTTTAATTGTATGTGGAGTATAAGCAGTGTAGAATGTAAATGTGATGGTGCTGCTGGATGGGAGTTTTAGAAAGGCACAGGGAAAAAAAAGTACTGATTTATTTTATGTTAAAATAAAGGCTCTTTGAGAAATAAGATGCATATTGCTGTATTACTAGAAGAACATATCTCAAAGTAGTCCTGATTTTTTTTTCTTTCTAGTGACAGTAAGTATGAAATCAAACGTAGACTTTATGACATTTCTGAACACTTTTATTCTTATGCATCTAACAAATACTGCTCTGAAACATATGATTCAGCTGGTCTCTGCTTCTAGACAAAGACCAACAGACAAGGGACTGACTAAACTATTTATATTAAATAATAGATGCACAGTGGTTTGGAAATGAAGAGGTTTATATAAAGTATTATTCAGGATAGCAATAGAGCATTCTCCTTGAAAGATTCATTTGGCCAGGTACATGTCAGACTATAACTGCTTAATCTTCCTGTAACCTGAAATTTGAATTGTGTCGGGACAAGTCAAGCTGAGCATTCACTAGCTGGACAGGCGACTTGTTAATTCTTTCATTTTATAACAAGGAAGTAAGAAAATTTCACAGTCCTTTATATTTTTACTCAATAAACATATTTAAATAAAAAAAAATACCAGGGATTTTTTGTTTTACACCTAACTTTCCAGTGCATACTAGGTATATATTATTGTCTGTTTCATGTATTATTTTTATTTAGCAGAAGGCATATTATTACAACCCTAGAGGACTGGACTCTAGTAGTATCTCTCCTGGGTGCAATATATATTGCATCTTCACCATTAATAAGCAATTGATTTTGAAGTTAATTGTTGATATTAATGGATATGTCACAGCGATTTCTTGATTGGATTTACTGCATTTTAGTTGTCATCAGAAGGAACCTTTGTTTCACACCAGATGCAGGGTAGCATAAATCAACTCAGACAGATGTCATTAATGCGCCATAACTTGAGTAACTGTCAACAAATCATCTGAGTCTACAGAGACTATTGTTGTGCACTGCAAAGATTTTTGCCACCTGATACTTGAACATTTTGCATCACACATAATTTGAAAAGAGCTTTAATCAAGATGTGACTTCTATGTGTTTCTGTCCTCTCCTCCCTCTTCCCTCCTACCCCCATTTCTTGTCATATGATAAAGCAAGCGAGACTATAGACTTCAAAGAACAGTTTTGGTTCTGTTTCTGCATCCAAGTAAAAAGCATATTTATGTCATAATAGAAGCATCTTTGAAATGCTGCGATGCAGATTCACTCTAAATTAGATGTATACATAGCACAATTTCAAGGAACATTTCATAACTCATTTTGTCTTTTATATGAGTAGCACCTAATTTAATAAGAATGTTCAGTTTTGTTAGATACTTAAAAACTATCAAGATATAGATGTGCATGACTTCATCAGGCATGAGGGAGTTAGATTTATATATTCTGTGTTTTGATAAGTTCTGGAGGAAGCAATAGTGACACTAAAACATTTTATTCCTCTCTGAGATATATAGGGTGTCCATGTCCAGATTTTTGCAGAAGGGTGGCTGCAGGGTTTGCTTCGGTGAGGAGTGACCAGGGGCTGTCCCATGCTAGACACAGTTCCGGCTGGCTCTGCAATGGACTCACCACAGGCGAGGGACAGAGAGAAGCTGTTATAGACTGACTGCAGCCCATCATTTCCCACCCCTCTGATGCTGTTCAGGGTGGGGAGGAGATAGAGGAGTCAGGAATGAAGGAGTGAAGTTAAGCCTAGGAGAAAAGGAGGTCAAGGGAAACCATTGTTTTAATTTTGTCTTTGTTTCTCGCTGTCAAGGTCTATTGTAATTGGCAATAAATTAAATTAATTTTCCACAGGTTAAGTCTATTTTGCCTGTGACCAGTAGTTGGCAAGTAATCTCCCTGACTTTATCTCAACCCATGACCTTTTTTCATGTTATTTTCTCCCCATGACCTGTTGAGGAAGAGGACGTGAGAGAGCAGCTGGGTAGATGCTTGGCCGCTGGCCAAGGTCAACCCTCTACATGATGTTGTCCCTGAAAGTAGTTCTTACTGTGGAGAGCTTAGTACTTTTGTATTTAAACTTAAGATCATTAATAGCTCATCAAATAATGAGACTTTAAAATACTATACAATTACTTCTTCCAGGATCATCTTTACAATATCTGGAAAGTCTGCTAATTACTTACTGCTAATAGTATACTTTACCTTAATGTTTTTAAATGTCTAGATTCTGAATCTATGAATATTTCTGATTCTGTATGCCTTAAAGCCCTGTTTCAAAACCTGTTGAAATCAATGGAAGTCTTTGCATTGATTTGGATCAAGTTTAGGTCAGATATTTACTTGGTGTTGCATGAGAAACTTTCATATTTCTTTTAAATCTTTGATATGATTCTCTAAATAATTATTATATATTTAGACAAGATTTAAAATTATTTTTTCAACATTATTGTGCAGTTATGTTTAACGTATGAAATTTCCTTATAGTCTTTTAAATCTTTACAGAAGTTTATGCTTGTCCTTGGAAACTGAAATTAGAAAATAAGGTTTTTTGTGTCTCATACCTGCTGATGTGTATCTGTACATTTATATATTATATATATTTAAAAGGAGTTAATTTCCTTTTTGATGAAAGTGCATCTAGATCCTGATTTTTGGCAGATTACGAAATAATTTTGTACTTGCTCTTGTCTCAGAAGCAGGAAGGAAAGAGTATGATACTATGATATACTCTTTAGCAGTTTCTCACATGCAATAAGAAATTTCTCTGGTTCTTTGATTTGGTTTGCTGCAAAAGAAAGAAATAATTTAGGAGTTAACACTATGTATTACCGACAAACAAAATACCATGAAAATGTTTATACTTAGTTAACTAAAAAGGAATAAATTAGGTAAAAAAAGATTTTTTTTTTTTAGGAGATAGATATCTTTGAAATAACGTTTTATATTTGAATCAGAAATGTCAATTTTTCAAGGAATTAATAACATTTGAATAAAAGTGAATGCTGAGCTGTAAATACATTATGTAATTGCTTTTACAGTACCATACAAAGGCAAATAATAACTTAATCTTTTTGTTATTTACTCACATGGTAAAGGTTGAGTCCTTTTAATATATTTACTTTTGGCCTTTGCATTTTCATAGTATATGTTATGACTGAAACAAAATACTTGAAACTAGCTTCTTGTTGACTATATTTTTCACAACAACTTTTCATAGTTTGCATCTTGTACAGAAGAAAAAGTAGTTAATTAAATTTTTTTTTCTTAGTATCAGTTCAGTGTGTTTTAAGGAGCAAAGTTTACAAAAACTCTATCGCAATAGGAGCGTATATCCCTCTTTGCTTCCCCATGCCCAGCTATTGGTGCTGATTCCTTCTGAAAATAGAGATGCCAAATCTGTATCTAGTAGCCTACAATTATGACACAGTGGAGAATAACACTTTGCCAATCTTAAGAAAAGATTTCCTTCCCTTTAGAAACATTCTTAAAGCATTTCAACATAGTAGATTCCTTAAACGATAAGGTCTGTATATGCTTCTGAATGATTTGATGTTTGTCAACACTAAACAGAATACCTCTAGGAAGAGTTCAGGTAGATGTATATGGCTTACATACAGCCTTTTATTTAAAAGATTAACATATACTATTTACTAGATTAAAAGACCCCAGCAATACTCAGAATTTTCACATTTTTTTAAAAATGCATATCTCAACTGCCTACCCATGTGTACAGATACTTTAATCTGTATACATGGCATTCACAGTTCCATTAAATTGTGTTACGGTTTTGTGACTTAAATAGGAATTGAGGCACTGAGATATAACATTTTCTTGCACCTTTGAAATATTAAAAGATTACGTCTATAGATTTTGAAATTAACTAGCAATTGATGAATTCTGAATGGTTGATGGAATTGACAATATTTGTATGTTCTACTTGCATGTCCTAAATATTATAGCCAGATTTTTTTTATTTCCTTTTGATGTATTAAGCTATAGATTCACAATGACTGTGATAGAGACATTTAAAAATTATGCAATAAATAATGCAAAAGATAATTTAGCTTAATCTTGCAAAAGATATGGTAAAATTCAGAAGTAACTTTTTAGTATGACAGTTTCTCAATAATATTAATGAATAATAAATCCTGTATAAGGTGTCTCATCTTTTTATGTCTCATATAGAGATTAGTAAAATTGCATTATATTCTGAATCAAATTGAATTACAATTACATGACAGTCCTTATGCATTTAGACATTTGAAATTGATCTGAAAAATACAAGGACATATGGTTATAATTTTAAAGGGTTTTTCACTGAAGGATTTCTGTCTTTTAATAGTATTATGAACATTCTAGTTGATCTATTATGTCTGTTGCCCAGTGGAAATGGACAACCAAGTCAAAATACACAAGGTAACTAGGAACCCTCAGCCGCCTAACCCTGGAAGAGAAAAAAGGAAGTCTGGATTTGGCTATACAAATAACAAAAATAAGAGGTGCTTGGTATAGATATATCTAAAGATAATGGCATCTATTTGACTTGTCAGCTTCCAGCTCTGTAATTTTTTTATTATGTAAAAAACAAGAATAAAATGTAGAAACATATGGACCTGATATAACAGAAAAAAAGTTAAGAGAGACAAAGGCCTTTTAACTTATGTGCCTTGATACTTTCTTGTCTTGGTCCTCCTAGCATGTGGCGTGTTTACAGATGGTCCAAAACCTGTACACCAAAAGGCAGGGTGTAGGGACTAAGGATACTTCATCTTTTATTTGTGGTGTAGTCACTTGGAAGCTTGTCAGATCATCCATATGGGCTATGTAGAGAGTCCTCAGCAGGGAGTATTCCCCGTCCATTGTCAAAAATCATTACAGTCATCTTGCTTATCGAGCTGTAGATAAATGGAAAGTGTTGTGTTAGGGTATAACCTTTATCTAAGGACTCTGAAAGTTGCAAAAATGGCAGACTGAGGACAGTGCATTCCTGAAATGAAGTTTTAGGACTTGAAATACATAGCAGCAGGCTTTTGATCTCATTTTAAAAGGTGTGGTTTGGCCCTGTACAGTAATTTAAAATGTGCACCTCTGAATGTTTCCTATGTAAAAGCATTAAAATTGTCTTAGTTTGTTATCTTAGTCCCAGTTCCACTATAGTGAAACAAATTTGTAGCTTCAGATCAGGTAGGATTTCACCTGCATTTATTTATCACTTATTTGTTTATAGAGTTAATATTATTTTATATTGGGTTTGATGTCATATTCAGTATGCCATTGAAAAAAATTAAACCTGTTAATTCTTTTCCTGAGCAATTGCTTTTCTTACTTTTTACGAAAAGTGGTCAAGTCTCTTCATTGGAAGTGAAATTGGAGCCCATGTGTCCCTGTCTCCAAAGTTGGTCCTGTAATTACCAGGCTTAATGAGTATCCATGCATTGCTATGTAGGCTTAGATAAACTTTTTAGCTCCTCTGTATGATTAAGTAATAATGAGTGACAGATAGCCAAGGCTGGCTATGTAGTTATGAAAAGCAGAAGTTTATGACCCAGAAAGTCCCAGCAGAAACCAAGTGTTGCATTCTCAAAGCTGTAAAAAGACAGTGGCTGGGACCAGCAGTGGGATTTGTCTGAGTAGGAAGCTTGAAGACACTGTCTGCCTTAAAGCCCAAATCCCCAAGGACTGTTTGGCCAGCCGATCAGATTGTGTAGGTGCATGTGTTGATAGGGATTGGTTACTTTCGATGCAAACTGAATGAAATGTGCCTTGTATGGGAATAGTTAGTCTGTTGGGTGATAAGTGTCAATTTGAAAACTGTGAAGGAACATTAAGAGAGGGGACTGATATCAGCTCCTTAGTAGAATAATTGCAAGGAAATGTAACACCAGATTCTTCTCTGGCAACTCGTAATGTCCTAAGCATGGAATGCTGAGTAAAAATGAGAGGAGATGGATGATGAGGCCTGTGTGAGTCTATCTCTTTGTTTCCTTATGTTTTGTTGAAAATTTTGAAATTTAAAACATAACACACCAAGAAGGAGCAAACGCTTTCCTGGAAGCATCACTCTGCAGATTCTCCCAAACTTTCGGTATGTGACCTCAGAAAAGAAGGAATTGCTGGATTACTTCTTTTGGAACACAGGAATCCCTGCCTGAAAACTGTATTTAGATCCAAGACTGATTTGTATGTGATGGAAAAACCCAAACCACAATTATGAAGATAGTGAAATTAGTTGAAAAGATGGTTTCTAAATGTTCTCTGTAGATTATGAGATGTTTTTCACGAATAGGAGTGACATTGGGAGATGTTTCTTTTTCCCCTTTTTCTATTTTCTTCACCCCTGCCTCCGGCCCCAAAAGGAGCCTGAATGAATGTCTGAGATTCTCCTGAAGAATGGATCCCCAGTTTGCAGCAGTTGCCTTTCTTTTTTTACTTCTAGATTTATTTTTTCCAGGCCTGCCTTTTATTCCACAGCCCGTGGAGAGAGTGCATAGGTAGCATAAACCTTACATAAAGTAACTATAGTTACATTGGCAGCATGACGTAGGAAGAGAAGATCTAAGTGCTTCTAGTTCTGCTCCTTCTGAGTCAGGAGATTTCATATTAGAAGAGCACCAAGATGACACATTCACAGATATTCCTCTATCTGGTAACATTGGAGCTTGTTTCTGGGACAGAAGCACTCATACTTGCTTGAAGAGAGAATAAAACAATTCTGCTGAAGCCCAGTAGGTCATCCAATACAAAATATTACGTGCCATTAGTTTGAACAGGCACATAAAGGCAGGCACGGTTTAAAGGCAGAAGTATTTTTACTTGAACTAAAAAGACTGACCTGTTTGCTGTTTCACTGGTGCTAACCTTTTGTTGCACCTTCATAATTAGCAGATAATTAGAATTTCAAAGACCTTAAAAAAAATATAGATTATTACATTTTTTATGTAATGTCTTTATAGTAGACGTTTGTGTATTATGCTCTGTAGATGCACCTGTTTGAACATCTCCATGAGATTGATTTCAAGTGATGGTTACCTAGCTGACTGTCTGGTCAAGTGAAATTCCTGGTTTATCAAAATTCTTTTGTTTCAGTTATCTTCAGAGAAGGAATTTTGTGTTCATATCTGTTGTAATCTGGATAGAGTTGGTGAAGAGAAAATTATAAGTCTGTTGCAGTTTAGATCATCAAGATCTTTCTTCAGAGTGGTTGTTTTTGTCTCATTGGTAGCGAAGTTTGTTAAAGAAGAAGAATTAATCTGGCTATTTGTGCTTTCATGTATGCATGATAGTCAGCCAAGGTGCATTTTCCCTCAATTTACTTCTCTCAAACAATATACAATTTGCAATAACAATAGTAAAAAAAAAAAAAAAACAAAAAAAAAACAACAAAACACCAATGCTGGAACTTCAAGGTAAGACAGGTTCCAAAAGTTTCTTTTGGATTTTCTGGTGTTTTTTTTTTTGTTTGTGTTTTTTTTTTTTTTTTTTTTTTGCCCAGACAACACTTATAAACTCTACTAGAAAAATTCCTAGGCAGGAAAATAAAAATTGCAAATATGATACAGATCTTTTCAAATACTAAAATTCTTGCTTGTTAATGCTCCGTCAAGTTCATATATTGCTGAAAAACAATAAAGCATACCTTTAATATGAGGAGCAATGTGTTAAGAAAGTTAATGGTATAGCATGATCAGTATTTTCTCTCTTTTTTTGGGTTAGGTTATTTTGTCTGTGTACCCATAAATTGAAAACACTAGATATTAGGAGCCTACAGGAGAGATGGGGAGGGACTCTTTGAGAGAGTGTAGCAGTAGGACAAGTTTTAAACTGAAAGAGGGGAGATTTAGTTCAGATATTATGAAGAAATTCTTTACTGTGAGGGTGGTGAGACACTGGACCACGCTGCCCAGAAAGGTGGTAGAAGCCCCATCCCTGGAGATGTGTTCAAGGCCAGGTTTGATGGGCCTTTCATTAATCTGGTCTAGTGGAAGGTGTCCTTGCCAATGGCGGGGGGGAGGGGGTGGAACAAGATGGTTTTTATGGTACCTTCCAATGCAAACCATTCTATGATTCTATGAATGTTTCTGATCTCTTTCTTTCTAATTTCAGAGAGATAATTTCATGAATTCCCCTAAACTAATTAGAAGCTAGGTCTTTTTTGATTTGCCCTTTTTTTTTTTTGTGTAAAGTAAATGAAATATTATGCGTGTGTGACAGAAGTTCTGACTTTGAATGGAAGTCAGAAAGGTAAAGCTTTTTAGATACTTACAATATGACTTTGCAAATAAGGTGGTGAATAAAGCTTTAATTCCACTACTAGCTGTATTTTAATAACTACTTTATTCAGTTTGGCCCAGCACAATATTTGTAATTGGTTTAAAGAATATTTTCAAGTGACAGGTGAAGAAAAGGAAACTTAGAAGGAAGTATATACGGGATTATGTCTGGCATGCAGCAGAACATTTCTTATTTTTGCATTCTTGTTCCCTGGCAAAATGAGAAAATAAACATAAGTCTAGCAGTCTTCATGATTGGGCTATTGTCAATGTATTTGTGGTACTGATGGACATGTGATTCAAGCTCCTTTATGACGATTTTCCCCAATATAGGTGACTTTTCCCTTAATGAAACATGAACAGATTCAAATTACTAAGGATTTGAAGTTAGTAAGTTCAATATGCCAGTGACACAATGTCAATTTCTTTGCTTTATTTGTATAATAGGCAGTTTCATTTAACAAAACTGAGGCTGTGACTTAAGAGCCGTCTGCTTGGAAATGTGTTGGATATATAAAGAATTATTTTTCCAGCAAAAGAGGGGAGAAGTTAAGAAGGCTGAAAGAGTTATAAAAGGCTGAGTAGAACAAAAAGACTGGGAAATAAAAACAACAGGAAAATTATTTTTTAAATGCCCAAAGCTGTGCCTCATTGTCTTATTTATCCTTTTTCATTGAGGTGGTAATAGGTTTGACTAGCTCTGTAATAGGTTTGATTAGCTCTGTTATATACACTGAGAGCACAGAAATTTCCAGAAAGCTGATTACATCCTTATGAATGCAAACTCTCTGGATAACTTCCAAATGCAAGATGCTCTGTCAGTTACTGTGCCTGATTTGCAAGATCTGACAATATAAAAATTATACTCTATGAAAAATGAACTTGATTTTGCAATACAGGGAATATACTTAATTTTCCGGTTGCTTCTCACATTTTTTTAACGTGGTATTGATACATATTTTTTTAAACTTCTGAATTGTGCTTAGAGCATTTTGAGAAACTTAAATGGCAGCAAAAAAAATATATAAAAACCCATTTTAATCTGAATGTCATGATGGAGTACAGCAATTGATGGACTTTTAAAGTTATGTTACTGGCTAGTATATTCTGAAATAAGAAATTTCAAATTTCATACATGGAAGTTTAACACTTCATGGAATTTTAGAGGAGATGCTTGTGTGGCGCATGTGATAAAAATGGGTTGTTTATCCATTTACAGAATATTCTGTATATAAATAATGATCTTCCTAATTTCACCATCACGCTTCACCAAATGTTAGTTTGCAGGGAAATGGTATTTCCTAAAGCAGGGGTCTACGCCTAGTGTTTTGCTAGCACCTGTATTCTGGGTTAATAAATATCCCTTTGGCTCATATTAAGAGTAGCACATGTCTTCCTGGCTCTGGGAAAGTAACAGAAGATGGGTGAGGAGGACTGTAAACATGCTCAAGTGACTGTCACGCGGGGTGCTGGAAAACACATATATCACACCAATTGTTGTTTAGTCTTGTGTGCTTGCACTTGCGTAATGTAGGCTTGTGATGGACTCACGGGCGCCTTTATCAAACATGCCCAAGATTCTTGCCCTGCTTTTGAAGAAGATCAAAGCATGATGAAAAACTATGCCTGCCTGAATCCTTGAAATACATGTGAGAACAGCAAGTGTGGGCTCTCACTCTCTCACTCCCTTACTAACAAGGGCTCTGCTGCTAATAAGAACTCTCTTGCTCTGTGGTGCCTGTGCCCCCTGCTTGCATGCTTCTGCCGGGGTGCTGCTTCAGAGATTCCCCAACCCATGAGGTATTGAGATTGTATTTGTTCTTTGCCTTTCATCTGTGGTTTTGTGGTTGTTCCTGTGTCCTGCCTGCATTGGCTCACACACTGCAGTGCTGTATTAGGTATCTTCATCTCTGGGGAAACTACATGGAACGGGTCAACAATATGCAGAGAATCTGTCTGAGGTGTCAAAAATCTTGCTTATTACAGATTTTCATTATTTTCTGTGCAGATATGACTAAACTGACTATGGATCTTGAGTTGGATTGTCTGCATTCAACAGAGTTTACTGTCCTCCACTGCTTGGTGTGTATTGCACTTTTTCAAAGGAAAAGAGCTCGTACTTTGTGAACAGAGTGAAACTGTGCAGAGCAGTCAGCACATCAGAGGTAGGAGTACCATTGAGAAGGACCTTGACAGGTTAACAGAGATGATAACACCTTTATGAAGTTCAGCAAAGGCAAATAAAAAGTCCTGTGTCTGGGATGGACTAATGCCATGTAACAGTTGAGGGTGACTGGCTAGAAAGCAGCTTTGCAGAGAAGAACCTTAGTGGTCCAGGTGGACAAGTTATTGACATGCCCTTGTGGTGATGAAAACTGATCATACACATATATTAATAAGAAAGTAGCCAGCAGGTCAAAGCAGCCTCCCTCCATTCAGTTATTGCAGTGCTGCATTGTGAGTATTGTGTCCAGTGTTGGGATTCCTAGTACAAGAGAAACACTGATGTGTTGGAGAGAGCCCAGTTAGAGGCCAACAGGATGGTTAATGGGGAGGAGCATGTGGTGCATGAGAGGTGGCTGACAGAGCAGGGTAACTTTAGACTGGATGGAGAAGATACAGAGGCATCTTTTTGCAGTGTTCCACTATTTAAAGGGAGGGGTGGGTGGCAGACTCCACAGAGGGACACAGACTCAAGCTGTAGTAAGGGAAATTATGCTTAGAAGTAAGGACAAAATTTATCACCATGAGAATGATGGTGACTTTCCAGCCAGTTAGTCCTCAGTCTGTACTGGCGCATATGGTTATTCCTCCCTACGTGCAGGACTTTGTATTTCCACTGTAGACCTTCAGTAGGTTCCTGTCAGTGCTTTTCTCCAGCCTGTCCAGGTCCCTCTGAATGGCAGAGGCGTATCTTGGGTGTATCAACCACTCCTCCTGATTTTGTGTCTGCAGACTTGCTGAGTGTGTGCTCTGCTCCATCCTCCATGTTGTTAATGGAAGATGTTAAACAGCGTTGGTCCCATATTGACCCTCAGGGATCCCACTAGTGACTGGCCTCCAGCTGGATTTTGGGATGCTGATCTCTACCACCCTTTGAGCCTGGCAGCTCAGCTGGTTTTCAATCTTTAATAGCCAATCTATTCATAGATGTGAAAGCATTACTTATTGTCTTCATAATGTAAAAAAAGGAAGTCTGCCAATATACAGGTTCACAAAGATCATTTGGCAAGTGCCTCACTAGAATCCATTTACTGATATGAACATTATACAGGTTTCATGTGAAAATATTGATGGGACCTTCTTCTGCCTTTCAGGTTTTTTTAGGATTTGGGAATGTTCAATAGGTATGCCCTTTAGGCTTTGTATACTTTTATTACTTTGATTTCTAATGTTAAGCACTCAGAGGCTGAAATATTTGAGCTGCGAGACAATTGTGATCTAGTCAGAGAAAGATTATGTTATTTCGGGAATATCTGTTCTCACAGAGGATATATATGTATAGAATTATTGTACATGTAGAATAAATTTTTAACTTATTCCTGTAGATTTAGTAAAAATAAATAGTTTTGTGAGCATACAATAAACAGTATTAGCTGACAACTGCATCATAGGACCTGTGGCATGCAGGTAGAGAAAGACAGATTTTTCTTTCTTGAAGTTGTGAAGAGTTTCAGCAGCTGAAGAATTCTGGTTAAGCTTGCTTAATGTGCTTGTTTCTTCTCCTTGGTCCTTGCTCAGAATGTTATCTTCTGAATCATAGTAGTGGTTATTGTGGAAGCTGTAATGTCAGAAGCATGGAATTATGCAGCTTTGTACAGTAAGGGCCTGTATAAATTTAAAGGGGAAGATTTTGCTTTAAAAAAGATACAAATACAATAAAAGGAAATAAAAATGGAAAGAAAAAAGTTACAGTTAAATGTAAGTTTTAATGTCCCCAGGGAAACTGTCTATTCAACAGTTAGATTTTGGTGTACAAAACTCCAAATATCAATCTAAATTTAGTAAAATCATTATTCATGGTTATGTTGCTTTGATGTTGATTAAATTATTCATACTGGAGCATAGCACTAAGGGCTTAAGAATGATGAAAAGGTAAGTGCTTTATCTTTATTGAAATTATTCAATCTGAATTAAGCAGGTTCACCTTGTAAAATAAATATAATTCCCCAACTAGAATGAAATGAACTGTTCAGTTAAATGCTGTGACATAAATAGATGAAATATATTTACTTCATTATTGTATGAAAATTTTACATCTTTTAAAAATGGTGATGATCTTACTACCAGTCATTCACTTCTGTATTTGGAGAAAGAGCATAGGGCCATTGTGGCTTGCCACTTCTCTTTGCAGAATATCTGCAAATGGGGTGTGTGTGTGTCTCCCTGCCCCTATATACAGGTGTGTTTCAGAAAGCGTGCGAGTTGCTTTTCCACGTTGGATGATTAGCATGAAGAATGAACAGACTGATGTGTGGAACCCCTTAAAATTTGTCCACAATAGCGCTATAAATCTGGCATTTGTTTTTAATCAACACTGCATGTAAAGTAGAAAGGAGCTGCTGCTTCCCAGTATTACAGTTATTCTGACACCAGCTATAAGCACGACCAAGCTTGCTTGCCTGGTTTCTTTATCTCAGTGTATATCAAGGCATAAACTCTGTCTAGTACTAATGTATATGTGCAGGTCTCGCTATGTTAACTGTGTCTGAATCCCAGGTTAGCTACTTTATTAGCCATAAAGGGAAGAGAGACCTTTATTGGTCAGGTCTATGGAACTTTGTCTTATGTCAAACCTTATTGTCTTTGAGGCCACTGCAAAATGTGTTTTCAGTCATGGGCTTGTCCTTCACCATAGTTGAAGATGCACAATTCAGTTCACTTCTCCTCCAAGGGATTTTCTTTTGTGTGTAATTGATTACTTTGAACTCTACCCCAAGGGAGACATTTACCAGATTGGCTTGTTTCCTAGTGTTGCAGTCACTGCATAGCTAAAATAAAAAAAAATAAACAAACCTTAAGACTAGACAACTGCCCATATAAAGCCTTTGAATTTTCTCCATTATTCAGTGATATTATTTCCCTGAAGACTGACTCTTAAATGGAGGTCAGTGACTCTCTAGAGTCATCCTTGACTTGAAAATGGTCCTCCACGCTTTTCCTCTCAGTCTTGCTCAGCAGGATGGGATTTTAAAGAATCTCAGGGGTGAGAAAAAATGTAAGGGTAGGTAAAGATTTATTTTTTTTTTTTTTTAATATTAAGAGACTGAGAATTTTGGTACTTGTGTGATGTTACTTCCTTTTATATATTTTTTTTCTCTGCTTGCCAAGTTCTACCAAAGATAAAGGGCTATTAGATAATATCCACGTTTCCCAAACTATTGAAAATTTGTGTGGAATTACTTTTATAATCTGGAAAATTCAAGTAAGAATAAATCCAAATTGTGTACAAATGTGCTTACGAAACCACCTCTGATGTTTACATCCATGTTGTGGTTAGTGTTTTTATGTTTAGTGTATTCTACCTGAAATGTAATACCTTTACTCACAAGTGCATTGTGTGTGAAATGGTATTGTTTTAACAAATGTTTTTGATATCTGGGACAGTTTGAGGTAGGAAACAGACTTAAGAATGTAGCAATGTCTAGTTAAAACTGTCAGAAAACTCTTCTTTTAGAATTGAAAAATACATCTCAAACAGAAGCTTTCCTCTCAAATGTTGTATTCCTAGAACCTGAGGTCAGCCTAACTTTGGAGTTTACTAATTCTGTTTTTTTTCCAGACTACTTTTTAGTATGTTACAGTTTATAGCATTTTGCAGGAGACATTTTGAAATAAAGTTAAATTTAAGTTCTAATATTAAATCATACTTGTGGTGGAGTGGACAGTGAGGTAATAGAAACTTCTAAGTGAATACAAATATAAATCCAGGTGATTGTGAAAACTATTCTTGTCTGCTACGTGGTTGTTTATGTGAAATGAACTAGATGTTTGTTTTCCAAAAAACAGGATATGTCATTAATTTTCCCCTATACTTGCCAATAAGTTTTTTCTTTGGTTATCACAGAAGAACCAAAAGTTGCAGGGAGATAAAACACCTTATTAGAAGTATTTCCTCAGAAACAGTCTGATGTATCTTGATACAGTTTTCTAATGAAGAACTTTCCTAGTATCAGCCTGCCATACTTCATGACTATTCAGTCACATTTTAAATTAAAAGTGAGAAAATGCAGCAGGAAAACTTAATAAATACCAGAATGAAAATATCCAAAGTTACTAACTCATAGACTGCTTAAGTACTCAGCTTAATATTTAAAAATTGTTTGTCTAACATAGATGAACTGAATGTTGATTTGGCTTATGAGATGTATAACTTCCTAGAGTGAAGGAAAAAAATATAGTTGCAGAGTGTTAGTTTTGATACCATTCCTGGTAGGACAAAAGGTAGGAGCTTGAAACTCCTCTTCTTTAATGACAGGTTCTCCTCTGTCCCTTTATTGATACTAGTTAGGCTAAGTGTAAAACAGGAGAACATGTTTTTTATAGCTGTCTGCTTCTCTGGGGAGATTTTCGTTGATATGTTTTTTCCAGTAATTGTTTGGGAAAATGCAGGTATGTGCTTAGCAGATCTCATCATGAAAAGTGGTGCCAAGTAAGTCTAGCAATAGTGAGTTTTCAGTTACTCTAATGAATTTTCTTTAATAACTTTGCAAATTATTTTACGTCCTTTTACGTCAATGATTTGAAATGCATTGCATTAGGAATCATCTTAGGTCTATCTAGGCTGGATTTATCATTTGACCTGTTTTATCTTTTGTGCTATACGTGCTTCGTAGAGTACAGAAAACATGGCAGATACTGAGACAGACAAAAAAGAATGCTGTACTGCGCTACACCAAAGTCCCTCTTTTTTGCAGAGGAAAAAAAAAAAAAGGAATCTTCATCAAAATGTCATTATGTTTCTATACACAGTCCTAAAACAAATTACTTCAGGTAACAAATAGAATTTGTCCTTAATTGGACATAACACATGAAGGTAGATTCGTCCACTTCTTTCATTGACTACAAGCAGTAAGTTTGATGTAAAAGTCAGTCTTCTGTGAAAAGTAATTATTTCTTCTCTTTGCTTATTGGATTGTAACAGTGCACCCTTGGAAACACTGTGTAGTTTTAAAACAGTTCCGTTTTTTACTATTCCATTGTGTGCATGCTGAAGTTTTTACTAGGATTTTTAAGCTAATTTGTCTTTTCTTGGGGGGGAAAAAATTGTACTAAATTAAAATCTTATTTAAAATCATTTTGGTTTCCCTCTTCCGGTATTCTGTATTTACACTACTGGAAAGAAAAAACATTATTCAGTTCAATTTGATTCAGTGTGTTTAAAACACCCCTGAAACTACTTTCAGTAGTAAAATTAACAGAATATACCTACAGAACTAATGTCATAATACAATAGATAAAAATTAGCTTGATTCCTTTGTGGGTTTTGTTTCTCCATTTTTCATACATTTGTAGAATTAGTAAAGGAAGATCTTGATTTGCCATCTTAACATTTGTCTGTCCACTCATTAAAGGATATAAACATTATTATAAACAAAATCCTTAGGACATTTCTGCATACAACATCTATTAGGGTTCCTATAATTACAAATCCACTTATATCTGCTGCTAGACCTTTATATTTTTGTAGGGTCCATGCCAGGCAAGAGAAACCAATGTAAAAGTATGCAATATTCAAATATTTTAAATATTATTTACTCCTTTAAAAGTAGTTCTAAGTGCAAAATTTATTAAGGAAGACTCAATCATACAAAATAAGTCAGAGAGAACATATTAATTCATCATTCAGACTATAACATTTTTCATTTTTGACATGAAATGGAGGCTTTTTGACATGAAAAAGCTGTAGTGTCAATTGCAAAACGGGAACTGCAAGTGTTAACATAAGTGCTTTACATCTATAATTTACAGTTACTCTAGAACTTTGTACTAAAATTGCTAGCAAATAGTAACACCCTTGATGGTAAAACATATTTTTTCTTTAACATAGTTTAAGTTTCTCTAAGTTTCTGTGTTTGTTTTATGTCAACATAATGACTCTACCTCCTACATGTTTTGTTCAGCTTGAACAGGAAAACGTCATCACATTTCTACTGTGATCATGAATGTTGGCAGCCAGATAGTGGAGATAGAGTCCTAGTCCTTTGCTGTAGTAAAGATACGGTGTGAATTCCCTTCTTACTAGAGAGCAGTAAAAAAGCAGAAAGGTTTTATGAATTCCTAGCTAAAGGAATAGCTTCAATTGGAGTGTGCACTTATTAGACATCAAATAATTCAACCGTGAAACACGAAGCTATAGGAAACCTATTATCATTAGTTCTGTTGCTTATGGAACAATTTGTCTTTATAATATATTGAAATAATTTGTTTATGAAGCCTAAAATATGAAATTGAAGAATATAAATTAGGAGAACTGAAAAAGAAAACTGAAGAGGAGCAAAATTATTCAAAATCATGCACAAATAAAGCATATAGGTAAAAATGTTTACTTTCAAAAAGTTTTATTTGTATTTGAATTATTTCTTATTCACAGCTTTCAGTATAAAAATACTTTAATGAAAATGGATCCTAGGTTACAGGCCTGTCCTCCAAAAGCAGGAAGTCATAAATATTGAACTCTAATTTTTGTGTATTTAAAATGGTCTTAACACCTCCTTTTGATACATAATAATGATCTACTCCTTTTTTCAGTAGTGTGCTAAGTCCTAAAAAGAAAGTCCTTGTTTGTGACACTTCAACCATTTCTTTTCATATTGGAAAAGTCTCTGGATCTGTAAGTAAATATCTAGGTGGGTCCACCATTTTTATCTATCAGGGAGTTGTAAAAGAAAATCTATAGAGCTTTTTTTCTGAGACTGTAAAAAATAGTGGAAGTTTTGTATTGATTCACTATCCAACAGAAGACAGAGGAAGGTTGCTTTGACATCTTTCCTAGAAGTGGACTGAAACTAGAGGGAGAAATAAGTGGACAGAGGGATTAACACTTCTACACCTTGAAAGAATGTTAGAGGTTTTCTCTGTGACTATGTGGACAGGTCCTATGTCTTGTTGCTTTTAACAAGAAGAATGACTTTTCAGTTAGAACTGTAGGACTCTACTTGGTTGCTTCCTATTGACAATTCACTAAACATGCTGTGTTAAAGTCATATGAACTCAACCTGTCTAAGTGATTTTGGAAGTTTCTTGAATCAAGGATGCTCTAGGATGCCTTGACCTCCCTGTGTCAAGCTCTAGGCTGATACACAGAGCCATGAGTATATAGAGAAGGTGTCAGTAGTTGGTTTTCTGAAGCTGAGAGTGTAGTATGAGTAGGTCAAGGACAGCCTGGATGTGGGCTTTAGGAAAGGTAGTGGCTTGCTGTGAAGTTATTTGACAAGGAAAAGAACTGTAGAAGGTTGTATGGCCTGTTTCAGGGAACTGTTGGGCCCCTTAGGCTGTGAGAAGATAGGAATGAGAAGGAGACAATGAAATGTCATAGGATTGAAGGAGGATCTACTTCTATGCTGAGGCTCAGCTCCTCAGCTGTGCTGTATGGGTCAGAGGCAAATACTGTTTTCTTTTCTCTGTTGAGTCCCAGCCCACAGCTGCATTATAATGGATAGGATCTGTGCGTGCAACTCCGCTGCTACAACAAACTGTAGTGAAGGAAGAGGAACCTGTAAATTCAGCCCAGTGCTGTGTCTTGTCTGCCAGCTGGTGACTAAGATGATATGGATTACTGGATTATCAATAGTCAAAGAGTAGAGAAATGTTCTTGCACTGTTAACACTAGGTTGGATTATTGGCAGTGGCTCAGAGGGCAGACTTGCATGTAAAACTATCAGAATTGTCATTGCACATGCTCTTCATTGGAAATCCTTCATTCAAATATTGACTCAGTCCTTTCCTATTTACTTGATAAATTCTAATTAGATCACAGCATGCAATGATACACCTGTAGTGCACTCTGTTCTTTGTTTGTACTTTGTTTATACCTCAGCTAAGCAGGAAATTAAGACTAAAAAGGAAAAAATAAATAAATTTGGGAAGATACTTTACCAGATGCATAAAAATAAATGAAAATTTACCTTTTTATTTCAGCTGAGGAAGCTTTTCTCTACTTCTTCCTAATTTTGAGATTTTTAGGAACCTGTAGAGTTAAGTAAACAAAATGTAGTTAAGGACTTGTGATGCTAATCTTGTAAGAACAGGCTTGTGGAGTTGTCTCCAAAGCAATATAAAAGCGATCAGTTGATGATAAAACATTTTGAAATAATGAGGCTTTTGAGTGTAATCATGTAATCAGGAATTCTAAGAGTTGCCTGGCTGTTAGAGCAAAGTGCCAGCAATGTATTATGGCATGAACTAATCCAACAGGATAAATAAAGCTGAAGATTCATAATGGGATTATTATTGTAGTCTGTTGTCTAATATTTATGAAGATAATTCAGTTGCTCACTTAAGATCTTCAAAGTGAATTAAAACTTCTAAAATATCTGCAGTGTCAACAATCTTCTTAAAGATCTTGAATTTTCCAATGTTATGGAAATGGCAAGGCAGTGTTACTTAGTATGCATTTCTAGCACATTTCAGGTTGTGAAAGCATTGTTTTTTTTTGTCTCTATGGTATTACAGAAATAACCACAATTTTCAGATTGTAAGTGGTTGTATTGAGTCTTGTAAGTTGTTGTCTCAAATTTTAGAAAATATTTTTTGCTAGATTGTTGGATTCTGTTTGAACTGCTGGTTGAAGTTTCACTGGAAGGATGAAATAATGTGGCTGACTGCCCCTTTTGTGTGAAACAGCAGTGCTGAGAAAGGGTTGTTCTTGACCATTGATGTTGGCAGAAATTTAATGGAGCAGAGCTTCACTCATGCTGCTCCACAGATCCTTAGCTGCCATCTTCTTCCTTTTGCATCATAGTAACACTGAGAAGAGTTTTAAGGTTATTCCAAGGCATGAAGGAGCAAATATATGAAGGAGTAAAGACACTCCACAAAATCCTGTAGAAAGAACTAAACCTTCATTCTCTTATGATTTTGAAAATCATAATGTCATAGGAGAATTTAAGTCGGAAGGGACTTCCTAAGGTCATCTATTCCCATTTCTGACCCAAAGCAGAGCGGCCTTCACAGTTAGATTGATTTGCACAGGGCTTAGTCAGATTCTGAAAATCTAAGCTTTTTCTGGTGCAGCTGAATATACAGCTAACCTTCATTGCTGTAAGATGACACTCTTGATAAAAAAAATACTTCATTTTCTAGCCACTTTGCCAAATCCACTGCTAGGGTGATATTCTCTAATTTTAGTAAGTCACACACATGCCATGAATCATATAGGCACCCTAAGAATCATGTAAGAAAGATGTCATTGTGGAGAGGACTGATGAAGTGTTCAGGAAATAAGAATGTGTGGACTCCAGTTAGGCAAAGACCTGTTAAGAAACGCACATGGGTTTATGAGTATAGTGTAATACTCTCTATGGGGAAACGTGGCCAAAATTGTGGTGGTTTTCTTAAAGTGAATGGAACAGCATCACAGGGATAATTTTTACAATGAAATAATGTATTTTTAATAAGTTTAGCCATATCATCCCATTCTTTAGAGAGCAGTGGCTGTTAAGATGGTTATTAAACTATAGTATTATTTTAAAATTAAATTATAGAAGGACACCTAAAATATACAAGATAAATTTGTATCAGTGAAAATAATACAAATAAAATCGTATTTGATGATAGGGTGAATGTAAATTACAGATAAGTTTTAGATAAAATTCATTTAGATATGTATTTGAAACAAATCAGTAGTCATATGTAGATGGATCCTTTTCACTTGGAGCTTGTATTGTGCAAATGTACAATATTACTGCATCTTCACTTTACATTAAGCATGTCACTGTTTCCTGGTTTTCTGCTACTTAATGAAACACTAAAAGGCAGTGACTAGGCATAACTACTTGTGGTTGATTTTTTGTGGTTGATTCCCAGAATGTACTGTGCAATGTCATGTAGGTTTTCAGCACGCATTATGTGCATCTCTAAATCTATAGTGTTTTTCTTTTCCATGTGTTCTGCAGGAATAACAGGGGTGGCAAATCTGAACTTCTTTAAGTTTTAAGTTTTAAATCTGGTGCAAGATCTGTTAATCATATTTAAATATGTGGTATTAGAAAAAAAAAGTGGAGTAATATAATAAATTAAAATATTTTTAATACCAGAAAAAAGTTAACATCCACACCCTTGGCATACCAATATTTTGATTTCCCTTGTTCTTACTCACATAAGTTACTAATCATTTACTCAGTGTCGCTATTTTATGGTTGTTTTATTTTTCCCCCAACAGACTGCTCCAGCATGGGTCTCCCGTGGGGTCACAACTCCTGCCAGCAAACCTGCTCCAGTGTGGCCTCCTCTCTTCATGGGGTGACAGGTCCCACCAGGAGCCTGCTCCAGTGCAGGCTTCCCAAGGGGTTGCAGCCTCCTTTAGGTGCATCCACCTGCTCCAGCATGGGGTCCTGCACAGGCTGCAGGTAGATATCTTCACCACCATGGACCTCCACGTGCTGCAGGGGGACAGCCTGCCTCACCATGGTCTTCACAGGCTGGAGAGGAATCTCTTCTCCAGTGCCTACAGCACCTCTGCATCCCACTTCTTCGCTGACCTTGGTGTCTGCAGTTGTTTCTCTCACAGTCTCACTGCTCTCTCCAGTTGCATTTGCCCAGGATTCTCCCTGCCGACCCCTTACCCCTTCTTAAAATGTTGTCGCAGAGGTGCTGCCACTGTCGCTGATGGGCTCAGCCTTGGCCAGCAAGGGTCTGTTTGGGAGCCAGCTGGATTTGGCTCACTTTGACATGGGGGAAGCTTCTAGCAGCTTCTCACAGAAGCCCTACCGCTACCAAAACCTTGCCAGTCAAACCCAATACAGGATTCTAGGGAGAAACTGGGAAGGGAAAGGTGATGCACAGGAATGTGACAGGAGACAGTCTCAGCATGTCTAAACAGCTTTAAGACTGGAGGTGTTTTCCTACTTGCTGACTACAAGAGTATGATGTCTTAAAAGATCCACTTTTTTTCCCCATTGTCATTCATAGAAGCTTTATCCTATAATTTGTTATACTGTGGTCTGGTTTTGACATATTTAATATCGTATAGATTTGGTAGAATTTTTGTTTTCCCCATTGCTGAGTACAAAAACCAGAAGAATGCACAAACTAAATTAAAATTTGTTAAATACAAAGTATGACCTAATCCTACAAAATTCATGGTGGTCCGTTGATATAGTCATGTGAGATCTGCAGCTGTATTGAGATCTATATATGAATATTGGTCATATTAATTTTAAATAAGTACTTTTGTTTTATGTTTATAATGTTAATTTTATATAGACAGCTGATACTAAATAAAGAAAATTGAAGACTTTGAAGTGACAGATGAGTTAGGAAAAAGACTGTAATGTGTCAGCAAAGAATGACTGTTTGTTTTCTTTAAGATTTTAATAGGGTTTTCAAAGACAAACCACAAAGATAAAAAAAAATAATTAAAATGAAAATGACCTCACCAAATAATATACAACTCTGTTAGTTGGATTATGTGGTTCTCAACCCACACAATGTGGAAAAAGAAGTTAAGTTGAACAAAAGTCTCTATTCATTTTAAGATTTTTTTTTAATTTCTTCCTTGATTTTATTATATTTTTTAACATCTGAAATTGAACTAAAGTAATTTAAGTATAAAGAATTGTTGTTCTTGGGATGGGGGGGAAGGGAAAAGCTTTGGACAGTGCTTAAAGTGATTTGTTTTTCCTTTGAAGCAATATTTCATCTTCATGATAAAAATAATTATACCTGTAAATTATGACATCATTCCATTTTCCAAATGTAATACTAAAGAGATTGCATTAGCAATACCATATTATAATAGCATTTATGTTTACAGCAAAATTCTCTTAGCTGTTTAGAAATTCCCCTAATTTAAATATTGGCAAGGAGTGCTATGGATAATGATGGATGAACCATTTTCTGGTGGCAGGAAGTGATGAATATGCAGTGATGGATCATAGCAAAATATCTTTGGTTAACCTGTAAATTGTGCTTAATCTGTGGTTGAGCAAAACCTTTCCCAGAGGCAGGTACCTTTGAAAAATGACACCCTGCAATGAGAAGCTAACCTAAGTTTCAGTTTGGGGAATCAAGGAGGGGAATTAAGGCTGTGCGATAGGAGATTCAGGGAGTAAGCAAATACACCTTGTCCCAGGGCAAGGTACAGTTGCTACTGTGACCACTGCTAAAGTACTGTTGAACTCTGCTACTGCTAGTAAAGATGACTGGTTGCATTCTTTGGAAATGGTTTCCCTCTGTGCCCCACAGTGGAATATAATTCATGGCATTAGGGATGTGTGCCTAGCTAAAGCCAGAGACTGATTTCAAGTTTTAAGCATGTAATGCTATAATCAGAACGAATATGACAAAGCCTTTTGAATAAAACTGAGTTTCTAAAATCCAGAGGAGGCTTATTCTGGACCATTGCTTATGAAAAATCTCATTGATGAAGAGCTACTAATTATGCTGTCTTCAGAGATTTGTTAGCCACTATGGGGTTAGAATCATAGAATCTGTTTAAGTTGGAAAAGATCTTTAAGATCATCGAGTCCAACCATTAAGATAGCAACACTGCCAAGTCCACAATTAAACATCTCCCTGAGTGCCACATCTACATGTCTTTTAAATACCCCCAGGGATGGTGACTCAATCAGTTCCCTCGGCTGCCTGTTCCAATACTTGATAACACTTTTGGGAAAGAAATTTTTCCTAATCTCCAATCTAAACCTCCCCGAGAGCAACTTGAGGCCATTTCCTCTTGTCCTATTGGTATTTGTAATAATACCATCTGGATTGCTTTCCATTCATAAAGGTAGTCATAACTAGTAAAAATATAAAAAATATAGAATTTGAAATATAGGCAACACCAGACACCCAAATAAGGACACAAGTTGCATTCAGATATGTGAGATTCATTTCTCTATTAATTCTGTTCACTGATTTAATACTTCTGTATTTCTTTCAAAACTATTTCTTATCAAAAATTATTCATATGAAAGGAAATTAGAAACCTCACAGTTGTCTGAAATGTAGGTATCTTTGGAGCTGAAATGGAGTATAGTAGTATGTGGGAGGTATCCTCAGCTTGTTTTGCTTTTTTATATGTTTGGATCGTAATGATCATAACATTAAGTTTTCATTATTAAGTTATCATTAAGTATATTAAAAAGACACTGTAAAGGCTGAAGATTAGATTTCATCTAATACAGCTTTTGGGTTATTCTGAAGTTGGAAACATTTTTTTCTTAAGGTTGTGAACATGTCAGCAGAAACAATTTACTTTTTAAACTAAAAGGACCAGAGAAGGTGAGAATTAAAAAGTCTGGGAAAGGAAATGAAGATCCTTCATTTCACAGAACTGAAGCGAAAGAATAGATATTAATGAGCAGGTTTGTGGGGGTCAGTTAATCTGATTCAATCAACTTAAAATGATTAATGGGATAGTTTTAAATGTGGTTGAAGAGACTTTAAAAACAGCATCAGAATGGGACAGATCATAAAATACCAGCATAGCATGAATGTGTAGTACCTATTCTCCCAAAGGGAATCTTTAGAGAGTTACTCATCAGTAAATATAATTTAAATTCCTTCTCAAATATCGCTAAAGTAGAAGGGCAATGATTTTTAAGAATTTATAAATGTATGTTAATGTGTTAATAATGGGAATTAAACAAAAAGAAATTGTTCCGACTTACTGTGCCTGGCATTGAAATAGTGTCGTTTAGCTGCAATTAATGACACTGCAGCATTTATGGCCAGCCTCATATTCAGCAGCAGGAATGCAACAGCATTGTTTGTTCCTTGTATATGGTAAACATCAATATTTGAATACTTTGTGTTTTAATTTCATTTTTAAAAGGCAGAAAATGGAAAATATTTCCATGGTTTATCCTGACATTAAAATAGTTCTAACAATATTCACAGATAGGCAATGTAGAAATGCAGATTAGGTGTGCATGATACAAGCCAGAAATGCAAATTGCTAGAACAGACAGAAATCATTGCTAATGGTTTATTACCAAATCTGAAGGATTGAGATTCGTTGTGGAATAAACTGCTAAAACTCTGAAGATTCCACCTATTCTCCTTTTCCTCAGTTATTTTTCTCCAAAATTACTTCCTTTTCACTTTTGGTAGGATGGGGAAGAAGTCAATTCAAGAACTGCCTGTCGTAGTGTTCAGCTGCTGAGAACTACTCATTTTGAGCACGTTTTATTTGGCCAGTACTGAAATATTAACATCGTTGAAATCAAGGGCAAAACCACTATTTCTTTCAGTGGGAGCTGTTAGCACAAAGTCCTTCATACTGAAAAAAACTGGCCTGTGTTACTCTCTTCATTACAGAGTATAACTTCATAACTAAGTTATGAAATATAGCTAAGTAACTTCATAACTAAAAATGCTCTCACTACGGTTATAACTCAAACAGCACAAGCATTTATACTTCTATGGGTTGTTCCTTAAGTTTATTCTGATGTCAGTGATTTTTTTTGAAGTTTGGTGAGCGGCTACTTTGATTAATACTAGGACAACAGTTCTTTTCCACCAGCTTTAAAATTTTTCAGACGCTTTGAGTGCATTAAGAAATTTTAAAGGATATTCCAGTTTGAAAAATTCAAACGTACAATAGCTGTCATATTTGAATTCAATAGAAAATGAACACGGAAGAGCCTGTGCTGTATGATACTTCCTATCAAATTTTTAATGCACATCTCAATACCTAGTCAATTCTGTACAAGTGCTATTTGGAGACCTAAACAGTAAAACCAATGTTGATCAATTGTTGTTTATTGATGCTTTATAAATGTGTTACAAAGCTACAGAAACTTAGGGAGAAACAATTGGAATTTACAGCTGTTTTTCAAGTTCTTGAGCTATTTTCTCATGTGTATTACCTTTCTCCTCATGTCTGTATTGGAAGGAATTATTTCATTCCTTAATATGCATCCTGAATTGCAGAACACTTCCCCTATTTCTAAAGTATAGCCCTGTTATTTAGTCGTCTAAAAGTGGACTTAGTGTCTGTCTATGAAAAGTACTATATTGTGTGTTGTAAACTGTGAATGTAAGCTATGCCAGCACATTTTCAAATGTGAACACATTCATTTCAGAAAACAGTATTCACGTTTTCCCACTTTGAGCCTCTGCCACCTACTGCTGCCCTGAGAGGGAAGATGTGTGTAGCATGCCCACCACCTGGCTCTCCAGCAGTACATCTCGACCACAGTTTAGTAGCCCACAAGGCTGGAGAAATAAACACACCAGCTAGGTTTATTTTTATTACAGTAGAAAAGCCAATAGACCTTTGTTACTACAGTGGTTATTTTCTAGGTTTTTCCAAACCATGCATGTAGAACAAGTGAGGAAATGTAGTAAGATATTCTGGATTTTGGCAAAAATTCTTTCTGAATTCAACTGTACCACTGGAGTTGCAGGTATTGATCCTGCTCTTACCTTCTTCCCTGATCTGCAGCCAGAGACGCCGTCTAACACTTTTCCTACATTTTACAAGTATTGGTTAGTACATTGAATGTTAGCTATTTAATTGCATTGTGTTTTATTTGTGATACAATTCTAACAAAAGACTGCAATTAATTTTTTTACTCAAATTAAAAGTAATGGGGCAAAACAGCTATTAAAAGACATTATCCAGCTCCAGTGGTTTAAAAAATTAGTTTTTCTCCAACATATTACAAGGTGATTGTGAAATATAGGTATGCAGGTTCCTGAATTAGTAATGGATATATGCATATGCTTACTTTTAATTTGCTTTTCTGTTTCAGCACATTCTTTATCAAAAGAAAAATTAAAAATGTCCATTATTAACAACTTGCCAATCAGTGTTCTTACTGTGTTAAGTTAAGCTATGCAGGATACATTCACATGAAATGATAATAGAAGTCTTATCTGGGTGCAGTTTTAGATGATTGTAGTGAAGTGTTTTCTTAGGTTTCTTTCTCATGACTGCTTATTCAAACATATCCAAGCACCACATTTTCTGGTACCTGTATTAAAGCCGTTATATTAAAAATCAATTGGTTTAACTTCTATTTTTTTCTTAAAATTAGGCATTTAAAAACATATTTTAAAACTTAGGTAGAAGGGAACTGAGAACAACTTGTTAATTTGGGGTATAAACTTCACAAATATTCCTTACCCATTTTTAAAAAGTCCAGTGCTACAGTTCTTTTATTCAGAACCTTTCTAATTTCAATGGTTTCTGAAGTTGTTCAATCCCTAATGAGTTTTAAAATATAGATCTGGAATCTTGGTGGACAATGGCAACTCCCATTGTATAAAAGAGAGAGTGTATTCAGTAAATGAAGGTATTTGACCAGCACCTGAATAAGAATGAATATTTTTGGATAAATGGGCCAGGGTTTTCTGAATCTGCCATCTCAATTTATAGACCACGCAATCTAAAAATAAAAAAAGTGGAAGGACAGTTCAAGGAATAAGACAGAATGTATAAACAGAGTGATTACTATAATCATAGGCATCTATCCGTTAGTAAAATATAATTATGTATTTTTACCATTATTTTACAATGAAAAAATGCTGGTCTTTAAAATATAATTTTAATATATAATTAATAATTTATATAATATATATAATTAATTATTATATATATAATTATAATTATAATCATAATTTTTTTCCTTCAGTGATTTTTTTTTTCTCTTTGCTTCTGAACAAGGATTTCCATTGTTAGAAAATGCTTGGCAACAGTTGGTAGTGCAGAGATTAATTTTTCATCCTAATTCCTGCTAATTTACATTCAAAAGCTGGTTTGTGTAGATAATGTAAGTATAGTAGGTATTGTTGCAGGTTAGTCTATTTTCAGCTGTTGTAAATGGTTTTGGAAAACTTCATTTGTTTAGTAACCTTAAAATTGCAAGATACTTCATTACATTAAGATATTGCTTATGATAAATAATTTGGTCCTTGGAGAATCAGCAACATTGTTGATCATCAGATTTGATTTTATCTTCTAATTTAGATACACCTGGATAATTATTCATAAAATGCTATTCACCTTTTATGACAGCAAAAGTTAAATAATCAGATCAGGAAATAAAACCAATAAACTTACCTAGCACAAATAAAAATTCTAATTATAGTTTCATAATTATTGAATAGATATGAGATCAGTTCTCAAACTTATATTGCAATCAGCTTGTCTATAGGAAGGCCAACTAATTTCTAAACAAGATGTTGTTCAAAGATTTACATTAGTAAAGGGCAACATAAACTTTGAATCCGTGTATTGTGATTGCCTGCTTTATTTTGTATTGCTTCAGATGAAAACTGCCAGAAATATTTTGATGCGTTTTATGCAAAATGAAGCTTGCAATCAGCTGAGATAACATCAGACTAGGTAATAGCAAAATGAAATGCCCCACTCTTGCATTTTCCTAAAATTTAGGAGAAAATTGGTACAAAAACAAATGTCTGAAAACTGGTGTGAACAGCACCATTTCAAAGGAGCATCCTTCTAGTAATCTAATGTATGTTGTTACACAACAGCTGTCAACTGTAAAAAACCAAAGAACATCTCAGAAAAACATAAAACCTCAGGGGGAAAAACCCCCAAACCACACATCTTGTAAGCAGCACTATTTTTAGTTCCTGGGGACTCCATGTAAGGGGTGAACTGCTTCTGTTGCTTCTGATGCCTTTCTCAGTAATTTTTCAAGTGTTACTCAACTGACATTTAAAATTTGATCCAGATTTTTAACCAGAAACATGTGGTATCCAGTGAATGAAGTAAATATAGACGGCTCTTACTGACTTCAGTGAACTTTGGAGTTGATCCCCAGGTTGTACTGTTACTGCTGGAATAAATTACAGTTTCCATTTATTTTAATATATGGTAGAATCTGTTGTCTTCTGCCAAGTAAGGAATTAGTGCCCCTTATAAAACTTTCCTTTAGTTATCAATGTACTTGTATTAACTCTGTACTGTGTTAACATATTTCTCTGTACAATTTTGAAATGATCCAATCCATAAGTTCTTTTAGGAAACTGTCTTGCTTATTCTCTTTGTCAGTGCTTGAGCTACTCCCACATTGATGGTGATCTTCAATGGACTCAGTACCTCCATATGTTTTGTCAGTGCATGCAGTATGTTTCTATCTCTTCCAGGACACTTTCAGACTTACTAAAAGTCCTAATTTGATGTTGCAAAGTTCATGGTGAAAAACATGAATGGTGATAATTCTTCAATTCTCTCGCATTGTAGACTTAGGAAAATACCATCTACAGTAAATGAGTGACTTTCAAATTCAAATGAAAATTCTAGGTGATATGGATGTTGTAAGCCTGAAGCTTGGAAATATTTTGTCCTGGTGCTTCCAGTGACGCACTGTTATCTGCAGTCATTCCTGTAAGTGGTGCAGCTAGAGCTATTCATGGTGAAAGTTATTGCACTTTATGATTAAAATAATCTTTTTTTATAATTGTATTTCTGAGTCCTTGGTTTTGATCATGTAACATCTGAATGTGAATTTAAAGCTATACTGTATCTAGTTACTTAAAAGCAAGTTCTTTACTTTTAAAAAATTCTCTTAAGGTGGTATACACATAAAATATTACTGAATTTATTATGATACAATATTTCTCTTATGTCTGTGTTTGTGGCAGACAAATCCCCATATTTCTCCATCATGTTATTTGTGAGTACAGGACTGGTCTATGGGAATGTCTTCAGTGCATTTGACATTTTGAAAGAAACCCTCAATGTGAACATTTAATTTTTCTCCAGGCTTCTGGTATTTGGAGATCTCCAGACATTTGTTAGGTGGTTATCATTTCAACACTCCTCTGTTGAAATCCATTTCCATTGACATGTAGATAGACTGGTGTGTCTTGTTTTGACACTGTTAGTGTTTTCTTTGTGATTTTTCTGACTTAGGTGCAGAAGAATATGTGAGTCCATGTTAAATTTTAGGCACTGAAATTATGTAAGGATGTGTTTATGTGACTTTATCAGATTATGTCTAGAAAGTTTTGCACAGAGTTAGTGAAGGATCTTTTCAGATTGGTTTGAACTAACCTCATATTTGGGCTGTGCAATCCTTTGGACAATGGTAGGACAAAGATGGAGAAAACCAAAACAAACCTATGTCTTTTCCCAGCTGATAGTATCTACTGTAAGTTCCTTTTTTGCTTCGGAGGGCTCCTAAGTCACTGTATGAGTTCTCTGAAGCGGCCAGAAGAAAAGCCTGAATCTTTATGGTTTTGCAATTGGAAACTCGGGAAACATGCCTATGTCCTTGTGTTCTTCATTTCTTCACTTCAACATTAGCATTATCTTTTGTAATAAATGGCAAATTCCTAGTATGGTTGTTTACATGTATACATAAATGCTGCACAATTTTAGTGATGTGTTCCATATACTTCTAAAAGATAGGATGGTACATTTTTGACATATAGTCTTTATTTGGTTGAAGGTGTATATAATTCAGGTCTACCGTGGATCACCAAGATTTGATTGTGTTGTGTGGCAGGGCTTGGGGTTTTATGTGTTTGTGTTCAGTTGTTTTGTACTTTGTGGGGTTTTTATTGTGGTTGTTTTATTTTGTTTTTACTGGATGTGTTGCTGTAGTATGTTTTTCATTGGTAATATGATTCTCAGGTGATATCTGTGTAACATAGAGTTTATCTGTGGGGGTGTACTGAATTATACCTATCTAGATTCCAGTACTACTTGTCTTTCTAACACTGAAAAACACTCTGTTCAAGCTATTAACAGAGTAAAGAAGTACTTCAGCCACAGTATCTGGCTCTTGGAGTATGTCTGCAGCTTACAACTAAGACTGTTTTATTATTTTCAGAAATACTTTTTTTTTATTTTATGTTCTGCATTTCACGTTCTTTGATTCTGAAAGGGACGCTATCAATGAGTTATTCATTGGGGGTTACCAGTGGGGACTGATATTTCTGTGGGGTTTTGGTTTTTAAGGAAGAAATCACAAAGGTGGATTTTTTAATATAGCTTGTTTTGTAAAAACCTGTCCGTTTGCTTAATTGAGGAATAAGGTTTTCAACACAATATAATTTAAATACAGGTGGAGATTCCAGAAAACCACCTATGTATTCAGTGGATCTCACAAGTCATCCTGTTACATAGAGCCTCCCCTGTATTTCGTTGGGCTTCTCTGCATTGCCACCTTTAGCAAAGGGCCAGGATTTGGCCAAATTTTTGAGTTACTTTTGAGTAGAGTAATATATTTTGAGGTAATCTTTAATGAGAAGTAAACCAGTAGTGACATAAGCTCGTGGGAGCAGGTAATTGTTGATCTTTCATTGTTTTGTATGTGATTCAAGAACTCTGTACTAGTTACTGTCCATTATTCTGGAATCTTCCTTTGTTTACTTGAAGCCAGGCAAAGTCAAAATTTTTTTTAATAGCGTGTAAAATATTTGTCAAGTTATTGTATGTATTTCAAGTCAATCTAAATCATTTTTGACAACTCTAAAATTGTATTCACTACAAGGAGAGAAAAAAGTACTATATATATATAAAATCATAACATTACAGTAGAGTATGAGGAGAGATTATAGTTGTACGGTAAGTCATTTTATTTCTTTGTAAATGAAATTCACTGTACAGTATCACTTTCTGAACTGTGTTTTCCACTCAAGTTATTTTGTAAAGATTAAATTAAATTCATTCCAGGGTACATGCTTTCAGAGATTGTAAAAGTTCCTATTTGTTTGAAATATACCATGACTTTCTTAACAGCGAAAGAAAAAGTTGAAAAGACAGTTTTCCACCTCATTGCTTCTTTTCATAACAGTACTCATACTTCAACCGCAGGATTTCATTGAATACAAATAGAAGTGAACCTATGTCAGAATGGAAATATCAAAATCATATAGAGGCGCTGTGCTTTGCTCTTTGCAAGTGGGGTAAATGTTGTACCTCTGTGATTACTTAGAACTCAGGCAGAAGGTTTGTGAGGTTTGAGTAATAGCTGTATTTAAAGTACTATGAATGTATGGTGCTTTCTCTACATAAATCTTTTCCAGTGTATGGGTTTTACTTACTTCTGAAGTAACAAACTCAAATGTGGCAATGTCTGACCTTTCACAGGAAAATGGGAAGCTTTGGGAAGGTGAAAATATCTAGGTTTCTATTCCTAGAGATGACTAAATGAACACATTTACTTTGTGGCATCACTGAGAGAAGTGAAAATAAATATAAATATGGTCAAGGTCATATAGGGATATTTATGTGCCAGGTCTCTGTTTCCTTCCCTTATGCAACATACCTCAGAGAGTAATAGGATCTTGTCAATTGAAATTCGGTTTAGTGTTTTCATTCAGGAATGCTCACGGTTCTCAACAGGTTACTATGTCAATATTGTACTAACCGGTTGGTTGAAGGTACAGGCCTCGAAGTACCTGCAGGAATTTTTCCGGCATTTTGAGCCATCTGTTCCTGTGTAGAATACAAGGAATTTCAAAGTGAATCGTCAATCATTCCTGAACCCATTTTTTTTTATCTGGAAGCACAGAGCAAAGCTCTGAAAGATGTTTGATTTAGATACTCAAATTGGCTCAAAAGCATCTTACTGCTAGTTTCTGGAAATACTGTGCTGTATTAGAAGACAAAGAAAATGCTTTCACAAAGCTTTTATGAAGCTGAGTAAACAGTATTTTGTAAGAAAAGAGTAAAGAATAATGAAGGGTTTGGTTTTTTTCCTGTTTTGTATTCTTTCAAGCAGTTGACAAAAGTGAAATTATATTTCCTTGTCCTCCTCATTTACCTGTTGGGTATTAGGAGTATCAAACATGACTTGATGCTTGTGGCAGCTTTGGACATCCAGTAATGGGCAGACGTATCCGCCCAGCCAGGGTAGTGGGGGGAGGCTGCAGCCTTCTCCTGGGTTAGAATAAACCTATGAAGAGGGGAGCGGGAAGTAAGAAACTGCCTGAGGGTCTCAGCTGTGCTGTACAGAGATGGACAAATGGGCCAGCTAAACCCTGGTAGTTTCTGTTAGGTGCTGTACCTTTCTAATATCAATATATTTCTGTGACCGGTTACAAGAGCCTCTAGATTGTGCTGGGTGTGTGTACGCTGGTTGCATTTGTCAGCCACTAGGTCAGGGTTTCAGCTCTGATATAAGTTTTAAAATTGTGGCAGTTTTTCCTTTTTCTTTTAATATGGATTTTTTATTATTTGTCTTTTAATCCCTGCAAGATTTTGGAGAGATTAATTTGGGGAAGAATTGTGTCATATTTTTAAATATTATGTTTCTTTGAGTACTTTTACTATTATAATATATTTTTAAAGTAAAAATGAAAGGCTCTGCATGTGTATGTGCATATTTTTATTCTGGAACATAACTCTGAACTAGTTTGCAATGGGGAACTATAAGTTGTGTGTACATATCATAATGTAATGTTTACTTTTTTTGCTTTCATTCTCCATGTGATATTGCAGTGATTGATGGAAATAGCAATGGATTGTATTTCTGGAAAAGCACAGAATTAAGATACTATCTGATATAAATTTTGAAGTCTTGTCTTTCCTTCTTGACTGTGTGACTCTTCTCCATCCTTCAGAATAATTTTCAGAAAATTGATGTGATCGTTTATTTCTCTTCAGGTACAGCCAAATGTTACCCAGCTTTTTTTGGAAAGTAGAGTTGAAGTGGCTGGGTGGCTAGATGATCACAGGCTTTCTTCATCTTTGATTCTCTGGGGATTTCATTGCTTCTCTGAAGATTGACTTTAATCTGGCAAATAATTTCTAACAAATGTATGTAATAGATTTCACTTTTCCTTCAATGGATAAAAATGTAAGAAGCAGTTGTAGGTAATATTACCTGGGGTTCAGTAGAGGTAATTAAAAAATTTTTTTTTAGATTGTTAATGCTGTTTAGTATATAACCTTAACATCTCCCAAACCCTAAATAGTGTTTGGGCAGAGCACTGAGCCTTTAAAAGTCATTGAGTAAATTTTTCCTTTTCTTAGGTTGTTTACCATCTGGTTTGAGTGGTGTATTGTAGTGTTTTGCCAGTTAAGTCTCCCTCCCCTTTATTTCCTCTTTTCCTTTTCCCCCTTTGCCTATAAATACATTGAAATTTAGAACTAAAAATCTCTGAATATATAATATTTGCACAGCAGTTAATTTCAAATAAATAATCTGTGAGGGCTATGTTTGCCTCAACCTCATAACTTTTTTTTTCTCGCATTGATGTCTTGCCCTACATTAGATATTCTGAAAAGCCGTTGCACATATCTGTGTTTTGAGAAAATTTTAGTTTCAGAATTAGCTGGTTTTTCCTTAAATGCGAAACAATTTTTGAGTTGACTTAAAAAAATCCCATCAAACCGAACCAGTTGTGTTCTTCAGGTGTTCTGTTGATTTTTCCTGGGGCAAATATAGTTTCTCATATGTAGCACACTGTACAAAACCTTGTGTAGCAAACAAGGTGTGTCTGTGGCCTAAGATTTTCAGGCTGGTTTGGCTATAGGAGAGCTGGAAATAAGCCAGCAACTTCACTTCTAGGTCAGACTGCTGCCTCAAATTCTTGTGCCATTGCAGCTCAGCATTAATGATTTCTTTTCACACCATGGAATATTTTCTTGGTCTCCTTTCAGCCACATCTGTAAATCATTTCTGTTGTCGTTTCTCTAGAGATCTCAAGCACGCTTTATCATTTTAATGGTCAAGCACTGAATGACTGTCACTTGACATTTTTTCTAATTACTTCAGATCTACTTTTAATTCACATAAGTAGCCAAAGAGTGCTAATTACCTGCTGCTATAAGATAAAAGATATCTTAAAGTCCATGATGAGATCAGAACTCTTCTTTTGGAATTCCCAGTCTATATGAGAAACTTCTAATGTTTTTCCCAAAGTGGTATTATATATATCCAAAGTTTATTTTTATCAGCCTTTGCTATGCACCGAGCTTTTGTATTTGTACCTAGAATTTCTTGTAATTGCATTTAGTTAGAGAAAACCCAAACCTTTTACATCACAATGAAATATTGACACTTTTCTTAAGTAATTATCCAAATTAATACAATATTAAATAACTCTTCTAATACCAATTCTATGGCAATTCAGTGTTACTTTTTAATACTGCAGGAGGATTTAATCATTCTTATTTTTTGTTTCTAACATAGATTTAGCTTTAAAATACAGAGTGTTCTTAATCTGGTGGTTATTTAATTTTCCTAATTCTATTTAGTTAAACAAAATACATGTGGTGATTATTGTTTTTAAACAGTGCTGCGCATTTTTTTATTCCAGTGGAAGAAGGATGGTGGGGTTTTTTGCTATATGTTTGTTTCTTTTTTTTCCCCAGACATTTATTACACACTGATTCAACTTCATAATGCTCATCTATTTCTTCTTTTGAAAAACATCTTTTAATCTAACATCAGTAAGTTCAGAGCAGCCTCTGAGCTCTTGAAAAGCATGACTTTATATTTACAAATGTGTATTTTGAAGAAACATTTTCTTTATGAAGTGAACAAAAGGGAAAATGAATTATGAAAAAATATTCTCCAAACTTGCAAATGTTATGCATGGAAGACTTCTGATAAATTTTCCTTTTTGTTGGTTAGCAATTCTATTCACAACAAAAAGAATAAAAACCCTATTCTTCATAAAAAAAAAGTTATTTTTGCTGCTTTGGTGTTGTACTCATAGCTGATTACATGAAATGGCAGAATAAAGAGCACAGTTTCCCTCCCATATAGAGCTCTGTTCTTTTTCTTTAACAAGATTAATGACAGATATGGTATCGGTTAAGCAATTTAAGTTTCTTTCAGAAGGATATAGAAGAGAAACAAAACAATAAGCATCTAAGAAAGATAACTTCATATTTAATTTGGAAAAAATTTTACATCGGTGAATGGCTTTCAATCAGGCAATGTTAAAATACCCCAACAGAATTAAGTTGTTGACATACTTTTTCTGAAGTATGTTTTTACTGATTTTTCTTACTAAATTAGACTAATCAAGCAGAAAGGAAATGTATGCTTAATTTATATGCAAGGCAATGCACAATATGTGTACCGTTTCTCATAGATACAAAATAAGACTGATTATTCTTACAATACAATAGCATATACATTTCAGTCATGAACAGTGTATTCTGCATTTCTGAAGTTTGGTAAATTACTTAATCTCTGCTTTTCAAATACTCAACCTGAAATGTCTTTATAGTGAAGTTACTGATTCTCTTCAGAAGATCTTCATTTCCACTTATGTCATAGGGAAATGCAAAAATATTTTCCTGTAGGAAATCCTATTTTCATTCAATGGAACAAGTGATCAGTCTCTAAAACATTAACCATGACTGAATTTGCCTACTTTACCAAATATTTTTTCTTGAAAATAAGTAGTTTAATTAGTTTAATGTGCCTATTTTGAAAAGGAGATGAGTCAGAAAATTGGCATATTTTGGGGATCAAAGATCTTGTGTAAGGAATGGTTTTTTTTTTTTTTTTTTTTTAAATCTAGGGATATGTTTATTGTAGTAGCCTTCTCTTTGAGGGCCTGAGTATGAAACTCCTATGTATTATGGACACTGTCAAACTCTTGTCAGATTAGTGACTGATAGTTGCTTCAGAGGAGCTGGAAAAGGAATCCAGGAAGGATCTTCTATGAAAAATTGTCTATCTTCAAGTACAAGTCATATGAAGAAGTGTGTGTGGGATTGATCTATTATAGAGTTAATAATTCTCTTATCACAAACATGGACTGAATAACACATAGGAAGAAAAAACAAAACCTCAGTGGGGCAGGACTTTATAGGTAACATTAGATATTTTGAAAACAATCTCTAGAAGCAAGAATCCACATAGAAAAGACCGTGGTCTGGAAGACAATTTTGTGTATGTCTTTTAGGCTATTCAGCTGCTTTGAGCTTTCTCTATTAAAAAATCTTTTCTATTTTTTGTGGACCAGGGTAGGTTTGGGGATGAAAAGAGGATTTAGAAACCTTTTTTGATAGTCTTTGAATAAATTTCCTTGGAAATAAGTCTGGAAACTTTTTTTTTTTTTTTCGAAGCTCTAATATACATAGTACCATTTTATATTTGCATATGAACACAAAATTTATTTTTCAGCATTTCTCTGAATTTTTTATTGTTCTATCAGGTAATGCAGAGTCTCTAAGTTCCTCATGCAATATGAAAAATGAACAATTAAACACAAAAGTTGATATGTTGCATGATTCTTTATTTTCCACAATAAGCTCCTAACCAGGAAATCTCAATATAAAAACTCTCATTGTTTTCTGGCTTCATTGGCATTCCTTGTTACTCAGTAATTCTGTAATTATTCACACGTATGACTCTTTAGTATCTCCAATCCACTTTTGTTAGAATCTCGAAGTATACGTTATTTTTCAAAACGTAGATTTGCCCTAGAGGTTCTCTAAACTCACAGCTTTCCAAAATCTAGCTTTTAACATTTTATTTTCAAACAGAATTTATAAGGACTTTTACTGATACAGATTGGAAATCAGAGCCTTCCTGGTACTTGCCTTCTTCCATAGTCCAATTTAGTTTTGCCCTTGTATATCCATAGTCCTGCATTAGCTTCTGGATTGTTCTTCCCCGCAGTTTCTATCATATAAAATAAGCTTTCTCTCCATCTGAACTTCAGCTCCTCATCCATTTTATAAACAGTTAAAGTGTTGGTTTTTTCTGTTATAGAATCATAGAATCATAGAATCATAGAATAGAATCATAGAATCATAGAATCATAGAATCATCTGGGCCGGAAGGGACCTCCAAAGGCCATCTAGTCCGACCCCC
>JAOQGH010000032.1:27524212-27580325 GCA_025769975.1 Gallinago jamesoni
GCCAGTTGCCTGGGTGCCTGCATGTTTGTGTGGGGCCTCTGTTTGGGTACCCACAGTTTTTTTTATTGCCTTTGACCATTGTTACTTCTTTAACTTTGTGTCACTTGAAATAACTTTTCTAAGATACAAATTTTGAAGTCTGAAGAAACTGTACTTATTTATGTGTCCTATGCTAATCAGCATATTTAGCATAGAAGCCATTGTCTTGAAAATTCTATACTGCTGTAGGTAGATAAGATGGTGTATGTGAGTATTTAGCTTTCCCATTCTGTTTTCCATCCTTGCTTACGCTAGTAGTGAAAGCATTTTGAAGTCAATGCTAGAAATAACATCAAACTGCGTTTGCATTGTCAGATCAAATAAGGAGTTCATTAATGTGCGGCCCCTCTTTCTGTAATCAAATGACTACTGCAGCAAGGCTCAATACTGTCTGTAGTCTGAGAAAAGCAAGATGACATTATTTGAGAGCAATTTAAATGTGAGATCAAAGCAAGAAACAAAGAACAAAGAATACATATAAGTGATGTTTATTTTATTTTGATAAAAATAACATTGAAGTTATTGAATACCTTTAAAAGAAAATTGTTACCAATATGTCTTTTCTATATTGAAAGATTTCTATATTGAAAAGATGAGAAATACTGAACGTTGACACCAATGAAGACCAAAAAGATGTTTGTTATGTGGCTTTACAAGGAGTCTAAATTTGAAAGATGTTCTTAAGATTACTTTTCCATGATATAATGCTTTTTTTCTTTACATAATCAATGTCACACTGTGTGTGATTTCGCTACATAGAAAAATTAAGTGTGTACACATATATTTCATCCAGTTGATAAGGACTATTTAGAATCCATCAGGAAGCTTTTTTTTTTTTTTTAAAAGGATTAGACTGGCCCTTTGTGACTGGATTTCAAAGTTACTACATAAATTCATAATAGAAAATATCTGTCAGTATTGCAAAAGACACAGTATTGCTATAAAATTCTTATTATTTTATTCATGTGGAATATAATAAGATCAATAGAAGAAAGATTTTACCAACTGCAGAAAATCATTGCCATCTTTTTTTCCTTAATTGCAATTGATTTCAGGACTAGAAGAGCTCAAGTGACAGTGTCACCAACAACCGAGTTTCCTGGAATCTGCTTCTATTTCAGATTCCAGTATCTGCGTTAATGTAGATCATCTTAAGTAAAAATTCCAGTATATTGATTTTGATAACTTATTTCAGGGGTTGTTTATATTCATTGTCACAATAATCTTACCTCTTTAGTCTGAATGTGTCTTGCTTTAGGTTCCACACCTCCCCGCCCCCCTTCACTTTCTGTGTTTTGTTTTGGTCTGCCACATCTCCATGCCCCAGTTACCAATGTAAGGAAGGTATTAAAGTTCATAGTCTGTGAATTTTATCATATGACATTTTATCATAATCATGTCATAATTTAACTCTCTCTTTCTTATTATTAAGTCCTTTTGGTTTTGGCATAAGATTTGTTTTTCAGTCCTTCAGCTGTTCTGGCTACCCCCTGAATCTTCTCCAACGTTTGTTGAATTCTGGACTCCAGAATGTGACGGAGTATAGCTAGGGTGTATTCCAGTGTCTAATGTTAATACAACAGGACTTCTCTATGTTTGCTCCATGTTTGTCTGCTAGACATATCTATGGGTCTTCAGTGTAACTCTCAGGTTATCAAATATGACTTTTGGGGAGACACTGTTTTGAGGAGATAACCCTCGTGATTATAGGCACAATTCAGTTTTCTTTAATTCTATGATTTTTATTAATGTCTGTAATAAAGAGTGTGTTATTGTATTTTGTCCATTTGGTCTAGATGCTTGCCACCTTGCAATTTGATCTGAGAATGGTCTATTGAAGGCAAAACATGGTTAATATTTTATTCTTTGTCAGTTCACTGTTTCAGATTTATGCTGAAAAACAGTTCTTTCTATCTCCTCCTGCTTATTACAAAACTTCTTACCACTGCTTTATAGAAAAAACTCCACCCTGGTGTACTTCTTTATTTTGTGTCACTTTGTGCACTGTTTATTTTGAAATCTTGGTATTGTGCTAGGTGACTGCTTATTTGTTGACCCTTCTTATCCTCCCCTTTTATTATTAGCTTGCTCCCATGGTGTGGCAGCTGTGAAGTTTCCCATCCCATTGGAGTTTCTATCTTGTCTTGCAGCTTTCTGTTCTTTTAATTTTTGTTCTTGGTCACCATTTTGTTTCTTCCTTCAATATGAACTTTCAGAAGTAACGAGCTTCTTTACTCTTTAGTGTGTCTGATATTCAGTTTCAGTACTTGTCCTTCAAATGGTAAAATTAATTCCAGTAAAGCACTGCTTACAAAGGAATTCCTTATTAGAATGAGACAGAAAATATTATCTATCAAGTACAGCTAGAAGCTGCTTCTACAGGGTCTGTCTTAACAGTGCCGATCCACAGAACTGTATGGGAAAGTTTCTTAAATTTTTCTGTTACTCTTATTCATGTTCAGGCTCTAGCTTGAGACACTTAATGGTTGCACTTTGAGTTTAGCCAAATGTGTCCCTTGGTAGACTGTGTAAACTTCAGATACGTCAAAGAATAATGTGCATCTCATTATGCTCCTCAGATTAATTATATTTGCATCTAATCCCATCAGACATTATCTGTTAGACTTTGCCTGATTTGCCAAAATTATTAATAATAAAGTTTAATTGTTTGCCTTAGTGTCAAGATACTTTAAAAGAAACTTGGATGAGTAAATGCAGACAAAATTTTTCATAAATTGGATGGTTACATTACTTTATGATGCAAATACCTGTTCAAAGATGTTTCCTTTGGTTCATGCTTCAACTAGAGGGAGTAGTGATGTGACTAGAACTATGAACTATATCATATTTTTAAAAATTTGATCCAGCATTATTTTCTAGTATATGTAATATTAACTTTAGATTCAACTCCTTCATAAGAAAGATGTACTTGAAAATCAAAACAAACAGTTCAAAGGTCTTTCTACAGTCTGTATTTTCTTACTGTGATGTTAACTAATCAATGTCAAATTTGGCATAAATTTAAGACTATACAGGAAATTTAGAAGTGCTTTCTGCAGTGCTTATGGTTATGCATGCATGTATTTGGGATTTGTAACTTTATCTTTGCAGGTTCTGTTCAGAGATTAAAATGGAAACTTCTAATGCAAAAAGACAGTCATCCTGCTAAAACTCTTCTGCAGACGAGTAACTTCCTTTTTGAATTGTTCAGACATGATGAGGCAGAGAACTTTGTGGTCATCCAGTGTCACTAAGAAGGGTCAGATTCCAAAATTTATGCAGAATTAGTCTTTGGATATAGAGCCTAGAGCATTTGTTCTTCAGAAGTTTTGAGCTGAAACAGGAAGGAGCAATATTCCTTTGGAAAATTACTACAGTACATTGTAAAGACTACATTAAAATGTTGGTACTATATATTACCCTATTATTCTTTCACAGTTATGTGGAGACGTTCTTTCAATTTCTTTCTGGTTTGGGATCGTTACCAGAATGTATATGTAACTTCAAAATGAAAAAATATTGATAAATTTAAATACATATAACAGATCTAAATTCAGCCTTTAGTGGGGTGGAATAAGGAAGTTGTAGCAGAGTACATACTTATATTGTTTAAAATCTGCCAGGGAAATCAAAGCTTTATTAGCTTAGTAGTGAGATTCCATACATCTGAGGTGTTGGCAGGTAAAATAGAAAAGCAAGAGGGAATAATTTCAAAATATAATCAGAGACCAGTAAAAGCATCAAGAAAATGTGAACACTGATTCTACTGTCCTTTTAAAATCCCCATTCAGAGATTAATTTTTTAATGGAAACTTTCTTTAGAAATAAACAGGTTTTATTTTACTAGAATTAAATTGTTATCAAGGGCAGAATTTTGGAATGAAGATGGCATTATGTCTTAAACATCTTAAATTTAAATTTTGGTCTTTACTCTTAACCCAATGAGTAAGAATATATGATTAACTTTTCTTAAAATATTAGATCCCTGTTTTAATTCTGCTGCTGAAAAGACCTTACTTTAGGTGGATGTATGCTTTGTTCCACTAATGGCTTGTTAGGGTTGACAACTGTGAAAGGAATCCTTGCTTGTATTTTTTTCGCTGCATTACATATTAGCAGCTTCAGCTTTTGAAACAATTTCTAACATTAGTAAACTATATGATTAATCTGAGAATTTTTAATCTGGAAATCTGATGCTACCTTGGAATTTTTTCCTGTGTGTATATATATAAAAATTGTATAATATCCAACCCTGAGACTGAGATTTCTGGTAGTTTATGAATGGCAAAACCCCATACTAATTTAATAACAGAAAATAACAAATAAGAAAATGCTACTTTTTCTGTATGAGAATCATGTTATGGTAAACATCAAATAAACTTTGTGTTTCATGTCTAAAGGAGAAGATAGTGTATTATAACCTTTGTGAACCTCTAAACTCTTCTGTTAGATTGATTCTCTCTTAGTCAAAGAAAAATATTGTCTTGGAAGCCTTTAAGAACCCACCCTGTGTCCTTCTGATATTTTTCTTTGGTTTATTTATACATGAGGAAAACCATCTGTGTCAAATATAAGCCTAAAGAAAGTTACCTGTCTAAGAATCAGTAAGAGCATGAGGATGCTTGATCTACTCAAAGCTTCTTAGAAAGGCAAACAAGTATTACTTTTTAGCTAAGCCTCAACTAACTAACTGAACTCTGAAATTAACAGCGTATTATGGAGACACTGGTCATTCTCAGAGTGATAAGACCTGATTATTTGTCATTTATGTCAAGTAATGGTATGCAGAGAGGCTCTTGCTTACACTTATTGCTCTAACAACGAAGGTCAGCCAAACATTATTTGCCCTGTTGAAAGACTGGAAGTGGAAAAACATAGAGGGGTCACAGCTGTGGGAAGGAGAGGACAGGGCAGGTGACCCAAAACTGATGAACAAGTTATTCCATCCCATCTGCCTCATGCTCAGTATAAAAGTGGGGGATCAAAGAGTCAGCCCTTTTTCTTCAATGGCCAGTATCCGTGGAGGACTCACTTGGTTCATCTGCCTTTGATCTTGATCCGTGCATTCCTGAATCCAGATCCCATCTGTTACTGATTTCCAATTTGGGACTTTTCCCATGCCTGTCAGTGACGTGATCATCATCCTGGGAGCTTGATAAGATTTTGTATATATTTAATAATTTTCCTTTTTTATTATTTTACTAATTTCTTAATGCTTTCATTGAAGTAATCTATTTTTTTCTTAAACTCATAAGTCTCTCTCCCTCCTCTCCATGGAGTGAGAGGTGACATGTCATTGTATGTATTTCTAAAATTTTAATCTGCAAAATGTCAATTGATGTTTCAAAAGTAAGTAAACGTTTTATTAGAGAGCAATTTGTGGAATCACAATTAATTTGTGAAATTTTGATTAAATATCTATGCTTTTGACAAAACGAATGACAAGAACTGTCAATGAAACTGATATGAAAGGCATTGTTTCTGTTTTGTAGGAAAAGGTGGTACATTTCTTCATTCGGAAATTCCTAATAAATGGAGCTAAACTAATTAATGTTTTTTTAATGGGGCAGCATTTTAAGTGCATCTGTTGAATGAAGGAATGGTGACAAACTGGATGAAAAAATGTTGGTGTGAGTGACAAAAAGAGTGTTTTTAGTTGACCTGTGTGTTTGGTTCTATACACCCTGATATCAAAGACATTACTGAAGAAAGGTAATGGTGTAAATGGAGTGGAAAGGGTCCTTATTCCTTTGTCACCATGTTCAGACTGATACTGATGGTGGTTTCTAATCTATATTAAAGGAGAGAAAATTGCAGCATTACTTCCAGCAAATCTCTTCAGTGTTCCCAGTTTCACTCTTCCTTCCTTTCCCTCTTGTCTTCCTTTTTAGTCTTTTTTAATTTCACCTACTCTAAGGAGTCAAGTCTTAAATCAGAGATGGAATGAACTGTATTTTAAATTGATAGGTGTTCTGGTGGTTCTGACAAGTACTTGCAACTGTGAGAAAATAATTGTTGGACACAGGCCCTTCCTCTGGTATGAGAGAAATTCAAATTTCAAAGCAAAATATGATGTGCAAACAAGTGCTTCGGATGTAATTGGCTATGCATCAGATCAGATCAGAGGAAAAGTAGCTGTGAACTCTAGAGAGGAGAGAATTCTGATGTGAGGAAGAGATAGAAAGAAGGGATATGACGGTTATTTACTAGGGAAAAGGAAGACTGATTATATGAAGTTAATGGAGAAGAGGAAGGTTGAGTTATGTCATAACAGCAGTCCCTCCGTGGAGTCTATGGTGTTTGGTATCCAACAGATTTATCATTTTTTGTTTCCAGCTTAATTTTTGCATGGAATTCTAATGTTTTAGAAGATTTTTGAGAAAGAGAGAGAGATATAGCAAAGTAGTAATTGGTCTATAAAAATACTCCCCTGTGTTACTTGATATTTTAAAGTTTATTGATTATCTGAGTTTGTTCATTCTAATTAGTGGAATTTGTTTTTTGTTTGTTTGCTTAGGTATGGGTTAGCACTGGATTAAGTCTACTACATCTCAGGAGAGAGAAGACTAAAATCTTGGGCGTTTGGTTATTTTGTTTTGGAGAGTATTTATTATGACTCTTTGGAAACATATTAACAGATTGATATTACTCAATAATAGTTAGATTAAATTGGTGCTTTCTAGACTTGCAGGAATTTGCATCTAATGATGAGTTTAGTTTAGCCTGGGAGCTTTTCAGGGCTAGGAGGCACCATTCTGATAGGATTTCTTTCTACCGATGTAGAATAGTTCAATGATCCATTGTATAAAAGTCTTGGTAGGGTAGTATGTGACAACTGCAATTACATGATTTGTAATTTAGTTTTGTATTGAAGAAAATTATTCCATTTAAATTGAAAGTTGGATAGCTTGGGGGATTTTTGTTTGTTTGGTTGGGTTTTTTTTTAAAAAAAATCAAGGCATTTCTTAGAATAACGTAATTCTTGAATAAAGGTTCCTTTTGGTATGTCTCACATGTGTTCTTTCCAGAGCGAACATGGTGATATGAAAGCACCTAGCTGTGTACTGAAGATTGGGACTGACCTTAGATGGTGACTGGTTCAATGGAACAAGCTGTGTTTGTGGGTTTTCTGTATATGACAATGTTGAAGTTGACACTTTGAGTGGTCATCACAGTGTCTAGGAAAATTATGTTGATGTAAGCATATTTCAGAGTTAGTCTGGTGGAAGTATTATACTTAGCTCATGGTGGAAATCAGTGATAAAGTACAGGCTTCAGGTGCAAATGATGGAAATGTTATCAAAGGCTTGATGAAAATGCTTGAAGATAATGCAGTTATTTTAACTCTCTTCTTCAGTGCATCTCATGAGAAAAACAGTGTATTATGTGTTGGTTATTAAATGTTATTTCTTAAAAGATTGTTGTGGATTAAGCAGAAATGTGTATCTCTGCACACAGCGGACTCTTAACATTTTGCTTGCTCTTGTGAGTGCTCCTGGTAGGTCATGAGGTCATCGCGGGCTGGAAGGCTGGCACATAGACTCGTAGTGGCATTTTTGTTGCCCTGAGGGGTGGAAAGATGGATTGTGTTGCATAAATTTCAGGAGAAATCAGGCGTATTTTGAAGAAGATTTTCTCTTTGGATTATGAGAGAATGACTTTAAGGATGGTTTTGATAATATAATAATGTCTTAAAGGGGTTTCCATAGTGACACAGTAAGAAGTTCTGTTAAAAGTAACTTAATTGATGGTGGAATGATTTTTTTAAAAGTTAGTCAACGAAAAAAGATATGTAATTCCTTAGACATTGATATGTTGTTTAGATGCTTCTTGGAGCCACAGGTATTTACAGAGGCAGAGTGTTCTTGCATGGTGGTAATTTGGTTAAATTGATAATTGGAAAGTTGAATGGTACCTTCATCTATATGCTGAGTAGTGATAGTTACATATCGGGGATGCTTCTTCTCATGCGGTAATTTTGATGTTGAGATAGTTGTTGTCATTGCCATTGTTTTCTGGTGCTGAATGACTGACACTGAGTTATTCTGATGTTGGCAAAATTGTAGTGCTTCCACAAGTGTTGGAATTGCTCTCTGAATTTTTTGGAACATATATTGTTTTCTTCTTCCACTTGATCTCTTCTAGTTAGATGAATGAGATGATTTCTGAGTTTTTTCTGTTTGTTTTTGTTGTTGTTGTTGTTGTTGTTGCAAAGTGTCTGGAGTTAGGCCAGATTAGCAGAGGTCTACAGACTCATTACTCTGGGGATGATAGAGTGTTTTTTTCAGATGCTTATAAATACAGTATCACAATTTAGCATTGTGTGGTTTTACTTCATCTTATTTCCAACTTGAATGGCAAATTTCAATATATTCCATGTTTTAGTGGCCCAGTTGTAATTGTCAGTGCAAGTTGTAGGCAAGGAAAGGCTATTTGGTAATATTGTTTGTTAGACTAAGGAATAAAAATGGAACTAATAAAGAAAAATTATACCTGTTAGTCTAGGAAAGATATCTGTACCTACAAATGACATAGCCATTTCTTGTTGATTTTAGCTATACTATTTTCCTGCTTCTTCTTGTCTTTGAGGATTCAGGTGGTATGGTTGGGAATATTAATTAATGAGTACTTCCATACATTTAAGCCATTGATTGAAAGCGGAATGACAGAATTATATTTAAATTGACATAAATTAATTAATGATAATCATATGTCCTGTGTCATCAGAATCAATTTCTAACCTGCTTTGGTAGAAGCAAGCATAACATTGGTTGTAGTTGTTTATTAAATCCAGGATGTATTTATATTGTATATATTCTATTTCAGGAAAGAAGGTATCTAAGTACTGTATCGTACTTGTATATAATTTTGACTTAATAAAAGTCTAAATAAAATAATACTCAGAGACAGGTATGTTGGTGTATGTTTATCATATATTTTTAGTTTCAGATCATCATGTTATCTAGGAAACAGAGTTTATGAAGTGTATTTTTTTGCCTGCACAGTCCATCGAAAACCTCAATGAATCGAGTTCTATTAAGATCAGTAGTTCTGGGTCATCCAGTAATTTTTTCCTATTTTGAGAAAACTTGAAATAGACATTTCTTCAACATGCCAATTTATATTACATGCTTAGATATAAAGCAGTAGCCCTGACATACCAATGTGAATTGCAGGCAGGAGACATCCCTCCCTCCCTCCCTTTAAGGACTGAAATACTCAGGACTGCTTCCCGCCCCCTCTTCATTTTATATCCAGAGCTTAAATTTAGTGTCGAAAAAGCGATTGGTATTGAGCAGCTTGTAGGTTCTAAGCAACTGGGAGGTATGACAATAGTTCGAGGCATAAAGAGACCACAGTCTTTGAAAAATACATCCTTTTAGTAATATTTTGAATGCTATTCTTGGCAGATTTCAACAGCAGCAAGTTAAATAGCTGTGGCCTTTCTAATAGTGTCACTGTAGTCAAAAGGTTTTGAGGGAATATGGGATAATATGATAAATGAAAAGGTCAAAGAAGAGGTGCATTGGGGAAACCTTTCGGGTTTTTTTTAATATCACTTGAATGGAAATTAACACATAATTTTAGAGATTGACTTGAGTGGTATGAGTGCTATGAAGTTAAATATGCTATAATTGCTTCTTACTGATGTAATTTTGATTTATTACACCCATTAAGGAAATTTTCTTGTTCTTTTGTTCTTTATATTCTTTTTGTATCACTGATACTGGAAGCAGAGGTAGAGATAGTTCAAAATTTGACTGAAAGCATTATTGGCAAATGCCCCATTTTTGAGGTGTCACTATGAATTCATAAATTATAAGATTGGACAGTGAAACCATATTTCTTAGAGTCCTTCTTAATGTACAGTAGCTATTGAGTTCACTGTTCTTAGCTAGAGCTAATCTGTAATTCAGGATAATTTTATGTCTTGAATTACTAATTAAGCAAGATCCATAAACTCAGTGCCAATATAATAAATCTGTTAAATATTCAATTTTATTTAGGAAGTGAAGGAATGAAAAAGAGAGAAATATATGCTTAAATTAGATGATGAAATTAAAGATTCTTTGTGTTGCTTGCGAGAGAAAGATCTTTTTATATTTTCACAGAAATAACATTGATATTCAGATTTTCTAGTTGTAGTTTGACTAGTAATTTTCAGTAATTTCATTTTGTAGATATCATTCCCCATATTTGAGTGCATCATTTCAAGTGATCAAGTGTATATCTGTATATAAGTTAGGGAGTGAGAGTTGCTGTGGTGGGCACATTTGGAAGATGGATGAATCAGGCTGGTTGCAAACTTCAGAGCAGCCTTTTGCTTGACTGACATTCATTAGTGATACCCTTTGTGCTAATGGGTGGCTGTTGCTCATTATCAATCATTATCACTAAGTGTTAAAACAGATGGTCCTTAACGATCATATCCCACATTAGCTGTGCACATACAGCCCCATGAAGCGGATGCTGTGTCATTAGCACTGGTGACGGTGGTCCACCCTGGTCTCAGTCTCTGAAGCTGGGGGCCAGGCTCCAGCCCTCTTTGATACGGGGATCTGACGCTGAATGGTGACCTCTTCCTTTCCCATTTTTAAATGCTCATCATTGTTGTTTTATGCTCCTCACCTTCTCTTCAAAAGAAAAGGGAGAGGATTTCACCTGCTCCAGGCAGCTCATCTCATCTTATTTTTGGGACTGGGACTTGTTCTGGTCTCCATCACACCCATTTCCTGCCTGTTATACATCCTTTGCTGCTGGTTTTACTGCTTACATATGTTTTTCCATTCCCTGTTCTACAATGACACCACAAACCTCCATCTGACTGTGTGTACTTATAAATTTTTTATATAAATTTTCTCGGCTCTATTAGAAAGTGCTCATATGTTGTTACTGGTTATCCATTAGCAATACTACAGAATACCTACATGCTATCACTAGTTGTTGTTTTAGTGTTCTTGTGTTGGGATTCAAGTCAAGCAAATATGAATAACACCCTGCTTAGTTTACTTTCACCTTGTAGATGCAGCAAACCTCTCTCTTAGTTACAGCAAACTGAGGTATTTTTGTCTTGAAACTGGGGATAAAAGCAGCACAGTGGGGAATTTTTTGGTTCTGCTGAATGAGGTTCCCAAGGTACTCAATTGGTTTCCACAGAAATGGCATTTATTTAAAATTATGTATTCAGAGAATGGGTTTTGGGATAGTTGGCTGAAAATTTGGAATAAAAAAAAGATGTTTTAATTTTAAGATGTCACAGTGCAGTGTCAAACTTCCTATGCCTATCTCCCCTTAGATATAGTTTACATGAGCTCATCTTCTGGGAAGGAAAATAATCATGGGCTTGGCGAAGTAAGAAGAGCTGATATTTAGAATTTTGACATCTGGGCTTGCCTTCAGCTATTTAAGGCTTTAAGTGTAGGGGGTTGGCATTACATTATTTCCTGCTTTTCTTTGTGGTATTCACTGTGTGTTTCAGTTGAGTTGTCTAACATTTTTAAAGTGAAGCAGATTTTCAACTGTTGACATCTTATTTATAGGCAGGAAGGGTTTAGGGCTTTTTGTTTGGTGGGGTTTGGTTTGTTTGGTTTTTTTTTTAAACAAAAAGAAGGCACTGGGTCCAAGTAGGATTTTCAGCCATGAAATCAAGTTTTCACAGAGGTTGCCTTAGTCTTTGAAGATTCATATTCTTAGAACAAAAATGTACAATCTTGATCTTTTCCTGCATTCTTATGTTCATAATTCAACCAAAAAAAGGAAATAATTTAAAATTGCCAGTAGGAAAATGAGCATAAAATTGCATTGTAGCATGAGAATACACTTCTTTATAAGGAAAAAGACATTTACAATTATCAAGTTGTTCCTAAGGAAGGCTAAATGCATTTTATATAAGAAATTGGCATGGGAAATAATGTGGTATCAGTTCTCATCTAAGTGCAGAACTCGCCAATTCCCTTCTAGGCTTGAACAAATATTACATGAGTGAGGGCTCTTGTAGAATGTTATGTTTTGAAATAGATTTCATTAAGGGTTTCTAGTGATAATTTATTTCTTCCTTTATGCCTATGTCTCTTCTCATACTAATAATGGTAACTTATTTGCATATAAATAGATTTCAGTATTTGCTGAAGCAGAGACCTAATATGTTTCTCTTTTTTTTCCATGGACATTGTTAAATAAGATGGAATATTGCAGTGATCAGCAGTTATGAATTGAAATAATTTTCTTGGTCAAAACTCTTTAGAGTGCATCAGCTGCATCAGCTATGACACTTTTGTGAAGATCTCAGAGTTTAGATATCAGTTAGAGTATCAAAAACATTTAACGTCTTTTGCTTTTATAAAGGTCTTTTTCACGCTATCTCAGAAATATTGACTGATAATTATGAAAACTGATGGCTCTATGGGGGTACCTGTTCCATTTTAGTACTTTGATGTGTTTCTTGCCATTCCTAATCTAGTAGTGTATAAGTATTTTTATAATGCAAACATCACACTGCAAATGTATACAATTTAGATGTCTTTTGTTTTTCTGAATTATAATAATCTTATAGTTCTAACTACTTCTTTTTAAATTAGAGATATGCACTAAACAGGAAGCTTTCAAGTTATCCTTCTGATATACTGCAAAATAAATTAATTTTAGCTATACTTCCTTAAGGATATGTGAAACGAGAAATCAGTCTAAAGACTGACTTCTATTTCCTAAGAATAATGGTCGAAACAGATTTGATTAGATGAACCCTAAAAACCCCTCACAAAATATACAAGGTTGTATTCCAAATTCAGATGTGTCTTCTCAAAAGATGAAAGGAAAAAGCTATTCTGTATTACAGTATTGCCCCAGACCTACAAGCAAAAGTAAACTCCAGGCTTGTGCTTCATATGCCACTAGTTATTCAGTAGTTGCTACTTCAAATATACTGCCTCTAAATCAAGGTCTAGCTGTATGGTTCTTTAAGAAACTCTGGGAGAAACTGGAACTGAGGACCTCAACAAATTTAGTTAATGGTTCTTGTACAAATGTCTGAGCACGCAAATATCTTAATTTTATGAGTACATCTACCTTATATAAAGAAAAATGAGTGTGACTGCTTCTGTATGTGTGTGTGTATGTACATGACTTAATTGCAAATGTGCTTTTAGTGGAGAGTTTTAAAGTGGGTGTTTGTAAGTTATTTTTACCAGCAGAGGTCACTCAGGGTAAAGTGAACAATTGCTTCAACCTTTAAAGAAGACATGAACTTCATTATGTGCTGCAAGACTCTTGCGTCCTGAAAAGCATGTATCTTCAAAAGCAACCTACACTTGCTTTTCCTTTCCTTCACATCTTTATTGCTTCATGTATTAAAAGATCAAAAATATTAAAACTTGTAGGCTTGTGCTGATGCATACCATGAAATAGCAAAATGCTGGGCTGTAAGGGTATTTATTTCTTACTGTGCTTTACAAACCAACACAATAAATATGGCACCATCAATTCACACTTTTTTTTTAAAGGTGAGTAAATAGTGATGGAATTTATGACATTATGTACTTTTTTTCCCCTCTGCATGGTAACTTTGTAAATGGTGTTGTCTTAGCAGATTTTCTTGTTATATTAAAGTATAATTAAACTGTATTTAGTCACAAAATAAATGTTAGAATAGATTTTATTCCTATTAATTCTGTTTTAAGACAGATTTTTGAGAAGAAGGATATATTTCTGTGTACTATGAATATCAATATATTCAGTTGTGTGTACAGTTGTGCACTGTAACTATATTAACTAGCCTGCTGTGATGAAAGGGTAAATTGCAGAATCTTTTTTTTTTTTGATAATGGTGCGTAAGCAGAAAATGCACATTATACTGTCAGAGCTCAGAGACTGACAAATATTTGTGAACTGAAGCAGTGGAAAGGTGATAAACGTAGAAATTGATGCTGCAGTTGCATTCAATTTTCTAAACAGAATTTCCTTTAAAGCCACAGTAAAAATCAAAATAAGAACGAAGCATCAAAGTTATAATATGCTGCAGTTGTCATGAATGACGTTGTTTTAAATATGACATGTCTTTTGTCTATATGAAATGGAAAATGTGTCCAGTTGTCAGTCCATTCACAAAAGTTCAGTTATCACCTATCTGAAGAAAATACCTAGGGTTTTTAATGGAACTGCATGACTGGTTAAAGGATTGTGTAAGTCATTCTGGAAGGGTTTGTCAAACCATTTGACATCAGAATATCACACAGCACCTAGGGCAAATATAGGAAACCAAATTATTTCAGTGGGGGTTTTTTTGTGTGTGTGTTCTTTTTTCCTTTAAATCCAAATTCCTGGAGGCTCTAGGGTCTATGTGATTTCTTTGGGACATTCACAGGACTCCACAGTTTTTAAGCTCATACACAATTGAGATGAAAAATTAAATAAGCAGGACATAAGGAATAAACCAAATAAGCTTTTATCTACATGTATATCTTGGGGTTTTCTCTAGCTTGCATCTTTACCCAACATAAAACAACATTTGAAAGCCAAAAAAACTATCTGACCTTAGAGGTACTTAGTTAATTTAAGCTTTTAGGATAAGTCATCAGCTACCTGGGTAAGAGCTTACTACTGGTTAGAATACTTGCTTTCCCTTTTATTTGTCGTATTGCCCTTTTTGCTTGGATGTCTTGGTCATGAAGTTCAGTATTGCTGAAGTTGCAAGCAGTTGTGAAGAATAAAATTTTAATAATAACATAAGTAGATACTTGTACTTCTCTGTATGTTGCGAATGTATCTGATCTTCAAAGAAACAGAAGCAGTATAGTTCTTGAGCAATCTGGGGAGAATGTCGAATTTCAGTCCTTTTTGAAATGACGAAATCACAAATATATGCACCTATCTTGTATCATACCAACAGTTTAGGCACTCTAGAGAAAAGTTAAAAGCAAAGGATCATGTTCTGAGGAGGCTGTGGGCCAGGGATATATTCATACATATGATACTGTAGTTACTGATGAACATATGTTTTACATTTTTAAGTAAACGATACAAAGAATTTTTCTATTTTTATGATAGGAACTCATTGAATGGTACAATAACTTCTTTATTTTCTCTAAAAGTTATCTTCTTCTTTCTGCATACATTTACTGTTGTTGAGCTAATAATATGAATCAAAACCATGCAAATAGTTTACACTAAAAATACAAAATCCTAATGTCCTTAATCAGATTAGCCCCATAAAATTATTTTGATTCATATATATGTTCTGTTAAATTGTATCCAACCACAGTTCTACACTCTGAAACAAGTCATGCTATACAATGTGTATATGCTCCAGGCACTAAAATTAAAACACGAAAGTCTTCTTTTCTTTAGATTTTTTCCCACCAGAGATTCAAGAGCCTCTTAGGTTCATAAGTCTCTGCTTTGGATTCCCCTCCCCTTCCTCTCTCTGGATACAGATCCATTATAATTGCACACCAGAGTTCCAGTGTGTCAATAAGCTTAATTGGTTTACAGAAATTGTACTGAGATTTAGTGGATACTGCCTTTCAGCTTCTGGAATATTTCTTCTGCTGCTTGCAAAATTGCACTCTGTGGAAAAACATCTTGCTGTTATGTTTCTAGAAAACAGGGTATGAAACTTCCTGCCTACACTGCTTAGAAGTCTACACCATAAAAATGTATTTTTATATCTACATTTCCCCACTACTTGTATCTGCATTCATCTAGGGTTTAGCTGCCTCTCCTATGCATTAATAATTACAGAGCCCATAAATATATTTACTTTCACAACCCAACCAAGAATAGTAAAAGATGAGCTTTGCAGAATGCTTAGAGGAGTGACAAGTCGAGGCTCTAGACAAAGACTGTTCTTTCAGCAGCTTGTTTTTATTACATACCTCAGATCTTCTTAACCTAGGGTATTAGCTCATAAGCTACAAAAGGATCCCTTAGATAAGCTTATAAAACTTTCACCTTCAAATCAGAAAGCTTACTGGAATAGTCACAAATTACAGAATTATCCTTTTGCCCATTTCCTGCCTTCTGCTTCTTAATAGTAGAAAATCTCACAAAAATTTAATCTTGTCATGATGCACAAATGAATAATTGTTGTAAAGGGTAAAGTCCCTGCCCAAATGTGAAAAGAAAACATTAATTGATTTTCTCAGAAATGGATAGATAAAAGTTCCCCTGCCTTCATCTTTTGCCTGAACGTTTCATAATCTCACAGAACCTAAGGTTAGGACTGAAATGGTGCAGGAGGGAGACCCTCTCGACTGGTGTGTTGGATCCTGCCTCCAACACTCATCTCGGAAGGAAGAACTTGAACAGCAATATGTGGAACAACATCACTGACAGGAAAGAGGGTGAGGACAAGGTGGAATAAAATACAGTGTTACTATATATGAGTCATTAAAGAATTGATTTACCACACACAGCGCAGGGGGAACCTCCTTACTGAATTACACACTGGAAAAAATGTAGGTTATAGGTACAGACTAAAGCAACTGCTGAGGAGAGAGAGGAAGTAGACATTCCTAAGGTCTAGTTGAGTGAAGACCTTGCTATGTATGGTCTGCATAGTTGTGATTTTTTTTTTAAATAGAGAAATAGCCTTAAATGAATCAGAGCCTTCAGTATCTTTGCTATATTGTGTTTTTTCCATGTAGATAACGGCTGTGAACTCTGACTCTTCTACCTGTCTGACTTAATCACATGCAGCTGAGACTAATTAAAAGCATTTGTAGGTGTAAAAGCTGCTCTGTTACAGTGACGGTTTTGAGTGAGGGTAATGAGGGCAACAGTCTTTCATCTAATAAGGTTGTAGTTCTAATAAAATATCTTAAAATTCTGTAGGTAGGGGGTCCTTCCATGGTCTAGCAGCACTGAGTTTGCTCAGCTATGTGGGCTTTTGCTTATTTGAGAAGCAGAGAAAAACCTACTGTCAGAGGCTCGGTAAGCAGAGTGATGTGGGAGCATGAATCCTAATAATTCCATTTACAGCTCCAAATTGAACTTGGAGCCTGCTACGTTATTTTCTGAACTGTTATTAAGTCAATTCATTTCCTTACTGTCCAGCAATGTTGAACAAATCATCTACTTAGCTGAAGGGATTACTGTAACCCCAACAGTATCCTAAGAAGAGGTGTTAGGTTTAAGTATCTAAAATGATTTGTGTGCTTTGTTTTTCCTATAGGACAAAATGTGGAGGGTTTTTTTGGTTTTGTTTTTTTTTAAAAAAAAAGATTTTGGAGTTGTTTCATATTCATTTTACTTGAAACATTCAGCAGTTTCTCCTGTAACACTTTGACTGTTTATAGCCCTGAAACTATGTAATTTCCTTAGTGTAAACAAATCAGATCACCCAAGTCCAGTAAAGTCTGGCATAGCTCTTCTGCATCTGTTTGTATGCATTATTTCACTTTGCAAATTTCCTCATGTTTTATTAAAACACAGATTAGTTAGTCCTAATTCTTTGTTATTTTGTGTCCTTCTGTTTTTATCCAATACCTCACTGACAAAAGTATTGGAAGAATAATAATCTGCCTGCTTCTTAGATGGGAGCATATTATCTTCATTACACATTCATTTTCCCATTTCTTGCTGCTGCATCAGAGTTTGGGGGAAGAAAGATCAGAATATATCAGAGATATAACTTCTCAAAATTCCTCTATGAAATTAAACTTTATTGTATGTCCTCTAATATAGCTTTTTATGCCTCAGCATTAATTTACAGTAGATTTTTCTAACTTATGTAAAATGTTGTAAAAGTAACTACCAGTATTGTAGAGGAACAAGTGAATAATATGTGTATGACAAATTATTTCCCTGTCACAAAGACAAATTCATGCTTCTGATCTAGTTTGGATTTTAAATCTCTTATTTGCAAAAGCAATAATTCTCCACACCTTTTCTAATGTAGTAGAATGTTCGGAGTGTGAAGCCAGAAGCACAGATTTTCACTTTAAATTACCATTTCCTCATGTTCTCTGATGGTTTTGCCCTGTAGCATTGGTTGACATTTCATAGAAAGTGAGCTACCATAGGGCTGGAAAGTATATAATTATAAGAATCACCTGCTTTTTTGATCTTTCCCATTATATACCAATCAGAATGCAGACATACTTTTCATAGGTATTTAATTTCTAATGAGAAGTTTTTATTCTTCATTGACCTATGATTAAAGTGTGGCATTTTAGTAAATAAATGGAAGATACTTTCTACATAATTCAGCTCAGAAGTTATGCTTGAGAGGCTATGCATGTCTTTGACCTGTATCATGTGAGTAGTAGCATAAGTAATTGGGAATATATTCTTATATATTAATGTATAGTACAGAAAATGCTTAATGTTTTAAAGCAGGTCTGATATAGGAATAGAAGAAGATGATATTAAACAGCTTTTCAAATTATGTCATTATTTATTACTCAATACAATAAGAATGGTTTAAAATATAGTACTGTTAATGAATTAAGTAATTAATGGTAATTATTTTATAGTATCAAATGTTATATTTGTGATTTGAGAAAGATGTGGGGTTCTATTATTTTATTTTATTTTAAGTAAGCTCACAACAAGTGCGAAGAGCAGAAAACTTTGATAGTTATCAAACCACAGATGAATAATCTTCAAAACTAGTTTATTAAAAAATGTGTGTTCACGTTCTATGAACTTAATCAGATCTTGGTTGTAAAATGGTGTGTATTTTTCTTTCCATTCAGATTAGCCATGGTCTAGACACACAGTTCCTTATAAATGAGATTCCTGTTCTAATAGACTTCGTTGTTTGATTGAACCCTGTATGCAGTCATTTCCTGGACACTGTCTAGGAAAAATACTCGCTTATTTTTTATCACAGCAGTGCCTGGGAGCCCCGATCAAGGCTCTACTGTGCTACTTGCTATACAAATACACAAGGCAAAGATCACTGAGAACACAAATGTTACATATCTGGGCCTGGGTAGAGATTGGAGAGGAAAAGGGAAAATACATCCACAATGAAATTACAGATTGATACGGGCGAAGTGAAAATTATAAAAAGATGATTTCTCATCTAGTGATCCTTATTTAGCGATCTACTTTTATGGTTAAAAAAATATTAATCATGAAGCTCCTGTTCTCCATTAACTCAATCACTGTAAGAAAAAACAACCATTCTACAGTAAAGATGGAAGAGTCACTTGGAAAAGTAGCTTGAAGTATTTTGCATTTACTCTAGGTAACATAGTATTTGAATAGGAAAAGGAGCATATGACTCAACACCTATCCAGGTATAATCATAAACACATTTAATATTTCTTAGAAGCTGGAAGGCAGCAGAGTACATGCAATAAACCAAGTATGAAAAGAAAAAGGACCTGTGAAAAGGGCTATTGTTTAGCTATCAGATAAGGAGAAGCTAAGATATATTTTTACAACTCTTGTTTTGAAGTGAATGTTATCGGTCTCATTCATAAAATTAATAAAATCTTTATTCTGAAAGCTTTTAGAGCTCAGTTCGGCATTTTTCTCCTCACTTCCCTTTTCTGTTGGTCATACCAAGCTCGTAATCTCATTGTACATTAGGTGCACGAAGGTAGTATGAGCACCTCTCTCCTGTACCCTGCTTCGATATTCTCAATATAGATGGTTTAGAAAGCAAAGATTTTTAGCTCAGTTTTGTGTTTATTTAGTAAAGTCCATCGTGAGTATTATTAAATCATAAGATGTTCAACAGCTGGGTAAACAGATTTTGATCTTTCTGTCCCGTAACAATGTTTTCTAAAATTTTTAAAAATTCTTATAAGAATGCATTTGAGGAAGAGAATAAAGTATTTAAGTTTGCTATAATGAAATATTTACTCAGTGTACCTTCCTGGTTTTTAACTACGTTGTCATAAGCTCTGAGCCTTCCAGGAGTTAGTTGGTTAGCTGGGTTCTGATTGATCGTTGTTTTACTAGGCTTTTGGGAAACGTATCTCCTCTATATGTTCTGAAATATTTGGGTTTTAATTTTCTTTTTTTTTACCCCACTTCTTTTTTGGGGGGGTTGGTTTGTGGATTTTTTTAACAAAATATTCATTTATCTGCAGAATCAGAATTTTCCCCTATTAGTATAATAATGGAAAAAAAACTACTGAAGTAGTCACAGCTTTTTGGAATACATTACAAAAAATTTACAAATATAAAGAAAGAAAATGTTTTCCTTCTTCTGTCAGTGGTCAGTGGTGCTTTCCAAATTTGATGTAGGCACATATTGATACAACAGTTATTGTTTTATGTTCATTCTGATATACTTACCGAAGCCTTCTGTAAGCTAATAAAGCAATATGATTAAGCAAGAAGAACTTTAACTGAGGGTAAAATGGTGGAAAATCTAGACAATAGATGGGGACTTCACTGATCTGAGAAAGTTTTGATGAGGTTGCCACAGATCGTCTTGCTCAGATGTGCTCTGTTGGATTATTCAACTGGGGTAGTGAGGAATGTATCGATTTCCTTTGTGATGATGAAGACACAGACTGAAAAGAAAACAGCTAACACAATTAATTAATTCCCAATGTGATTTTGCAAAGTCATAATTCCTAATGTACTGTGAAGATATCGTCTCGTTCTTACTGTTTTACTATTATCACACTTGGTCCCTTCTATTTTAGCTCATTTGCTGCCAGAAATGCCAGAGCCCCTACAGAATGAAGAGTGGACTAGCATCTCTCACCCAGTAATTCTAAAACAAAGCTAAAGCCATTTTGTCAGGATGGCATGAGTATGTCTATATTACTTCACAATAGCCTTATCCAGAAGATTTAAAATGCACGATCTGTTTCTGATACTATTGCAAATGTTATTTTTACAAGGTTAAGTATCCCACTAACTAATATTTTTACCCGAAAGATGGTAAGTGGTGTGTCTATTTACAGAACTAGATGAAGAAATGTTTCAGACCTAAACCAAAGCAAAACAATCTCCCCCAAAACAAAATTATTGCATTTTATAATTTCATTACTACTCCTCTTGAGTTTTGTAGGTCTTGGAGTGTACACTCCTGTCATGAACTGGGCTTCCCACATTTCTGCATCTGTTCTGGAAGTGGAGTGTTTTAAGGGATAAAAAGTATATTTTAAGGAACTGCTGGCCCTGGACCGTACCAGGTTTTTCAGTACATTATCAGACATATATTGGGGCTGATTTGTCTGAACACAGCTAGACTGATAATTTTGTCCTTTGAATTTTTCGTATATAAATGTAAGCCAACACTATTTTGGGGCTTAGTCTATATATATACACACATATATACATATATATATACATATTTTATATATATTATAAGAAATTACTTATAAGTAGTTTCTTAGGTGATAAATGATTTAGCCTGAAAAAAGCAGATGGGACATTATAGAGAGTAGAAAACCTAAATATTTAGTGACTTTTGCTTTAAAAAAAAAACTTTATAGGTGCAATCTGACTTAAAACACTTCAAAATACCAGGTGCAGCCTTGAATAGAGGCAGCTTTAATCTGATCATTTTTCTGTCATCTAACTTTGTGGAATTGGTAAGGTGTGGAGAAGTTTGACAAACCTTTATGGAACCCAATGTGTTAAACAGCATGTATTTAGGAAATATTGTGGTATTAAATGTAAAAAAATTATTTAGCTTGTAAATATTATTGTTTCATATAGTGTTTTGTTGAGAAGCAGTTAAAGTGGGCCTCCATTGTGAGAAGATAGAAATACACTTCTTTCTAAGCTTGCTAACTCATGCAGTATGGCATGCGAAAATTACACATACTTTAGGTGTGTTCAGAGTAAGTTGGAATAATGTTTACAGCGAATTTCAGAGTAAAAGATGCTGTTTTCTTTTATGGGAAATTTTAATGTGAGGTGCATAAATCCAACAAGAAAACTGTAGGAATAGTTGTGGCCCTTCTGTTTACAGTCTTATTTTCATGTGAGATAACATGTGACAGAAATTTTGGCATCAGATCATATCAATTGAGTTGAAGTTTTAACTTAGTCTTAAATTGCATATATTTTTACATCCTGTATTCACCACAGTAGAGTAAGATACATTTTGTATAATATACAATTGCAGATAATACAGAAGTAATTTATACCATGGAAAGCAACATGATGTATAAATCTCCATATTGTAATTACTATTTCTATATCTGAATAGTACAACATCAAACGTGTTTTCTTCTTATTTCTATTTCCTTTTCAAGTATAATGCCAGTGATTGCCTATAGCGCTACAAAACTTTGTTTTATTTGTACAGTTTATACATATGTGGGTAAGATTTTGATAGTTCATATTCTATTGCTTTGATATGCTTTAGTTGTTTTTTTGATAGTTCATATGCTATAGTATATTCGTAGGTTTAGATGATAGGTAGCGTTATGTGTCCCTGTTTTTTCAACTCCTGTTTTAACTGTGAACACTTCTATATTTATCCTACTGTATTTGTAGTAGAGCTTTGTTGAAAGACTAGATTTCTTTGGGAAACTTCCTGTTTACGATTCAAGGTTACAATCAGGGTTAGAATGCAAGACCTCAGAAACCTCACTGCACAAGAAAAAGGTACAAACACAGAAACTATCAGGTCATATAATGTATATGAGTTCTGAAAGCCAGTTCACAGAGAGGAAAAAAAGATAAGAAAACCTTTTGAGAGAAATCATTAGTCTTCAGTAGTTGGAGATTAGTTTAGCAGTCTTGTCACCTAAACACCAAAAGAAAGTTATATGTTTATGGTAATTTAGCCTATTTGAGTGTGAAGATTGTCTAGAAAATGGAAGTAATTTTTCCTTACAAGAGAAAGAATTAGTGAGTTACCTGTTAACCTCGCTGACATAGTCTTTACAATTCAGGCACAATGTAACTCCTCCTTTGCTTGTGGGTTCAATCAGCAGAAGATTTGGGATTCCAGTTGGCACACTTGTTTTTAAGTGCGGGCTCCCATATGTATTTTTGTATATGTTTACCAGCCCTTGGGCTTGAAAATTGTGCTTACCTTTGTACCCTTCTCCATTCCCAGCTCATTTGCTATCTCCACAAGGAATTGCATTGTCCTCTGTATCCCTAGTCTTAGCTTCTTGGTCAGATATTGCACAAGTGCTGTTTAAGACGGAGTGGCAGTCACAAGAGTCAGTGCAAGAGTTCACTAAGTGAGGGCTTTTGAGAAGGGAAACTGGCGTTAACTGGCTGAGAGAGACAAAGTGTTTCAGTTTATTTAAGGAAAAAAAAATCATTTGTTTATGTGGTGCAGTAATAAGCTTCTAGGGGATGAATTGCAGGCTGAATGACTATTTGTTTCCGTGCTGAATATGGTGATCCGTTCAATATCTTTCATCATGCTGGATTCTTGGCAGAACAAGCTTTTTGTGTGTTCCAAGGCTTTCCTAGTTCACACTGAATAGATGTTATTTTTCAGGTACTTCAGAGGTTCTCTGCTGATGAAAAAGACCACAACAAAACACATGAGGAAAATGCAAAGGAATGCTGGATGTAGACAGAATTTATTGAGCAGCTTTTGAACTCAAATCAATACTGTAGTGCTGTTGAGTTCAGCAAAGCTATCTTGTTTCAGGCTAACTGGATGGCTGATGTTATGTTTCTGTTTTAAAATTTTCAGAGAATAACTAAACATTATTTCTTATATTATTTTTCTGAGTGATCCTCCCTTTGCCATATATAAAAAAATATAATTTGTAGAATACACAGATTTTGAAAAAAATTTAACCTAATTTGTAAACATTTTTATCTTTCATTAATCGTAGCTTTCATGATTGCTTATGGCAATTTAAAGGATATAGTTTGTTTCCTCTACCTGACTAAGTTACCCAATGATTGGCCTTAATGTGTTCATCTTAATTACCAGTCTAGTGGAGTTCATCAAGATGTTCTGATTGATTCTTCTGCATTGATTTGTTAGGATCCCTGACTTGGAGGAAATGTAAATGGTGTGTAATAGCGTAAAACAAAAGTAGTCAACTTGTATTCTCTATTCACTGTTTGTTTCAGATACTATAGACAATTAAAAAAGCAATATCTGTAGCAATTGCAATACAGAATTAAATATCACTAGAATATAACAACAGAACAAACCCATTTGTATTATTATTGTGGAGTTGCTAACCATTACTTAGTTTTAAGTGTAGGAGGTTTCTCTCTGTGCCAGAAGTTAATATATTCTAGAAGCTTCATTGGTCCTCTAATTCTTTGAGATAACTCCATTGGGAGAAAAAGCAATGGAGATGGAGAAACACCTCATGCTATCCAGTTCTGGAGTCTGTGGCTAAAGAAAGCAAATGGAGCTTACCACATGTACATAGACAGAGTTCAGTGCAGGTCCGGATTTCTCATTACTTATGAATATCAGAGATGTGGCATTGCTCATGATTAAGGTGGAAGAGAACATCAAGAATGAAACAATTCAAGTTCCTCTTTGAACTTTGATTTATTATTTCCTATTCTTTCCCTCTGTAATCTTAAAAACTGAAATGTCAGTAAAGGAGGAGGAACATATTAAGTACTAGGGAAAAAGGAGAACTTTCTTACTGATTTATCCATAACTTTAACAGTGACCCTTTCTCAAGTAGACAATGTTTTTTGACAAAGTAAGTAAATAAAGTAGAAGTTCCTGCCTTAAAAAAAAAGGGGGGGGGAGGAGAAAAGGGTAGCTCCTCTTAGAAGTTTGGTATTTATTTTTTGTTGACCTGAGGGAAGCATAAATTTTGCTTAATTATGCACTGCACAAACCATTGATGTTCTTTGTGCAAATCAGAGGACTCTTAAACTTTTACAACAGCAGTCATAACATTTAGGGAGCTAACCAGTAACAGCAATTCAATCACTTTGCATCTGTTTGTATTTTGAGAACAAAGAATGCTTTCCTTTTATTTAAGTGAAAAAAATCAATATGAGTGGTCCCCCCCTTTAAGGGACGATTAGTATTGAGTAAGTTTTCAGAGCCCTGCAGAAGGTTGGGGGGGCTGTTCTCTGATGTTTTGCTTTAATACAAATTCCATACTTAAAATTTCCCTTTGATTTGAAAATGTGTACAAAATTTTTCTTTTTCTAAGAAATTTAAGTATTTGTATAGTGTCCTAAATTAATAAGGTTGTGTTTATGTACCACTTCTGAAAGGAAGCATATTTACTTAAGTGCCTGTGTTTAGATTTATTAAGCTGTATTTAGGTGTGATTTAAACACAGAGAATGCAACACTCCAAAATAGCAAAACTGTATTGCACACACTCTTTTTCCTTTATTAACTATTTTTGTAACATTTGTAAAGAATATGATTGAATTTGCTTGACAAACCTGATGTTAATTAATCTAATGATGATTACCATTGGGATAACCTTTGGTACCAGCTCACGAAGATACTTCCAGAGCACAATAGTTTTCTTTCTGAATGCATGAAATTTGATTAAATAGTAAACTGGTGCCTTTAAAATTCAGAGGGATGGATACACTAAAATGATTCATGGGGGCTTCATTATTTTTTTTCGTTTAAATATATTGATACATGTAGAAGCATAAACAGTATTGTTGTCAAAATTAAGGTTGCCTCCTTGGAATTTGTAAAATGTCTAGAGAATTGATTAATAGGCAAAATAAACAATCGAGCCACGGGACTTCGGGAAAAAACAACCAGCATGGCTGATGTTTTGAAAATACATTTAAGAATTTTGACAGAGAAGAACTGAATTTTGTATGTAATTTGAAGGAAACCTAGTGGTTTTTAAAGTATGGCTCTAGGAGGAATGCAGATTTAAAGATTGTAGTCAGATGATGAGTCAAATATTTGGAAGTATTTGGAACATGATTTTTTAATTATTGTTATTTTTTATTTGAAACCTCAGTGAAGATTAATGCTATTATGTGTAGTAAGCTTTCATGAAACCATATGAGATTTCATCCTGGAGGAAGAGAGAAGTGGGAAATAGAGATATGTGTTTTTAGAAGCCTACGGTTGATTGGTTGATATAGGAAAGAGTTAGAGAAGAAGCAAGGGCTGGTGGAATGTCATGGAGAGAAGAGAGAGGATTAAGATTGTCATGACAACAGTGAAAGGACACAGAAAAGAAAGCAAAGGAAGTACTTGGAAAATTTGATCAATAATGTTAAAAAAAACCTTAGAGATTGAGGAGTGTCATGATAGAAGAATGCCTGTATCTTGCCTTTTAAATGATTATTAAAATACAGGTTAGGTGCAAGCCAGTGAATGATATTTCAGCCAGTAAAAGAATATAAAAATGGCTGTACTGGTTCAGACCAGTGGTCCATGCCGATGACTATCTCTCCTGTGGCAAAAAAAAAATACACAGATACATTTGACTCAGCCCTAGAAGAGAAGGTGAGCTCCTCAGCTTTCTCCATTTCTGTTGAACTTTGATTTGGTGTTAGAAATGGGAGTAAGCTGAGAGAGAATGATTTGGAAAGAAAGGAAGCACTGGATAAACCACTGAAGGAAAACTGTGGTAGGAAGATCTATTTGAAAAGAAAAAAATTTCCTTGGTACGAGTTGATCCGTGTAACAATATATTTGATCCATTATATTATTTGTAGTTGTTTTTTTAAAAAATATTTTTTTAAAAAAGAGGCTTTTACTCTGGTTCTTTAGTTTCCTTGGTAACTGATCGTTTTTAGTTATTTGTGTTTGTTCCTGTTACTTAAACAAGATTTTGTATTTTTACCTTTGTATTGCAGAATAACAAAAAAATAAGGCAATGGGAATATGAGCAAAAGCAAAGCATTTCCATTGTTTTTCATTATAAAAGAGCCTTTACTTGTTTGATGTATTACAATAGACTCTGAGGCTTTATTTTAATACACAAATACCAAATGCAATGCTCAGTAAATAAAACTTTTTTTTTTTAATGCAGAAGACTAAAAACACTTAAAATACACTTTGAGAATAGCAGGTTTTTTGTTTATATCACTTAATCCAACACTGAAGTGCTGTTATTTCTTTTGGGTAGAATGTAGATTCCTTTAACAAATACATTAGATAGTAGTTTAGAATAATAATTAATGTGTTTTATTCACTGTAACTGCAAGGATAATTTTGATGAAATATATTGTTAGCTGTTTAATGAAGAATTTATTTGGGATATCAGGGTGAAAATCCTAACTCTTATGCAAGGAACAATCTGTTTTGTAGCCTAACAGTGTAAGCAGTATGTCTGAAACTACCAAGAGAATAGCAATACATATTGTCGGGTACTTGATTTTACTTTTTGTTTGACTTCCGATACGGCATAATAATTCTGACTCTAGTGAGTTATCGTTTGTCTCATTAGAACTGTAAGCTACGTGGTTTGTCTCTCAGTACCATCCTATAACTCTGCTTTTGGTTGAATCAGAAAGGGACAGGAAACATACGAAATAATTTTTTCTGCAGAACTTGGCTGACGTATTTAAGTTCTCCTGCAGAATTGCTTTACAAAGTTGTTATCTGCAGCTTTCGGGAAGGAGAGTCTTAAAAGTTTTATTTTCTACTCTCTTTAATATTAAAAATGCTAAAATTATACAGGATTCAAAAGTGCATGCCTGTGCATTAGAGCCAGGCTCCCATGAAAGAGATATTGTGTATCTATTATCACCTGCAAAGGGCAGGCTGTGAGGTCAGATTGTCCTGGAACTAATGATTATGGAGGAATTGCACTTTGTGGACTTAAAAAAACACTTAGCAGGTTTTAGGAATAGGTTTTAATGGAATTCAGAGCATAATCTCTACATTTGAATAAATTCAAAATAACACCCAATCCATTTGCAATGGATTCCAAAATAAAATTTTTAATCCATCATTATCTTTAACTAGAGTCACAACAGAAATTTTTCTATATGACAAACTCTGTAAACTGGTGTCATTTAAGTTTTTGTTTTGCTGCAAAATTTGGTTGCTTCAGTGAGGGGCTGTGATTCTTTTTTTCTGGTGTTTCTGTAATCTTGCTACTATGAGTAAATTGTTTTTGACTTTAAATTAGTTTGAATAAGGATTTTAACAGTATCATGATGACAGGATTGTAAAGATGAGTAAGCGGGGTAGTTGCCGAAACTTAGGAAAAGAATGCAAATGGCAGATGGCATACACTATCTGAGAGTCCATGTGTTGTGCAAGTGAGTAATATGTAATGTGATTCACCGTTACACTGGATATGCTGTGGAGGGTTGTGATTTATGTATGGTGAGTGTTGCTGCTTGGTGTTATTCATGCAACTAAAACTGCAACAATGTCTGCTTTTTCATATGCCCTGTACCGGGTTAGATCAAAGGTTTGTTGCCCAGAATCCTTTTTCTAGTAGTAGTTAAAAGCCGATAATCTCAGTAAGTATGTACATTTGGGACAAGTGAAGAGCAGTACTTCTATGAATAACTTTCCCGAAATCCAACAATTTGTATCTCAAGGAGATTGGAAGTGTATTTCTGTGTATTTCTCTGTGCAAAGTTGAGATGGGTTTCTTCTTCATTAATTGTCTAACCTTGCTTTGAACCAGTGTGAACTTCTTGCAGCTACAACATTTTGCAGAAGAGTTCTGCAGGTTAACAATGTTATATAACAATTCTCTTTAATCACTTTGAAATTTGTTAGCTTCAGTTGCTGCTCCTTAGGTTCTTTATTGGAAAGAGTAATAAGCTGCTGCTCCCTACCCCATCTCCCCATGCCTCTCATGATTTTCAAGACCTCCACTATAGCAGTGGCCCTAGCATGCTTAGTGAGCCTTGTTACATACCTTTGGTCACCCTTGCTGCCCTTCTCTGAAATTCTTCCAGTTCTGTGTCCCAGTAATACCAAAAAAATAACAGAAAATAATCCAAAACTTGTTCTGCTGCAGAGCGGGCTCATAAATTTCATCTAACTATGCCATGTGGCGCTGCTGTTGGCAAGTTGTGCTTGGAAGTTTTAGTGGACATCTGTCTCTGCAGTTCTAACCTGTTTCAGTACTAACCTCAAACAATTGCATGTCATTTTCAGGGCTGGGACTATCACAGCAAGACATCGTAGATCTGCTGCAAGAGAAGTGGGGAGGACTGCTTTGCAAATTTGTGGCCTTTCCATGTGTTGGAATGGGACATGCAGCAGTTGCTGATGATGATGTGGCAAGGGAACCGTTATATGAAATTCCTTTGTTTTCTAAGCCAGAATGTAACAATATGAAAGAGAAACAGTTATTGGTGGTCTGGAGAAAGGTTTACAGAATACACTTTTTTTTTTTTTGGATACCTAATTAGCACATTTTTCTGCTAGTTTTCTGTGGCAAAAGCACTACATATAACAAGTGCTGGAAGACTACACTATTGAAATTATACTGAATTTATAAGTGGGACAAAATCAACCACAGTAGTATCATACTGAAGTAATAATTTATTGTTTTCTGTGATTAAATTGGTCTCATAACTATAACTGGTTCTGCATCATCTGCTAAGAAAACAATAGAGTTATTAAAAAACAATAAAAGCCCTGGTACTTTGTCCAATAGTTTAACACATTTAACTATTTAGCTTTTAAACTAACTTAGTAGGAATTCCCATTCTTCAGATTTTATTTTTTTTAAAATAACCTTTAGTAATTAGCTATTTAGACAACAATGCCTAGCCATAATTTAAAACATACCTTTGGAAAACAGGCAACAGCCCCTGGATTTGTAGTGAGATGTGGGATGCCTTATGTCTTAACATAATATATGTTATACTGCCTTCTTATCAATTACTGAATATTTAATTTTTTCCTCTTCTGTTGTAAATCTTTGCATATATGGGAGTCTGTGTTCTAAATAGAAATGATCAGTCTACTGCATATGAAATTATCAGATACTATAGTACTATTCATTAATTACTTCAGTCTTTGACTTTCCTGTTTTGTATTTCTCGAAACTATTGCAGTGGTCCACTGGCTCGTTCTGTCTAGTCCTGTAACCACGAATTAGCAACAATCCTTATACAAAAGTTTTGAGGGCCCTGAAAAACTAATAATTAATGTTAAATACTGCCAATAAATATTCAGAATTATTAGGTGTTATATTCAGTCTTCACTCTGCGATAACACTTTACTTACCCACATGTACTGTATTTCCTAATAATCTCATAAAAAGGGTGATGATAAAAGCCTTTGAAAGATCCACATAAATGGTGTCTGCTGCTTCTTCTTAGTCTGTGTTTTGTTTGGCATCCTCAAAATGGTCTAGTAGTACAAACCGGCACACTACACAATTATAGAACTCAAGCTGCTTTGTCCCTGTTGTATTGTTTTTCCTTGTGAATTTTTAAATTCTGTTTTAACTCTTCTGAACCTAATGCTGAAATAGTCAACATTTAAAGTCACTAATTCTCAGGTTATTTTCAGTGGCTTAAAAAAAAAAAAAAAAAAAGGAAAATGATAGAGAAAGTATGAAAGAAAGAGGTCTATCTGTTTCTCCGGTTGAACTAGGGGTTGGGAGCAAAATTTTCATTTGAAAGTAATTTTTATACTTGCACACTAGTTAGATATTTTGTTCTATGATAATATTTACTATCTATTAAAGTGAGGGCAGCAAAATAAGCAAAGAAAAAAATCTTGAAAGAAAGTATTTAGCTGTGATTAAATCCATGCTTAAGTACTTTATTTATTTGAATTGATAGCACCAATATTCCATGTTTTGTATGTTCTTAAAGAGTGTGAAAACATGCACAGGGAAACAGGCCTATGAAAACATGTTGGGGAGTATCAGTAACAATGGAAGGGAGGTATCTAACTCCTACTCAGTTCAATAGCAAAGTTCCCATTTATTTCAAAAGGAGTAATGTATTACCTTTTCCATAGCAGGATGGCTCTTTCTTTAATGGGATTGTAGTGGCAGAGAGTCAGTAGCACGAGCCTCAGCAGCTGTTACAGCTCATGGGGTTGTGGACCTCATGCTGTGTGTAAGCAAACCTATACACGTTTATAAACAAACCTATACATTGCTCTCTCTACAACTCCCTGAAAGGAGGCTGTAGAGGCGGGGGGTCAGTCTCTTCTCCAAGTCACAGATGATAGGACAAGGGGTAATGGCTTCAAGTTGCACCAGGGGAGGTTCAGGTTAGATATTAGGAAATATTTCTTTACTGAAAGGGTTGTCAGGCATTGGAATGGGCTGCCCAGGGAGGTGGTTGAGGCACCATCCCTGGAGGTATTCAAGAGACGAGCTGACATGGTGCTCGGGGATATGCATTAGTGTTGGGTGGTGTTTTGGGTGGTGGTTTTTTTGTTTGTTTGTTTGTTTTGTTTGTTTGCTTTTTTTTATTTTATTATTGGTTGGACTAGATGATCTTAAAAGGTCCCTTCCAACCTAGGTGATTCTGTGATTCTGTGAGTTCTTCTTGGTCTTGCATGTTTTTGTTATTAATATTACAAATTTTGACAGAAATAAAAAAATTCCTGAGTTGTAGTTATTAATTTCAGGCATTACTTTAGCAACATGCAGGTTTCATCCTGAGAGGTGCTGAATGTGAGAATCCACTGGTTCTTTTTGGCTTCCAATGGCAGTCAAATCTAGTCTAGCTTGTCTGACCAGCCTAACAACTACAGAGGCTTCCTATAAAGTCAGCAGAGATGTAGAAGTAATGAGGAAGCCAGTCTCTCCCATGTGTATTTATTTTGGTTGGGATGAGACATCCACAAGTATCTCTATTGACTGCAAAACCAGTGCAGGTGACGGGTTTGGACCAGACTTCCAATTTATTTTTAAACAGATAAGGGATGATCACATTCAGCATTCCTGAATAATTTCTGAAGATAATTATTTTTAATTTTATAAAAAAAGTAAGCAACTGTTATTGTCATAGGCTGTGTAATCTCTGATATTATTCAGATAAAATAATATATGCATATTTATAATACTTCTGTGTATTTAAAAACCCCCAAACCCTAAGTGTTTGTATTGCAAAATTGCATGCCTGAACAGTAAGCTTATAGGTTTTGTATGGAATGTTTGTTTTTTTCTGGAACGTGTGGAGTGCCTGCATGAAGCTTTACTGTGAATAAAGCTCAGGTTGCTTCAGTAGAGACTTCCCTGACTACAAATTCAAGGCCTAAACCTAAATTCCTTACACCTGTAATCACTGTCCTTTTTAAAATGTGAAAGTTGAACAACCAGTACCTATGTCCTTACAGAGGTAAAATGTGACTAACAGAGTCAGCAGTTTTTAAATTGTTATCATTGATGGAAGTGCAAAGATAGAGATTCATTGTAAGCTTGAGTGAGCAGGTTGGACAGCAGAAATGTCACATCAGTTTTGAGGGTGCCCTCAATATTGGTGTGCTTTATATTAAAGTGCTGGCCTAAAGTTCAGAAATTTCATTTAAAAGCTAAAACTCTTATTTTTAAGGTAAGCGCCTTACTTTCAAGTAGTTTAATCTAGTAGATTTGCTCTGTATTGTTAGGATATAGCCTATCCTGTTAGGATTATAGCTGAAGGTTGCAAATACTACAAGAAATATTATGACATTAAATTTCAGGTAAAGAGCTTCTATGGATTTAAAAAAATGGATCTGCTTAAAAACATACTTTTACACAATAGGGCTCTACGAAATAATTTCCTTCTAAAATGGAAACGGCATAAAAGTGTGCTATTTGTTCCCATTTTACCTTGGATATTTGACTCTTGGCAGATTAAAACAGCTTCTGGGGTATGACTGTGGTGAAGAGTGAACCTCTGCCCTTCCAGAAATGTTTGTTTTAATTGGCTGATAGATCCACATCTGGAAACAAAATTAACTGCTTCAAGCCCAGGTCGCTTCCTACATAATATATTGGTTACATACCCTGTATTGAAAATTGGAATTTTAAATGATCCCTGGAGGCACTAAAATACATACTAATGCAACTACAAGACTTAATTAAAATCTGCCTTCAACCACTCATAAACACTGCTAAATTAGATTTAGACAGATGGGACAAATTATTATTATCATTATGGGGAAAAGACACTATCATGAAAATGAACATTCTCCCTTGTCTCATCTCCATTTGTAAACCTTGTGCTGATAGAAATCCCCAAGCTAAACATCACTGTAATAAATAACTTGTCAGTAAAATTTTATGGGATCGCAATAGCACAACAAAAGATCTATTACTTAAAAAAAAATTTTCACAAAAAAAGGGAGGATTAAATTTCCCAGTTATTTTCAAAATTTATCATATAATTCACATTACAATAATTGCTACAAAGGCATCTCAAAATTACAGGAAAACTTATCAATAGTCTTAATTGAAAAAGAATACATGGGGAAGCATTGCCTCATTTCTTATTAAAGAAATCAGTATTAATTATTATGGCCCAGATTTTTCAGCTGACTGTGACTCTACAGTGTTGCCAGCTCAAGGCAGATCTGGTTGGTGTTTTGTTTCAGAGACTTTTTCAGACTGTGAAGCCATATTAGAATGCTTTCATTAGAAGGCTTTCATGACTGCCCTACGTTTTGGGAACAAAGTGAAGCAAGGCACAATCCTGAAAATCTATTTACAGTCTCTGACAGCAAACAGGTGTAAAGAACCTTTAACTGTTTTAGTCCCACAAATACTGGAAAATCAAAAGGGTATGGGAACCTCCCCTTTTGCCACAGTAATTTTTGACCATATTGATATGAGGGTTGTTAACAAGAGTTGTCCTGATACTGTGAATTACTGCAAGGGAATTAAGACTGGAAAGATTTACAAAACTATTAGGGGAGTGCAAACATATTTTATACACATGCCCCCATATACATACACACATACCTACATACTTGGCAAAAATGAGTTTTCCCCATCTTTTCCTTAGAGCTTTGGATTTATTTTGTTCTTTGCTGTGAATTCAGTATCGTAACAAAGAAACCTGTATGTGGCCGGAGGGAGGAAGTAGCTCCTTGCTTTCCTTTAATCATTAGCTGTAGTCAAGGTGCCTTTCAGGTAGAAGGGATGACAGATAGGTAACGTCACCACTATCAGATCCGCTGTCACGGGATGCACTTGTGGGGGACAGCAGGAGACAGAGTGCACGGAGATGCAGGTGCAGCTTTTCCAGCACAATAGTAAGATGAATGCACCTATTGTCACTGCTCCCCTGCTTTTCTGTGGCCATTAGTATGACAGTGCCATAATTGATTACCTGACATAAGACCTGTCTTGAAATTTTTCTCTTTTTTGACGCTGTCCTTTGAGCTTTTCAACAGTGTGTGGTTATCTACTATGTCAATACGTTGGTCTTTCTAGTTCAAGCCGTGCTATCCTTGTAGCAGCAGAAAATTTTACATACTTGCAACAAAAGGAGGTAATATTAAGGTTTGATAGCTATGTTAACAGCTGTCTGTGGCAATGGTCTGTTATGTAATAATAGCGAAGATCAGGAAGATATTTATCAGGGTAAGGAGAATTATCAATATAATTGAACTCATCAATTCACTGTAGTAACATCCTTTGCATGCTGAAGCTCTTTATTTTACTTAAACATTTCCCTCTGGATGCACTATTCAAAATGAAAAAGAAAGAGTTCACTAGTTCTGCTTGAGACAACGTTACGTACCATAGATCATCACTATGCGTTACACAAATTAAGTGCACTGGACTTGAGAGCAATCCATGGCAGAATGGCCAGATTATGAAAAACTCATTCTGCTTCCATTCTAATATCTGCCTGAAAAATATTGAATCCTTCAGAAACTACTGGGAAATATTTTTGACTTTAATTATGTTTTTGGGCTTTACTTTATAACAACTCATCATCTCATAGATACAATACATTTGGGAATATACGAAGAGAAACATTGCAAAATGCTTTTGTAGTGCCCACAAAATACTGCCATATTTCCAATACAAACTCTCCTATTTTGTCAGGTGTTACTGACAGTGCCAGTATTTATGAAAGTGTATTTGGCTTTTGATTTTAGACTTATTTTATTTACTACTCTTTTTAATGTGGTGCTTGCTTTCTTAAGTCAAGCTGGAAAAGAAGTGTGTTCTTACCTTACTAGCTTATTGGTAGCCACATGGACCATTCAGCCCATGTGGAGACTCAGTTATAAGCTTGCACTCAGGAAATCAGGTTATAATTATATACGGAATTTTGTATATTCCCATTCCTGGGACATGCTCCAGCCAATTTAAAGGTGGGAGTGGAATAGTGTGGATTTAGCTTTAAGACTTTTTGCTTCTAGTTTAAACCAGACAAACAAAAGAAGATCCTACATCAAAGTAGAAATCAGCTTTTTAAATGGGTGTGGACAGAAGAATCTGCGCACTCTCATCTTTTGAATCTATATTTATGAAAAAGTTCACATGCTAAAATTACTCAAAGTTGTTCAAGTACTTAATTTATTGCTCAAAGAATATGGAGAAGGAAATATTTTTAAGAAATAGAAAACTGTTGTCACAAAAACCTGCAATAATCGATGTGAGAAACTGGATGATATATGTTCAGATGAAATTTTACCACAAACGTAATAATGTTATGATAATTTCCGATGTTCAGAAATAGCTACAATCAGTCAAGGAGATGTTAAGTCTTTTATGTTGTGTTTACTTCCAAGCAGACAGTTGATGAAATTTTCAGAGGAAAACAAAGTTCATAATTGTGCACTTAATGAAATTCCTAATATTGCTAATGATAGCTTCTTTTCATGTTATTCCAAAGAGCCACATGAACCCTGGTCATGGATAGCTTTGATTTATGACAGCAGTCATATTTATAATGCTTGTTAGTCATTCAGAATTGTTTGTTTGGGCAAACTGTTAATGTCAAACTAGTATAATTTTATTGATGTAATTATTTCTTTCATTATAGCAGTGCCTGCAAGCACTTCTATAGTTAGAGTTATAGTAGTATTCTGTTCTAAAACCCGTATTTCAAGGATTTATAAATTAGCAGTAAAAACTTGCTGCAAGCTAAATCTTGATACATAAAGCGTGAAGAATGTATATAGTTTTGGAAAAGTTTCAGAAGACTAGTATAGCACTTTTTTTTTTTTTTAAATAATGTTATTTCTGAGAGATAGGAAGAAAACCTGGAAGAAAGGTATCAACAAAAGTATGCTTGTACATAGGAGTTGAGAAAAAGGTTTTCAGCTTTGAAAAGAGGGAATATTATCTCAGTCTAAATCCTTAATTTAGCCCTTTGTAATATTTGTTTTCATTTATGTGGTGAGGCAGCTGATGCTAACAGATGTGTTTTGCTGTTGATGGTGGTCATTCTAAAAGGATCACGGCAGGCTCAGGGTTGTGGAATTTAAGTCATATGTTGCCATCAGAAAAGCTGGATCTGAAAGCATGAAGGTGTCTTGACGTTCAAAAGGTTCAGTGTCTTGGTAGAGCTGATATTGACAACCGTGTGAAGAAACGTGTAAATAAAGAACACTATAAAAACTGTAATGTGATGCCACATTCTGCAGACATAATGCAGATTGCTGAGTTTTGTATGTTAAAGAAAAGAGAAAATACTCAATTCTGTCAAGTGCTGCAATTTTCCAGTTAAATCCTGTCACTGAAGCATGTTACACAAGTCGGGGGACATTAATTAGAAACGCAGTGAATGAATTTACATATTTCATTTATATGTGTAATTTTGTGAAGTCACGTGTGAAATTTTTGAAATCAGATTCACACTTGATAGTATCTTTTTGCATTAATTAGCCATTTCTGAATACTGTACAATTTGGTATGAGTAAGTCAGTAAATTGGGGATTGTTTGGCAAAACGAAGGAAAACTCTGCATCATTTCCATATGCAAGATAATCTTTTCATAGATGCGACACCTGTGACATATATGCTTTTTGTTGTCTCTGTGCTATTTTACTACAACTAACTGTTGATTTGTTCAATTTTGAAAACATTTTGAAAAGGGATTGACAACAGTGCTGTGGAAGCCTATATTGGTTATTTCTCAGTCGTTTCCAGGGTGAATGTGCTAAACTTAGGATAAGGATGGGTGGCTGATTTTCAATTTGCAATCCTTCGGAATTATCTCTGATATGAGAGACAAGTTCTCTACATCTCCGGTGGAAAATGGCTCTGCAGGCCAGGTGTCACCCCAGCTTTATTTCCTCCTGTTCTGTGGGTACAGCATGTTCCGTTCTTAGTATCACCCCAAAAGTGAGGTATCATGGTGGTGTGCAGTAACTGTGGTGGGAAATATGGTCAGTAATGTCCAGTGTAATTACTAATTTTGTTTACAGTATGACACAACCCTTCCAATATCTCTTTTGGTGGATCATATGTTTTACTGTGAGCAGCGTTTCCAGGATTAAGTCACAGTTCCCATGGTTGCTTTGTGCTGTTCCCTTGTCTCTTTCAGCTGTGATATGATGGTGAAATGTTTTAAAAAGTGAGGTTTTAGCTGCTCTGAGAAAACTGGGTAGCACTTCTTATTTTGACGTTCTGAATGGCATACATAGCAGCTGCAGATATTTTGCTGAAAAGGATAATTTGTGTGGGTAATTCAGAATAAATGTGTCCTGCGCTGTTTTCTTCTGCAAGACCGAATTAGTAAAAGTCTTTGCTAGAAGACTGTTATCTAGTGCATCCTAGTGTTATGGCGAACCTGGTCTTCCTTAGTAGCTTTTGGGTGACCCAAAGAGCTGCAGCAGGCTGTTTTAGGGTCTGCTAAGTGCCAAGACCATGGTGGGTATGTGGTTGCAAAGTAAAGTGGCTTAAAACTGTTTTCCACTGTCACCCAGAGACTTCTGCACTCTTCTGTCGGAGCTGAGAGTAGACCAGAAGCCCTGGTATACCTGCTGTAACTTTAAACAATAGCACTAATAAGCAGAGTGGATTGGTTAAATGCTTGCTTTGATTCCTCGCTAAAAAGGCAATAGCAACTCCTGAGAAAAAAAAAGATATGCATCATGTTGAGAAAGCTTCTTTTCTGTTTTGTTTTTGTCTATTCTGCCTGCTGTTTGGAATGTGTAAAATGATTCTGGCAAGCTTGATATGTGCCAAAACCCAGCATGCCCACTGGTGGGAAGATTATCATCACCCAGATATAATAAAAAGATTCTAGAAAAGTGCCTCTAATGATGGGCTGCTTTTCTGGCGCTGACAGGGATTTCTATTTATTTTAGTAACACCCGCTAGCACCACTGTAGCTAAAGGCCTGTTAGCATTTTCATTAGAAATTCATTTCAGGACTTTATAACTCAGCTGGAATATTTGCTTTGAACTCAAGAGCTGCACAGAATACTTTCATAGAGACTTTTTTATTTTCTTGCATTTTTACATTGAGTAAAAGTAAGCTATTTAGTAAAAAATAAAGAAATGGGGGAAAACAAAACATTAGCTACTAAAAAAATCCCTCTTAGAAAAACTTGCAGTATGAGTTTGATATCACCATCTGAAAAGTAGAACTGTATATAAGTACTTGTTGAATCTGGGCTGAGTGCTGTGGTTGTTAACCCCATTGAAGTAGATTCCTTATGAGTAGTAACAATGTGCTAAAAGGCACAAATATGGGCCATTTATCTATTTTTCTGCGTTAAAAGTACATGTGACTAAGAGTTTAATAGTTGTTATTTCTGATTTTGAATATTATAGTCACTGTTCATAAGTAAGGATGACATTTCATCTCAGATCCTGACTGACTGCTTTGTTTTTGGCAGTCAAACATGTTATCTCAAGTGACTTTTCTTTCCCCCTTATATTCACTGCAAGATAAACAGACACTTGCTTTTGGAAGCATAATATCACATACAACATAACTATTATACCTATGTAAAATTTCAAAGGAATATTTGGATATCTTTTACTATTAAAAGCAATTTAAATTGATACAGTTTTCTTAACATTGATCAAGAAAAACATATAAATCTTATATATAAATTTATTTGCTTTACTATACACTTGAAATCTGGTTGGGTGTGCAAAGTAAACACAGGTTAAATAATAAATACAAAACTGTGTGATTGAATAATTCAGTCAAAAAAAAATTTGAATTTAATATGAGGGTAAAGTCAGGAAAAATTTATTCTCATGGAAGGCCTGCCTATACATAAATAGGACATTGGGGCTATATAAAATAATAGATATACAATATGATATTTTCAGATTACATGTTATTTGTTAATGAACAATTATTTAGAGCCTCTGATTAGTATTTTAAATGTCTTTAATATACAAACACTTTTTATCAGATTTTTCCACCAAATCTGCTTGTTAATGTGTAAAATGTGGTTGACAGTATTATTGACAAAAATCTGTGGCATTACAGTATTTATATGATGCCTAGAGTGCAAACAGCCATGGCAAAGTCTAGCTAGAATGGGGTAAGGCCAAATATAGTTATTGTTGCTGCTGATAACGCTGATAAAGACAATTCATGTGACAGTGTTTCAAAGCTGTCATTTTTTTTTATCCATACGACCACAAACATGTCAGATGAGATTGTCTTGGTGCTACAGTGGAGATACTGAGAAGGCTTCTTCACTCAGGCAGTGGGAAGCTGCAGCTGCCTTCTGTGTTTCCACAATCAGCAACACAGTATGTATTTTATTCATGTCCATAGAAGAATTTCTCTTGACTTCAGCCAAAACTGAGTCTGGCATTTCAAACAGGTGCAAGCATGTGGCATTCTCACCATGTAGACGAGTAACTTCAAACACCAGGAATCCTGATGCTGTGTATCCTCTACACTCTTTCTGGGCCAGTAAGAGAACGCTCTTGAACAATGAGCTTTTGCTTTTGCAGAGTGATAGATTAGAAATAAAATCAATATTGGTCATTAAAGGAGAACACTCCCCACCCTCCCTCCTACTTTTCAAGCATAGTGTTTGCTGATGCATTATGAAAGCTATTCAGTTGATGAAAAAGACAGTTACATAAAGAGGATTTTAGTAAATACTTTTCCATATGCACTTACTGCATTAAGTGAGATTTATTTTGTACGTGCTATTGAAATTTACAATAACATAAATGGCTCAAAAATCTCATATTTAAGTAGTGCCTCTCAACAGCTTCTTGAAATGTTATCCATTTAAACCTTTTAACTGATGGAAAAAATATTGCCATCATGCTGTCATCATGTAATCACAGCAAAAATAATTTTAAAGTAAAGGTCATGTGTACAAAGAAAAGAACTTGCAAACAATTTAGGAGAATTTGACTCTTTAAAGTCTTGAATTTCTTTTAATGTCTAAACAAACACATTGCTCAAGTTAGAGAGAGAACAAGGTTAAGAAAACGTAGACCATTTAGAGATCTTTCTCTGCATTTTTGGCTGTGTTGTACAGCTTACACCAGAATGGTCATGCATTGCTGGGACCCACTGTGCCACAAGCTTCTGAAGTGTGAACACCTTTTTGAATCAATCGATATGTACATCGCATTCACGTTTCTTTCCATTAGGTCTTGGAAAATGGCTGTCACTTCTAACATTGTGTTTTCTCTGAGGAGGTCTTGTGCTTTTTTTATGTTAGTGACATACTACTATTCTGTATGGTAGTATAGCATACTACCATTTTTGGAAGAAGGTACTGGAGCGTTGATTCTCTTATAGGGGTATGCAGTGAGCATTATGAATTCCCACATGGGTCCAGAGATGGGAGAGTTTGCTAATGACTTCCCTGAGAGGAAGCAGTGCTTCTTTCAAACTGTTACCTTTCCCACCCACTGGTCTTCAAGGCGAGTTACAATTTTCACACTTTCTGAGGAATAGGGACACTTAATGTGTTCCAGTAGCACAGCTATCAAGGCATATTCCTGGAAGGCACATTCTTTAGCTTTAATTAAAGTGATTAATTGTTTTCAGGAGAAACCAATATAATGGTGTGTATTGACCTCTTGTATAACCCAGGCCATAGAGCTTTGCAATAATTCTCACTTCCTGCTCTTAACTTCTGGCCAAGGAAAATGCATCTCTTAACTTGAAGTCTGGTGATGATGAACAGTTCACATACATCTTTAGATAAACTGTTCTCATTGTTCATTATCTTCACTGTTAATTCATTTCTGGTCTAATTTGTCTAGCTTATTTTTGACCTTTATACCTTATCGTCTCTTTACCTACTTGTATCAGAAATCTGGTCCCTACTAAAGTACTTCCATTCCCTGACCAAATCGCCTCTAAGTCTCGCCTTTGATGAATGAAATGGAATTTGCTAAGTTTCCATTGAGAGATTTATAACCCATGGGAGTTTTTTGTTTTGTTGGTTTTTTTTGTTTGTTTGGTTTTTTGTTTATTTATTTATTTTAGAGCATGGTTTCAGAAAACTAAACTGACGTTTTTCAGATAACTTAAACCTTTTATTTGGAAAGTGAGAAATCTGAAAAACCTAGTTCTTTACCTAATTTAAATATAATTTGTTTTCCTGGCTGTTGATTATATTTTCTCTGGAAGTGTTTGTGTGTGAGGAGGAAAGCAAATATAATAACATGGTACCTGTTATAATATTTCTTTTAAAAGTTAGTCTTATCTCTCCTTAAAAACTTAATAATTTCATAAACTCAGACTGCACAATGCCTTAAGAGAGATGGTGAAGAAGGGCATGGAGCTGAGCTCTGAGATGCTAAAGACAACCAGAAAGCTGGTTATAAGATAGAAGCTTTGTTTGTTAGCCACTTTTCAGATTACAAACTGAAAAAAAACCCACAAAAATAGCATCTTTTTGAATGTTTTAATTGGAATAATTTTCTTCAAAATATCTATTTTCAGATTCTTTCCTCTTTTGCTCCAGCCAGATCTAATGTGGAAAATGAGACATAGAAAAGATATTTAACTACAGCACAATTATAAAAAATATCCCAGCAGTCCTAGTGGATGGAAAACAAATGCTCAGATGTAAAATTATACCTATGTGGTGCTAACATTGCAGTTCTTCGGAAAAAGGCTGCTAGGAACCCTAATAATCCAAAATGAATATAATGCTTTGGTCTGCTCCTACGTCACTAGCTTCTCTCTGAGCCCCTGAAGTCATTTAAAGGATGGGGCCAGCACTAATTTACATTACCTTCTATTGAGTTAGTAAAGCTTTTTCTTCAGGGAGAAGGATTTTGCTTGTCATTCTACCTTGAATAAATCCACCTCTTAGTCACTTGTAAAATTATAATATATCATAGGATGAAAGCCCCTCTTAGCCACTGGCTGCAGTGCTTTCCAGTATTGAGCCTTAAAATTTTATTCATGTCTCAGGAGAGAGGTGTTTCTTTCTCCCTGAATTCAGTAAATATAAATTTAATTAGAAATCAATGTCTGAAGCAGAAATCTTTAAGACCACAAAGGTCAAACACGACCAAATAAAATGGGCTTAGTTTTACCAAAACAACCTTTTTAATGTTCTTTCCATTACTCATTTGTTTTATTAAATAAAAAAAAAAAGAAAAATAATTCTTCTAAAATGAAAACAGGAGTTTCTCTTAGCTCTTAATAAAACAATGGGATATTTTTGCAAATACTTCCTAATGTTTAAAACAATTCAAATTTTAAAAGTACACACAGCTGTTTAGCTGTAACATCTTTTGTCAGTTTTCATGGCCACAGATGTCCTACTGAAATAGCTATGCATGTGCAAGTTTGGTTTGAATTATGTATCAGGGCTCTGTTATTAGTGGGGTTTTTTTAAAATGTTCTGTGCATACTTATGTGTGGCATTTATATTTATCATATAAGTAAGAAAACCCTGCTACTCCCTGTCATGACCTCCTTGATTTGTCTTCAAACCACAATTCATGCAAATAACAAGTCTAGCAAAATTTCATTTACAAATACAAAAGCTATTTCTTAATACATATTCTTTTATGTAATGCATTACATTCATGTGTCATCCCTACGTGCTAGAAGCTACTGAACTGAAGAAGTGCCGTTCCAGCCTCAAAAGCTCAGCTTTAAATGTTAATATGCTAAGAAATGCAAAGAGGCGATGCATGAAAAGGAGAAAATAGAGGCTGAGAAACAAACTACTGGTAGTCCCAGTTGAATAACTCTGTAGGCAGTATCATGCCTAGGTATTCTTAAGAGGAAATGGCAGATTATTTTCTTATAAGCCATCAACTTCCTCCACAAACATTGAGTCAGTCACTGTCCTGTTGAGGAAAATACTTGCACCTAAGAAAAGGTTTCTGTTTAAAAATGTTTCCACCATACTAAAGGTCAGGATAAACTGAATTCAGAGAAACTTGTAACTCCTACTGGGAATTTGAGGTAACTTATGTGTTGCAACTTTAAAACCTGCAAAGTAAGCTTTGCAAGAATTTTGTTCTTGGTAGCGTGAGTAAGCAACTTTGTTAATAGACAAAATGAAATAGAATACCATTTGCTCACTCTTGATGTTGATGATGCCTGGGTCTACCACTATTAAAAGTGAGAGCAACTTTTATCAATACAAAAAGCAGATAAGAACTTTAAGAATCAGAGCAGATATATTGATTTAAAAGGCAAAATGTTTATGTAGTCCCTTTTTGCAATGGAAAGGCACTTTGGTGTTGTTTCTCTCTAATTAACAGAACAAAGCAGTGGTTGTATCTGCAGATTTCTGCTCCATCATCTTTGTAAACAGAGTTGTGGGAAATGGAACGATACGTGCCATACCTCCCTAGAGTATGAAAGGCTTTTTTAAAGTTTTTTATTTTTTTTTCCCCTCACTCACTACAACAGATCTGAAATAACTAACCTGAAGTGCTTTCATTATTTCACTTTCTTTTTTGCCATAATGGAAATTAGAGTACAACTGTTTTATAGCCGCTATGGCATTTGAAAAACAAATTAACCACTTCATTGTCTCACATTCTGAAATGTTGCTTTCAATCTTCTTTTCCTTCAAACTTCAGTATTATTTCAGCTTTTAAAAGAATATAAATCATTATAAAACTATTATTAGTTGAAAAGCATTTATCATGAACCCACAGTATTGTGCCATTTTATCCTGTTGTGTGGTTATTTATAATATAGAATTATAATAGAATTAATCTTAGAACATATTTAATTTCGTCACAGATAATTCATAGTATTCAGAAGGTTAGTCCTTATAAATGTCAATACTATTTGTAGTGAAAAATATTTTGGATGCCTCATTTTTCTATTTAATATAATTGAAAGCGTTCATCTGGTCCACCAGATTTTCCGAATATTAAGAAATTTGAATGCTATTAAATATTAAAAACAAAGCAGTAGCTCCAAGACAAGTTTTCCTGTTTAGTTCATCTTCAGTTTTACATGTAGATTTCATCATCACCTTTAAACAGATGAATAAACTGCAAAAGGTAAGGAAGTGAACTGGTCACAATTACATAACAGTTTAAAGAAGGAGTTGAGCAGGAAACTAATTTTTCAGCTCTGATCAGAAGGATATCTTTTTGTTTTTCTCTGTAAAGGTCAGAATGTCCTCCAGACCTTTGAGTAAAAATTAAAAAAAAAATCTGTAGAAACTTAATATGTGTATGTTTTATACACAATGAAGTTCTGCATCGTTAACCCAACCTAACATTTCTGTTTCTTTTGTTTCATAACATATGTTCAAATCCTGTTAATCTCTATATTAATCTGCCTTTATTACTGCTGGATTATATTTTTAACATTAAGGCTATTGCTTTTGTTCTATTCAGTTCATCTTATTAAAACAGAATAATAATAACAGATGCTTCCTCACTAACTTTCTGGTATCCTTTCATCACTGATTTCTGCAACTGCTTAATTGCTTTAAGCCTCATAGTTCGTTACTTGTAAAAGAAAATAACTTAAATCTAATCAAGCTCTTCATTTAAGTGAAAATAATTTTTTAATTATATGAGCTTGTACTTACTGTTATGCAGCAGTTTCAATGTCTTGTTGGCACACAGATACTCTCCAACAAGCTCTCCAGCTCAACTTACACCTTGGCTAGTGCAGTTGTCATCTGAAGTAGCTGCCAGCTCAGCTGCCAGCAGGTATCTCTGACAACTGTGCAGCCCTGTCATACCCCACTGTAAGTGCTAGCAACCGCCCATAACCTTTGCAGTGAGTTTGCAAGGCCTCAGGACTGAGGCTTGTCAGACTTGGTCTCTCTGAACTTTTCTTGAACTCCTTTTGAACTCCTCTGCAGCTTTGCTGTAGTCGCTTTAATTGTGGCAACAATTTCTCTGATTGACCAGGTATCTGTGGCTACTTCTTTTTTTTTTTTTTACTTTTAAAAATGTCTTTGAATGATGTGACAATAGTTTCTTACAGATAGCTGGAACAAGAAAGTGTTTTGTGTAGAATGAGATATTTATTATCTAACATGATGACGTAGTGTAGAGAAGTACAGTCTTGGCATGATAGCAGAGGCCAGACTGTGGTGCCTGATGATAGGACAAAGGGCAATGGACACAAGTTGGAACAGAGGAAGTTCTGTCTGAACATGCAGAAAAACTTCTTTACTTTGAGGGTTCCAGAGCACTGGAATACGCTGCCCAGAGAGGTTGTGGAGACTCCTTCTCTGGAGATCTTCAAAATGCACCTGGATTTGTTCCTGTCCAGCCTGCTCCAGATGAACCTGATTTGGCACTAAGGTTGGGCTAGATGATCCCTGAAGGTCCCTTCCAACCTTTACAATTCTGTGATTCTGTGATTTAACAGTCAAGGTGTTTGCATACTTAAGTATGAATTTAGCAAGCATCCATTCTGGGTGTGTTTGTTGTCTCACTAGCAGCCAGCTGCTTTCTCAGTCCTGTTCTTATATTTAGATGGTTGCATGATGACTCGGCAAGTACCATTTTAATTCAGCTTTGTTTGTCCTGAAGCGATATTGTGAAGCTGTTGGATCAGTTGATATCTGATATTTATTTAAAAATTACTCATATGGAGCTTCAGCATGTGTCTGATCATGTCTCACTTTGGATAGGATGACCAGACGCAAAAGCTGAAATGTGGTTTTATACAAATTAGTAGATAATAGCTATGGCCAATGCAGTTTCTTTACAGAAAGATCGAGTCTACACAGCTGAAGCATGCTTCTCAAAGTCTTCCTTTTACAGGAACAAGCTCTAGGCTTTCATTTAGAGTGTCTTCATCTATTCCAGTATGAACGACTGCAGCCAAAGTTTTCAAAATTAAATCTAAAGTAAGCTGCATTTATATTTCACACCAGATAAGTGGTCTGAATTTCTCCATCTGTTTTCTACTTGAAAATTCATATTAACTAGGATAAGAGCTTCTTGACTGTTAAACTTGCAGTTCAAGTAATATGCCAACTTTCCATTTACAGTCACTTATTCAATCAATTTGATGAAGTAAATGACTTAATTGTTAACTTTATTTCCTATTTATAGTTGGTGGGGGTTTCTGTCACTGCTACTACCTGTGAGGTCTTCTAGGCTGGAATTACTAGGAACTGAAATAAATCACTGTGAAACCAGCTAGGAGAATGCACAATAGTTTTTTTCTTAATGCCTGTGATCATGTTAAAAGATTTTAGTGAGAACAGTCTACCTTAGAGAAACGCAAACATACCCGTGGTATGTAGAATGTAGATACTAGGGAATTTAAGGTGGATGAAGAGCTGCTGTCAAAGATCCAGAATGATAAAAAAAAAAAGAGAAATCGCCCCTGAGCAAAACTAGGCACTTTCTCTAGCAAAAAGTTGTTGATTGACTTAATATTTGTGATGTTGTAGAGCTGGGGATGATGCAGAACTCTACCACTCTGTGAGGAACCCTGTGCAGAGTTTGCCGGGGTTCATCTAGTGTCTTTACAAAATAGTACAAATGCAGCAGGAATGACTTTTGATTCATGTGCCCTTGGCCTCGTGCAGCTGTGCACAGAGAGAAAATGTGTTGCATTAACCCCATGTCCTCACACGAGTAGAAGTTAACCAATGGTACACACCAGTTGTTTGTATGCATTTGGTACAGGAGGTGCACAATTGTGTATGTAGTCTTTCCTGCCAGTGAACTACAGAAATACCAGATTTCTAACAGTAAGCGTGTCCTTGTATTTTAGAGTATTTTGATTGGTAAAAAGAATATGACGTAGTGTTGCAGACTATTTACATTGATTTTTTTTTTTCAACATAACAGGCAGTCAGAATGATTTTTTTTTTTTTTTTTTTAAATGGTGAACTGGTCCTGTTAAAAGTGGAAATAAGAATTTTTTGTTGTTTAATTCATGTTAATGCCTGGTATGGTAGCTGTGTGATAAGAACTGGTTCTTAGTCAGAAGTCCTTTCCACATATACACTTATAAAATCAAGTTATTCAAGCGGTAGTGCTAGTAAACTTCCCTTTCCTCGGATTGGCCCATCTGAACATGTCTCTTTACTGAGGCTTAACCTTTAAATGACACCCTTCCATCTGAGTCCAGTGACAGACTCTAGCGGATTCTGTAAAGGCGGGTTATCATGAGGCCCATCTTTTCTGTGGTGGCTGAATAATCACAGTCTTTGCCCATGAAGTGAAAGATCTGATTAAGTTTTCCCCTGAGCAGTCTCCACAGTATTGGTAACTTTGCGTGTCCTTCTCTGTTCTACAAGAGTTATGAAGGAAAAATTCAAGAATAGTGCCAGAAAAGAGACTATGAAAGGAAGAACATGATTCTGTACCGTGGTGATTAGAGCATTACCTAGAGAAGAGGAGTCATGCAATTAATTTCCTGGTCTCAGGATTGTTAATGAGTTTCATCCTATGATTGTTTAATGTAAGGAACAGAAGCAACCACTAAGCTGTGCTGTCAGCAGTACCTGAAACACCTCATTTAGAATTAGCCATGATGTTACTTTGATACAGCATTGTATTTTGCAAATTAGACGTACCCACCACTTACTAAACCTCTGTCTATACTTGTCAATTAAATAGTAAAGAGTTGCTGGAGCTGGTCGTAGTTTTGCTTCCTAGGATATCGGAAACAGTATAAATGCTGTTGGAAGACTTACTAGTTCAGGTGCAGCGTTGTGCTGATATTGCTGTACCACTCTATGCAGCATTGCTGTGTACTGGGTAAACAAAGAATCCTACTGGGCTATTTGTGCTGCACTCAGGGTACACACTCTGAAGGAGCCATTCCTGAAGGCTGCTAACAACCCTTGTTCTTCATTAACTCCAAGATAGCTTGATTGTCAGTTTAATATTCACTGTGGACAAATAAGAACATTTAAACAATCTGTTCCTGATTTTTCTGGATTACCTTGTTTCATGAAATATTTTCAGATTTTTTTGGAAGATTTTCTGTACTGCTGAACTCTTCTTTTTCACGAATGTGTGTTCCTTAGACTAAAATGCTGACAGTGGATACAATATTTTCACACACATTTAAATCCTTACCTCCTTAATTTTTCTTTCTTTTCCCAGATTTGTTAATAGAAAATAGTTGAAAATTCTACAGTCTAAAAAAACCTTGATGGATAAGAAAATAGTGGCTTGGGTTTTTTTGTTCTAGTATATTTCAAAAAGTAGTAAATTATTTTGTAAATAAAACCCCAAGTCTCCAAAGTGGACAGCAAGTGGTTTTCTTTCAGTATAAGTTCATGATGCTTTGTACTGGAAGATAAAGTCTACTCATTATCACCATTTATTATTTTTAACCTTTGAGGAGGGAGGAAGTGAATGTGTTTCATTGGTTAGAACTTACCCAAGCCAGGGAAAAATCAATGAGTGAAGCAGTGGTATATCATCTGGTGAACTTAATAACTTCTTTTAAAAAAGAGGAATCCGTAACTTCTCATTACCATGTCAGCTTTCACATCTTGATGAAAGTGAACCATGAAACAAAAGGATAAAGGAGAGCTGTATTCAATATTCGTGACTTGTTCCTTGACAAATATTTTTTCCACCCCTATTAAAGTATAGAAGAAAATGTGGAAGAAAAAAAGGCAATTGATTGGCAGATTGAAAGACTTCAGAGATTTTTGCCTCTTTGACAAAACACCGCATTATGTACAAAGCATTCAAGGAAATATCTTTTGCTTTTGTGTTTCATTTTAGGATGCCTTTTTGAAGGATACGTAATCTTTTGAAAGCTGACTTTCATTTGTTTGCAATATTACTCTGCTGACTTTTCCCATGATCAGTTACATCCCAAAATATAAAAGGTCATGTAGTCAAAGGGGTAATGAAGTGGAAAATAACAAGAATGTCTTAAAATCTTTCTTTAGAAGGGAGATGTAAGGCACATATTGGGTAAAAATCATGCCTGTAAGGAGAAAACCACTGTGAGTGATCCACTTGATGGAGTATTTTCTCTTTGTATTTGCTGTTTGTATGGCTCAATATGAAACATGGATATCTATGTCAGTTTGTAGAAAATCAGCATCATATGGAGTACTTTAAAATGCACTAGGTTTGCAGATAGATCTAGTTGCATCTCATGGTAACAAGAGTCTTTTCGAAAAGTCCATGAGACATAGCTGCTTTTCACTTTCATTTGTGTTGGAGTTCTTATTAATTTTTTTTATTTCTTTTATGCTTTATTACAAAGAGTATTTGCATGAAAATATTTGCTTTGCAGGTTCTGCAGCTTAGTCCCTGGCTGTATGATACCATTGCAATTTCCATAACAATAGTTTGTAACATTAAAAGAAAGGATAGTGGGTTAATTTGAGAGAGACATCAGGACAGACATACTCCTAAGAAGGTAAAATTCCTAAGAATGTTACATTCTTCCTTCTCCATGCTTACTTCTGTTCTAAAAAATACTTTTTCTATTCCCATGTCCACCATTTTGCACCAGAAAGCCATGGATTTGAAGCTCAAATACTTTACACTCACAACTTGACCCAAAAAACAACTCTTCCACTTTTCAAGCTTCCCATGCAAAAAGTTTTTATTTATGTTGCCCTGCTCTCTCTTTTCATCAATTGTGGAGTTCATTTTAAGTCATAGTCTTGCCCTGTTCTTTCTCCGTAACCCATGTGATTTGTTTCTATTAACAGCCATGATTCTGCAAGTGATTGGCCATGAAGTCTTTGCCAGACTTTATTTCTCTGTGTGTAGTGGTATAGTAGTGCTCTAAATTGTGTTCCTGAAGTAAGAAGACTAATGTGGATTTTGTTTCAGAGGGTTTGTGGCTATCCTGCGGTTTAGAGGGATATGAGCGTTCTTTGTGGTTAGAACATTTATTGCAAAAATAAATTTCCATTTTCCTAAAGGCAAAAACAGAACAGTGTACTAAATAAACACACAAAATGCAGCCTTTAGAGAGACACTGAGGCCATAAAAAACTGCTACCTGAATTTCTCAATGAAAAAGAAAACATCTCTCATCCTACTGTCTGATGGTTGCTTGTGGAAAAATGAACAATGTTTTATTTTGCAAAAAGGAGTTGGGGACATTCTTACTCATGTCTGGTAATTTCTCTTTGCAATAATAATTGATTAATTTAAATGTAACTACTATATTTAAATCTTGGGTTTAAAAAGGATAGTTTTTTAGTACAGGCTCACTCTCAATTTTGGATAATTTTTGAGGCAGCTACACTTTCTAGACTGAATCACGTAGTTCATCTTATAGCTAAGTATAGACCAGTGTTCTACTATTTGTCAGGATTAGTCTTGAAAAAAGTCAGGCTCATCTTTGGGATTGACACAGATTTTTGTCAAGTGCTCACCTGAAAGAAGGAGCCATCTTCTTTTTCAGGGTTGAAATAAGATCCAGTTGTTCACTGTATCAATATGTAGACAATATGTGATACTTAAAATACAGTATTGTGGGCTTTTGCATCACTCAAAAAAGGAGCAAATATCTATATCTATGTTCTGCTTGCAGGAAAGAGAATACTTAGGCACTCTTGTGGTAGACTTTCTGGACAATTTTTTTTTCCCCACTACGAAGTCATACAGAGAAAGGAAAGATATTCCATTCAAAGACTGGATTAGGGTTCAGAAGTTTCTTAGTCACAGCCCTTTTATTTCTAAAGTGTTTTTGCTTGCTTAGCCCTCCAAGAATACTCAGGTGATTGAGGCCATTAAGGGTATTTAGTGAGACCAGCATGAGCCATAAAATGCCGGTAACATATCAGTAATGTCTGATATGTGTTTTGGAAGATGTTCTGATTTAAATACAGAAAATATCTGAAGAATTCTCCATATGTTTCTGGACCTAGACTGGGACTGGATTATGATTTTTAAGGGCAACATAAAAAAAAAAAAAAGAGATATTTTTAAATCTTCTAGTGTAAATGATATTTCAGTTTCAATACTGTGTAAAGTAGTACTAAAATTAAATGAAAGAAGTCTGATTACATGTGTTTCAGTGCCAGACAGCCTCCAGATTTATTCCACAAGAGATATGGCAGTTTTAAAGGTGCGAGGTTGAATGAATGATTTCCGTAAAGTACTTCAAGCACTTTATGCTTTTACACAGTAGTATTTTTGAGGCACAGAATGTAGTCACAGACTCATATACTTAGGGAAAACAGTTTTGCTGTGAAAATCTTCATTGCTTGTTAGAATGACGTTCTCTCCTGAGTAGCACATTTCCACATATTTATGCTTTTCGTTGTCCTTCAGTGATACGTGTGGCTTTTCATTCAAATGATTGCCCATATGCCCATTCCACTGCTGGTGCAGAGTGCAGCTGTCTACTTGAGCTGAGTCTTCACCCAGCAAACCTGTGCAGAGATTATCAATGCTTTGTAGGGCAAAGCCCATCAGCTATACTTAACTTTTCTCTCAACTTTTTTGAGGCAACAATTTGGTTGCCTCAAAATGTAATTTCCTATTGTCTAAATATAGGAAGTTTATATTTCTTTGGAGTTTTAGTAAATTATCACTAGGCGCTGTTGTGATGTCAAAGTCTCTTGCCTTTCAAAACTGCCTCACAGCTACAGGTATCTGTCCAAGTACTTTTCTCTTGCAATCAAAACTTCATGAACAAGAGCTCATAATGCTTAAAGAAATCCTATATCCCTGGCTTTGCTCTGTCTCCAGGGTGTATCTATGGTGGGTAAGGCTGAGGGCAGAACGCCCCAGAGTAGTCTGGGTGGTCTTCAAGACCTCAAAGCGTACAAGCTCTATAGTTCTGTTTTGCAGAGGACTGGTTCGTGCTCCGTATGTAGCTATGCCATCTTGCTTTGACAAGGTAGGAGTTCCTGCAATACCCTCCCTTGTTGTTAAAGTTTGACACCAATGGCAGAAATCCCTCTCTGCTTCTCTCAGGTCTATATTCCGTAAACCTTTATGGAAACCTGAGATCTTGACTTCTGCTTCAGCTGGTTGAGGTGATGCGGCCTTCACCAAAGTTGTAGTATCTATCTGACTGATGAAAATATTCCCTTGCTGGGATACCTGGAATCCAAATGAAAAATACCAATCTTGCATTCTGAATTTTTGACCCTCTACTCCTTCATGGACATTGTAGTCCTCTTGACTACCACCAAATCAGTTTGTTTGAGAGTAGCAGGAGAACCCACATTTTTCAAAGGGTTGGTAACTAAAATAATGAGTTTACCTACCCTCTGTTGCTATAAAAGATCATTCTAGTTACTCCATCAAACATTTTCAATCTTCAGAGGGACTGCTGCTGTCCTTCTAAGACTTTTCTCTGTTCACTGAGTTGAGGTGACTTGGCTCACTACCTCACATCACAGTATCTCAGCTCACAGCAACTGAGCCACAGAATCCCCTTTCATAAGGTACTGTTTATGGTAGTACATATTTTTTGGTATTTTATTGCTAGCGATGAATATAATATTCCATGGGTTTAAACTTTTCAAGGGGTTTGGGAGAATAAAATGCAGTATTACTGGCTATGTGCTACACTTTTGGCTCCTCTGAAAATTATTTTTGTATTGGAGTTCAAAATAATAAACTGATAATGTAAATTCCTGACTGCAGTCATTTTCTGATGATACTGAAGGTGCTCACCAACTCTCAGAGTAGGATTTTTAGGAAGGTTAGGGGAGATACCACAAAATCCTTCATTGGTGATGCCATCATGCATTAAAGATGAAAAAGTTGATAAAGAATATTAACAAGAAGTGGTGAACAACTGACATGTGTTTATTCTAACAGAACTAGTCCAGGATACTACCTTGATGGTAGCGATGTTGCTGTTTATTGTGTAACTATAATAGATTTTTTTACTTCTATAATGTGTAATCAAATAATACAGTAAAAATATGTAATCCTTGCCTATGCTGTGACTTTTGGTGCTCTATCCCCTATAAAGATGTATGAGAAGAAAATTAAAGATCCTATCTTTGTTAGACTAGGCAATGCAACAATATAGTTGATTCCAGAACTTTAACAGAAGAAAATAAAAAAAGAGAATCATTCCTAAATACTTAAAAATCTGTAAATTTTGTATTACTGTATAACATTTGTCCATACCTCAAAGGGTATCTAGATATACTAAGAGCTGCTCAGTTCTCTTTCATTGGAAAAGCACTGTTAAGTAATATTTTGGATTCACTGAAATGCTGAAGAAGGTTTCTTATCACCAGCCATCTAAAAAGCTTTTTTACAATGTACCCCCCCCCCCCATTTTTCAGTATGCATTGGCTTGCAAACTACTTGTGAAAAAACTTGTGAAAGTGGTTTTTGTATTTTCAGTAAGACATTGTGTCTTCTTAAGGAAGAAATTCTGGAATTTATAATGTTAAAACTAGAGCCTAAAATTACTTATATAGTAATTGACTGTTGCTTTGTGTATACTGATTGTTGGTTTATAATGATTTGTTCCTTTTCCTCTTTCTGGTGACTTAAAGTAAGCTTGACAGAAATAGACATCAAATTGTCAGGATGGAGTTTATAATTTGTTGTTCTAAAAATATCGGGATTTATAAAAAACATATTATTATGGTGTTTTAAATTTGAATACAACTTATTTAATTTACTTTGTGTAATTTCCTCTTCTATATCTTATAGTAAAATATATATCCAGAGTATCCTTAAGGCATGGGTTTCTTCACTTGAGGTCTTATATTTTTGAGGGCTGGAAAATAGGGGGTTTGTCATTTTTTTTTTCTTATATTAGACCGTCACATCTTTTTTCTTAATTCTATTACTAACTGAGAGCAAAAAAAGTCAAAAGATACATATTCTGCTTTTCTCACAGTGCATAGCCTTGCACTGTCAAAAATGTCACAGGTTAATGGTACAACTGAGCTCCATTTATCTTATTCTGACAGCTTGCCCAACCTCGTACATCTAGCAACAACATCCCTCCTAAAGTAAATGACATTTTTAGCCTTTGTTCTTTTCATATGGGCCTGCTAAAAGGATTTACAGTTATTCTACATTGAGTTTATAATATGTCGTTTCTTATTATACAGAATTGCAGTGGAGAAATTTTAGGCTAATTTTGTCCCATAGAATAATTAATACACTGTTGAAAATTAAAGTCTCACCTTAGAAATCTGAAATTATAATAATGGTACGGTGCCATGGATTTTGTGAAAAATGATAGTATGTATTTTTAATTTTACAACCTTTCTATTACACTTGTTCAATTATTTATGGAAGCTAAAAAAGGCTAGCATGTGTTAGACAGCGACCTAATTTTATCCTCAAAAAAAGTATGATTCCTAATCAGTGCTTACTTATTGATGACTTATAAAAGATACTCAAAGATTTTTTCTGGAGTGAGTTTTATAAAACCAGGATTAGCTAAAATCCAAATATTGCATGTTTAAAAATCAGTTTGTTTCTTTAAATATGTTAAAACTGATTATTTTGTCTTTGTAGACAACAGCCATATGAAAGCAAACTGAAAGCCTTCCCAAACTTGTCACATTTTCAGAGATGCTTGATTAAATTAAATTTAATCCAATTCCATATCATCTTTAAATTTGCATGGCAGAAAAATTTGGAATTTTTGTTCTTGACTTAGAAGCAGCAGCAGTCGAAATCACACGAGGTTTCAAATGCTTTCTGCTTGGTTTGGATAAATTGAGTGTTTGAAACAAAGAGGTTTAGTTATCTTTTATGATCTGGGTACAGCGCAGCTCTATTGAATTCTGTGGAGAAGAGAACAGAATAGAGAAACAGAAAGGACCTTCCGAGATCATATATTCCAACTCAAAGACTGTAGTCTTTTGAGTAGGTCTGGGAAAGGGTTCTGGACGCCTCTGTGTCCTCAGCAAGTCCATTCCCTTCTTAAAAATTCAGTTCTTTGTTTATAGATTTGAAATAATAATGATTTCCTTTGTGACAGACCTGAAAGCTTCTCAATAAAGGCAGATCTGCTTATAATATTTCTTTTTGATCTCCCCATATTTATAAGAAAGCAGACTACATAATTTGCTCCCCTGAGGAAGGGATCATTCCAAGACTACTCTGTAACAAATCTGACAAATGCAAGACTATTCCCCTCCTTATATTTGCAATACCTGGACCAAGTTCCGTATGGCGTCTTGCAGATCAGTCAAATTTTATTAAAATATTTACTATTACTTTACTATAACCTTTCTTTGTGTTTCCACATTATTTCATAATGGTTCAGTATTATTTCATATACAGGGTTAATGACATTTCTTTATCAGTTTAAAGTTCCAGGTTTACATTTGATAAGGTTCAATATCGATTTCAGCACAGCTAATTTCAGCACCCAGGAGCAAAGAATGAAAGTAAGAAACACAGTTTTCAACAGTTCACTGAAGAAGAAAACAAAACCATAACCCTCAACAGTGACCTGTCACTACAGAGCACTTTATCCATCTCTCCCCCAAAACCAACCAATCAACACCTCCTCCTTAAAAATTCATTTTGAACTTTTACAGAAATACTATGACTAAAAAGGCTAATGTGTTGGGGTTTTTTTCATAGTTTTGTTTGCCTTGTTTTTTCCCTTTTTTTTAACCTTAAAAAGTTATTATATCTAAAAGTTGACATGGGAATTTGATCTTTTCAGCATGCGGCAGTAATGAGCTTAATACTAAATGAGAATCTGGTATCCCATTTCAAGAAGGATGAAATCATACTGGGATGAATATGGGGGATAACGACATAATACAGAAACTTTCAATTACAGATTTTGAGAGTCTTAAGGAATAACAGTCTGAGAGTCCACTGTGTGGTCAGATAGACAACTAGAACAGGGTTGTTTTGTTTTAAAATGGCATAAAAAATCTTGATATTGTATGAGAGCTGGTTAGTGTCCTTTTATCTGTGTTTACTCAGTGATGTGCTGCTATATGTTTCTGAGTCTTTCAGGTAAAGGTCTCAAGATACCCTCAGTAAGTTTGCACCCTCAGTAAGTTTGCGGATGACACCAAACTAGGTGGGAGCGTTGATCTGCTTGAGGGTCGGAAGGCTTTAC
>JAOQGH010000032.1:27580425-27634929 GCA_025769975.1 Gallinago jamesoni
TTTATGTGGTTGGACTCGATGATCTCAAAGGTCCCTTCCAACCACTAAGATTCTGTGATTCTGTGATTCTGTGATACCCAATATTAGCCCTTAAGCAAGTTTAACCATTTTTCTAGCATATAGCAAATGATTATTTTGGAAAAGATTAGCGGAGACCACTACCTGGGGACTTGAAAATCAGAATGGAATATTTTTCTGCTAAACTGAACTGAGAATTAACTGAGAATACAGGGGATAATGATTGCAGTATATACATCTGAAGTCAGGAGATGGTAGTTTCTGGCTTTCACGATGCCTGCCAATCTACCTTCTGATGAGAAGAGTTAAAACACATAGTAGGAATGTAAGTGCAAGCATAAATAAACCCACTAGCATTGCTTGGCTGGAGTTTATGATCAACAATGTCAGATGAAGGAAGGTAATGCTATTCTTCAAGTTGGTGTCAAATTTTCAATGTATTTTAAAATAATTTATGTTGTTTGCTAAAAGTTGAGCTACTTTTTCTTCAGTCAATCATTGCTAATAGATTTCTAAGATAATGAAAGTTTCATGACAATGGCTCAAGTTACTTCAGGTATAATATTGTAGCAGATTGACATATGGTAATAATAACCAAAAATATTTTATTTTGGAATTAATAGTAGTTCTAAGGGACACAAGAAGGACATGGATCTTCTGTTGGAGTGGGTCCAGCAGAGGGCCACAAAGATGATTAGAGGGCTGGAGCACCTCTCCTATGAAAAAAGGCTGAGATGTTCAGCCTGGAGAAGAGAAGGCTCTGGGGAGACCGTACAGCAGCCTTTTGGTACTTTAAAGGATGCCTACAGGAGAGATGGGGAGGGAGTTGTTATGAGGAAGTGTAATGATAGGAAGAGGGGTAACCTTTTTAAACTGAAAGAGGGTAGATTTAGACTACTTATCAAGAAGACATTCTTTAACTGTGAGCGTGGTGAGACACTGGAACAGATTGCCCAGAGAAGTTGTGGATGCTTCTTCCCTGGAAGTATTCAAGGCCAGGCTGGATGGGGCTTTAACCAACCTGGTCTAGTGGGAGGTGTCCCTTCCCATGGCAGGAAGGTTGGAACTAGATGATCTTGAAGGTCCCTTCCAACCTAAACTATTCTATAATTCTGTAATAAATCAAATGAAAGAGACTCTTTAAGTTGTTGGATTTTACATAAAGCTATCTCATACAAATTGTACTGCTGCATCATCTATGTGTTTCACTGGAAGTTATTGTGAGGATATTTTGCACACACTGAGACTCATGCTCTAAAATTTTCTTGTTTGATGACTTAAATCTTTATTTTAGGATCTAAAAATAAGAATTATTTTATATACATTTCTGTGGATTTTGGGATCTTGCCAACTGTATTTAATATAAGAATAATTAGAGTACAATATACAATCACCACAAATAGTAACAGAGCATATTTTTATAAAATGTCTAGATAAAATTAGTGTTTAAATTTATGACTTTATGCAGTGATAAATGTATTTTTTTCAGCAGCATTGGTGGATTTTTTTTTTCCCTTCCCAAATGATTTTTTTTCTTTTGTGTCCTAATCACACATCCATCTGTGAACATCCTATTGTGAATGTTTCTTCTTTTTTTTTTTTTTTTTTAATTGCTTGAATGGCATCACCTGCAACTTGCTGTGAAACTGTATGGGTATTTATGCTCTCTCAGTGTCAAGCTGCCCCAGGTGGACTCTAATCATTTAGAATCAGAAGGAGCTTAACTATATTCTTGTGCAAGTTTTACTGGCAAGTAAATAGTTTAAATATTATTGATTATTTTAATGATCAGTTTTCAGCCAGAAGCTGATTTAATATAGATATTTAGTATCTGACACAACCAATATATAATAACCACACAAATAACATCTGCAGCAGATTCATTTTCAAGTGGTTTATGAGAAAATGGTGGTATAAATATACACACTGAAACACAGGACAGTTATCCTGAACATTGAGAAACACTTTTTCACTGTGGGTGTGATTGAGCACTGGCACTTGCCCAAGGAGGTTGTGCAGTCTCCATTCTCGGAGATATTCAAAAGCCATCTGGACGTGGCCCTGCTTGAGCAGGTGGGTTGGACCATATGACCTCCAGAACCTCAACCATTCTATGATTTCTTACAGATGCAAGATGGTCTTTTTAATATGCTGAATATACAAAATAGTGGATCTGATTTTAGCCTGATACAAATGTATCTACAATACAGAGCTATTCTAGGTTTACTTCAGCATAACTGAGACTACTCTGACCTGCCCACAGCTATCTGGCTGACACAGTGTTAATAAAACCAAGGTCCTTGTAGTTCCATGTGATTTCTTCAAACAAAGTATCAACACAAGAAATACATCAAATATCCTGGGTTTGTTTTTTGATAATAGAAGTTATCTCCAGAACTATAAATTCCTTCTCAGTCTTTGGAATTTGTTCATGTATATTTTGAGGTCACCACAGTTTCTTCCCTTGGCTTTATTTATTTTTTTTTGTTTATTCTGCCACAGGTGCATATTTTGAAGGGCAAAGTATCTTGGGGAAGGAATGGACAGTAGGTGTGAAGTAGATCTATGGTCCTTTCAGAAATGCTGCATTAACTAATTGCTCTATGTATCCTAATTAGTTTCTTACATAATACATATAGTAGAAGAAGAAGAAGATTTGCAGGTATTAAAATTCAGACATTTCTCACTCTGTTGTAGGACAGAGTATCTTAGACATTACGGAAGAGTTTTAAAACTGCAGATGAGAACATTGTCATTACTGAAAGCTGGAATTTAGCCAAGGAAATGGAATAAACATGTCTATTCCTGGAAAACCCCTTATCTCCAACTACTCAGAAAAATCAGATGTGCTTCTCTTGCAAAGTACAAGTTCTTCAGTTCTTTTTAACATAACAGACCCAGTATGGGAACACTGTATAGAAGGATCAATTAGGTACTAAGTAAAAGGCATATTTCTGAAATGAAGTGCCAAGGCATATTGTAGTTTATACTGGTCCTTCATGGCTAGACAAGATCAAACTTTCAAGGGCATTTTTTTTTCCTGCAGAATAAGTGAGTTTGATTTTTTTTTCTATGTTAAATCATTTGATTACAGTACTCTGCTTTTTACTTACATTTCTCATTTTCCTCTAGAACACACCTCTGTTATTACTGTTATTATTGTTTTGTGGAGTCAAGCTTTTGTCATGGTATTATGTCACAAATACTCATTTTTTACTAGTGTTTGTGCTCTGTATTAAAAGCTCGTTAGTATTCTAGTCTGCACTTCGTCTTACTCTGAGAAGCAGAGGGGTCATATTGCACTGTGAAAACAAAGGAAACTAAATATTTGGGCTTCCCCCTTTTGTTTGATATTGTGCCATTTTTAAAATATGCCTTGAAGATAAGTTTTGCAGGTCAATCTTCCCACACCCATTGCCATCCAAGGTGATTGATATTGCTATTGTGTCTGATCTTAATCAGCTGAGCCGGTCAACCATAGTGACATAGTAATAGAAGTCACTTGTAGATATTTAAACCAATTTAGTTTATTAATATACACAAGTATAAATTAATGTCAAGTGTAGGTGAATGGAGGTGTTAACATTGAGGTGTTAGCCAGTTTGGGAGGAGCTTTCTGAGTGAAGGCCAGTCAAGCATAGAAGATAACAGCTGGTCAGCTAGTGTAACTCTTGCAGATTCAAAGAAGGGTGGGAGAGAAGAGGGAGGTCAGAATCTTTTTCTGAATGTGTTTGAGGTAAGTAGGTTTGGGCAGAGGGAGACTGAGTCCTATTAGGATTTCTGGAGAATCCTCTCAAAGGGTATAACTATAAAATCTTGTTCACTTGGTCAGAGTTTCCTTTGTGCTGTGACCTGGAGATGTAGGACATACAGGAAGAGATAGTTCTTGGTTAAGGGGTGCAAGGAAGAAAAATGATCAGAACTACCGAATAAAGGCAGACAATTCTAAACAGATTTCTAGTTCCAGTCTCAATGTAAATAAACAAACCCTGATTTTTCATTCATTTATTCACTTACCTGTCTTATAAAGAATTTTTAACTGTTTTAATTTTTAACTTTATTTTGGATGTTGAAAGTAAATATTCTTATTTAAATTTGGTTTTAGAGTAGGTGATTTCAGTGTACCAGTGTGTTCTGCAAGTAATTGATGAAACTGAACATTGAGCTACTGGAACACTATAACGAGGACCCACCTTCTCCGTCTGTTACTCACAGGTACCTGGAGGAGAAGACACTAGCCCTAAAATTTCACAAGTCAGCTTTGATTGCAGGTACTATGGAGATTAGGAAAGGAAAAAATGCCATTGTTGAAGCATGAGTATCCCGAGGAAGTTTTTGACAACTTCCAAAAATATGGTTTCAAGAAGGGTGAACTCTTGCAATACTGCTGATTTTCAAAAGCCTCATGCAGTTACTGGACACATTAAAGGCTGCACCTGATTTTAGCAAGGTTGATTTGAGAAATTCTGGTTTAGGAAATGTATGAGAGGTAAGTGACCTTTTTACTGTCCAGCATCTAGTTTCAGTGTTTTTCACATTGCAGTTTTTTCTTTCCTTTTTTCTTTTTTATTCTTCTCATTATTAAATGTGTCCATGTCCATCTTGTGCCATCTGGAGTCTCATAACCATGTTGTTGCAAGCATTTATGGTATGATATTAGAGGCAGGGAAGGAAAGAAATAGTGTTGACTAGGAAGAATGGGCTGAGCTTTGAGGCTGATGTGGACATGTGATGAGAGGACTTGTAATGTGCAGCTGTCTTCTTTCTGTACCTTTCCATTCCTCTTGGCGTGCCTAATATGTCCAGGGCTACTAAAAGGGACTGTTCGTGTGCTTTGTGGAGAACAGCTGTGGCTGCTGTTTTATGAGGTTGGTTTCGTTCCCGACTTTGTATGGCACTACTAGAAATAATAATAGTTTGGTCTGCTACTTTTTGCCAGAGGAATAGCCTAGTGACACATATTTAAATTGCTATCAGTTCAATTTGCTAACTCTTCCTCTGTTGATTTGGCAGAGATGACCAAGGAAGTGCTGTTGTCTTTTTAACTGGTGACTTAACGCCTTCTTCCCTACCAGTGGCCTGTGCTGAATCACATTTTTAAATGTCCACTTTCATTTATTCATTGCACTGACAATGCAATTGCCAAGTCTGTGTTTGTCCATCTCATTCTGGAGCTTCTTGTGCTGAGAATCTAGAAGTGGTGGCACTTAGTGTTAATTGAATGTGATAGGAGCGTTAACATCAGGAAAGTTCACGTCTTTCTAATGTTGCTTGAAAGGCCATTATTGTTATTGATTATGATCAAATGTTTCATAGCCAATGCTGAAACATTGTTGTAATTTGCTGCTGCTGAATATATATGAGGTAAAAAATGTTCGAAGTTATTCACTGAAGAAGACAGTACAGTCACTGTCTAATAAGATTTTTTTCCTCTATAACAGTACTGAAATATAATTTCAATGATTCAAAGTCAGAAGTTATGATTTGTCAAGTGAATGAAGTGTGGACATAAACACAGGAAATTCTGCAGTAATTACTGCTTGAACAACTTGCCTGTTCCATTTCAACCCTATACACAGCTGTGCAAAAGTCTAATTTTTCTCTGTAGGAATTACTTGCTTCTTTCCAGTGTTTGGGTGCGTTTTTTTTTTGTTTGTTTAGTGTATGGTTTTGGTTTTTTTTTGGGTGGGAGGGGAGTTTGTTTGTTTTTTAAAGTGTATTCAAACATTGGATTATTTTTAGAAGAAATTAAATTTCCATTCAGACTTGAATGTGTTGATATGATTTCACAACCTGAAAAATATCTCCTTTATAAATATAGACTATCTAAAGATGTTTTTTTAGGATGTGAAATAGATTGGGAAATCATCTAACCGAGAGTGGGACAGCTTGGTTTTTTTAATTATTTGTATTATTATACAAATAATGATTTTTATGTATGTAGGCTATGGTCTCTTATATCTAAGGAATAGTCTTCACAGATTTTGATGTTTTTATTATATTGGAAATAAAACCAGCTGCTGGGTGATTCAGAAGATATTGTCTTTTAATATGATGCTCTTTCAGTAATGTCCATGAAACAAGGTAACCCTTAAGGTGGTGTATTGCTACCCCAGTTCTGTTTACCTGCTGATAATTATTGTATGTACATTACAAACCTAAAATAACTGTGCTTCTTGGTAGATTATATGGATATAAATGAAAATGAAAAAGTGCTTAGTGCAGGGTGGCCTTGGGATGGCTACTGAATATCTGTTATAGAATCTTGACTTTTCTCAGATTCCAAGTTAATGAAGCTAAACCTGTAGTAATTGCTTTCATAACATGATTAATGGTAGCATATTTGGGCAATCAGGCTTAAGCACATGCTTATCTTTAAACTTGTGAGTAGTTTGGAGGAAATCAATATTAGTTTCACTACAAGGGCCCATTTTTGCCTTGGACCGTGTTGCTGTATATGACTTGATAAATAAAGCAGCTAAATTCTTGAAAATGCTCTAGTCTTAATTACGAAATATGTTTTAGTCATGCATTTGACAAGTTTTAATTAAAGTATTTTAATATAACTTATATGACACTTGATTTATGTACCCAATATACATTTATGTGCTTAGAATTTATCACAATGTCTTTTCAGTATATAAACTTTATTGTATTTATGTTCTGTAAAAGCAATGAAGTCATACTATTATCCTATAATAACATTTCATTTTGCTGTTAAGTCTTCGGTGAAAAGTGTAGTGAAGTATTCAGGGGGTTTCGTGAAATATTGCACATCTGGAAAATAGATTAATGCTTTCTGCATATATAATGAAAGCCTAGGTATTTAGCTTGGGCTAATATTACACAGATTTAGTTCATCTTTCTGTTGTAGATGTAAATGAATACTAAATCAGTATTGGAAAGGCCACAGGAATCAATATTGGGAAACAGGTAGTACTAAATGGTGCTGAACCAGAAAGTACTGTTTCATATCTTATTTTGTGCCACCTTGGAAAAAAAATCTGTGTTCCTTTTTCACAAGAAGTGTTTTTTCTGAAACCTGAGTATCTGGTTTGCGGGCATTCCAATAAAAAACCCAAACACAAAGAAGTTGCTGTTTTAGGCTGTGAAAATACTTCATGAATTTGATCTTGAGGGGTTATTTTGGATTTATTTCACTACTGAAAATACTTTTTTAAGATCTAAGACTGTAGAGACAGGCGACTGTTGTTCCATTACCATGGAATATATTGGCATCAGGCAGTTCTTTGGAAATGCAGATATCTGGATCAGCACTAAGACTTATTCAAATAGAATAAATATATTTTTGAGTGAGATTTTCATCTGTGATATTTACTTCAGCATAATAAACTGTGGAATATTATTCGGATTCATTCAAAAGGGTGATGTCTATGTATATTTAAATTCTCTTGTACAGTGTAAAATAGTTTTATGTTGCTTGTATGTTATTTTTTACTCTTACTTAAGGGATCATAATGAATTGGTTAATAACTGGGAAGGTTACAGAAATAACAGTAAATGAAAGAATTCATAAGAATTATGAACTCATCTGTTCTACTGAGGTGCAGTCAAAAGTCAGGTAGCTGCAGAAGTGTCCTACTGCACTGACAGCAGAGGTGGTCTGCCTCATGTAGCACTTCCAACACCAATAGAATATGCAATTATTAACTCTTCTAGTAAGATGTTGCATGCTCTTTCCAGGGAACAATGTTGGGCACACTTGTTGCGTAGAATTGAGATGCTTCCTTCTCCCTGTCCTTCTGGGATCCTTTTCCTGTGTAAGCACAGAGGTGGATAGAGAAGGCTGGGAAAGCATTATGGGCTTCTTCAGAAGCATGTGAAAAATCAGGCTGCAAGTAGCATTTTGATTTCTAAAGCTTCCAATCTTAATCTTCCTGTGAGCACCTGGCACAAAAGGGAATAGGCAGATTGCCTGGCATATTTGGGGATCTTTTCATCACAGTGCTATTATCCCTACACCAGAAAATCTACATGTTAAATATGACGATCTTATATTGTCCTTATCACATATTAAATAAATCAATCTTCTCCCTGCTGGCTGTCCTTAATTTTCTGTTACTCTGATTGTCTCCAAAATAACACTGAAAATGCTATTCTCTGTTTGTGACACTTTGGCTCTTGCCCTTTGTGACTCTGGCCTTCTGTATCACTTATGTACTATCTTGAGTCTTCTTTGATGTAGTGCTCTCCCTCACTCGTTTTCATTAGATCCTCAATGACCCTATTGGATATTCTGCTCCCAAACCTGTGTGTATTTATATAAAATAACAACAACAAAGCCAAAAATAAATTAGAGATTAATTTTAATGTCATTCTCTATTCTTTGTACCTGTAAAACATGCATAAAGAAAAAAGGTTGTTTCCTTTCTTGTTTTGCCCTTGTAAGTGATGTGACATTTGTAGTCCATAGATAGTCTGTAAAGGAGATTGTACGCTTTATGGCTTGTCCTCATTCTTGCAACAGGCTTTTGATTTATTTGCAGGAGAAAACCCCCAGATCTAGATAAGTTTAAAACAAAGGCTGAAAGATAGCAACTCAGTGAGGAAAGAAGGAAGAAATTTACTGAGGGGGAAAATCTTTAATTTCTGAAAAGGATGAGGAGCTGACAGACCTGCCTAAGTATTCAGTTGATGTCCTTGTACTTTGTAGATGGAGGATTTAGACCATAGCTTTCAGAAGCTGAATGGTAGTGAGTTGGAACCCATAGTTTAAAGGAACCCATAGTTAAAAAAATGCCAAAAAATAAAGACAAAATGAACATGGAACATGTTTATCAAAAGGAACAAGAGTACACAATAAACAAGTTTGGGCTTTTTTTTTGTAATTTGAACAAGAATATTCATGTGGTGGTTTAAGATCTGTATAATCAAAGACAATTATTTAAATTAATTTCAATTGAAAAGTAAAATCTGAATGGCTCCTCAAATGTATTTATAGATCACATTGATCACATTCATTTGCCATTTCATTATGAGGATTTTTCATTTCATATGCAGACTTAATTCCAGTCATGTTTCTAAATAAGGTCTGATAATTTTTGCTATGGCACTAATACATCTTGTCTGGGATTTCGGTAGAAGCAGTATAATGCAAACACAATTTCTATATATATGTCTTTTGTATTTGGATCGTTTATTTAATCTGTGATTTCAACACATATATGTTTTTTACCATATAGTTAAAAGTATGCAAAAAGTTTTTGCTACTCTTATACTAAAGAGCTGCTTGCCTGTGGTACACACATTTATTTAGAGCTAGTGACAATTCCAGATAGCTGATACTTCTACAGCCCATTATTTACTCCAACCATCCCTCTCATATGATGATTTAATCTGAGATATCTTCTGAATTCAATGACATTAGATACTCATATATTTTTTCACTTATTTAATGTCATTATTTAATCAGGTAAAATCAATATGGACACCTACTTTTACTCCATTGCTAGATGTCTATGAACTAAAACCCTGTAACAGATGAATATTTTATCTACTGCAAAAGATGTGGAGACCTATTTCTTATATGCTAGAGGCATTTTTTGCGTTATTTTCACTTTTCATCCAGATTCAATATAGCTAGGCTTGATGAATTTTTGATTGGAACTGAAACGGTACGTTGTGCACTAGATATTCCTTTTTACAGAGCGTCACTGTGGTATTGAGTTTACAGTTTAGAAATACGATACATGCGTTCTTATGCTCATTTCAGCTCAACACATTGGCCTTCAGACTCCTTACTCTCTTCCAGATTGAGCTACTTTTTGATCTGCTACTTGGTTTCTGGAAATTTAAAGATGAAAGAAGCATGAAAAAATAAAAAAACATTAATCGTCATTAACTGAGTACTTCTACATGCCTTTTTCCTTTTAGAGACATTCAAATCACCTTAGAAATTTCCTTCCAGAATTGCATTGAAAGCATTTTATTATCCGTATGTTTAAACTGCATGCATTGATATTAATGTTGCAGATGAAAGGAGTTTTAAATTATTATATTGCATACAGGTAGTCAAAGATTTTTGTATAATGAAGAGCTGACTAAAATTGAAGTTATAATGTTGTGGTTTGAACTGCAAGAGGACATAGAGGTTTCTTAGCAAAATCTGCCTGCAAGACAGAGAGTGAGTTTAGTCTACACATTCAGGAAAAGAGATAGTGGGCATTTCCCTGTTAATTCTAAATTACAGGGCCATAGGTTCAGATTTTATATAGTTACGTAATAGATGAGTAAGGTGGTTTAAAGTTCTGTGCTTGAACACAGTTACTAGTGAAGGAAGTGCCTAATATTGATACAGTTTTGAAGTTTAGATACCAACTACAAACACATCTCAAAAATTTTCAGAAGGCTAGTTTTCTTCTACAATATTGGGAGATACACTACATATGAATTTTATGGTATACATTTACAGTATACCATTGGTATGCAAAGCTTGTGTTTGTCATGGGAAAGATACGTAAGTGTAGCTGTCAACATTAACATTCTACCATTTAGTCTCATATTTGATAGTACTCTTCTGGAAAAGGTTTTGCATTATTATGCTCCATGGGAGTAGTAAAAAAAAAAAAAAAAGTAAAAAAAAAAAGTAGTTTGTCCTTAGATTTTTGAAGACCAGAACCTCTGACTGTGATTAAAAAAATTTGGTAGTGTTTTAGTAAAAATAAGAAGTAAATCTTCCCTTTTTAATTTTGCCTCAATACTTCCCTCCTCCAGTGTAGGTTAAGGTTTGTTGGAAATTAGTGAGATTTAAACACTGATGATAAATTTCTTGCCCTGCTTTCGTGCAGCATGATTTTCACACTGCATTTTCATAAATATGCTTTATCTTCCCTGCAAAGGTTGAAGAATCCAATTCTGGCATCCTTCTTCTGCTCTCCAGATTTCTTCAGAAAAAGCTATTCTGCTGGTGTAGTTCACAAGCTGTCCCGGGCATTCCCCTGCTCAATACAAATGTCTGTGCCCGAGGTTTTCCAGTCTGTGGTCTGAGAACTCTGTCAATAGAGTTTACTAAGTTTTGAAGCAGGGCAACCTTCTGAGAACACCAGAGGAAAAGAATTTATGACACAGAAGGCTTCTTAATTGAGACATCCATCATCTTTTAGACTCCTATTTGTTGCTTTTTACTGCAGCCCATACTATTTTACACTTCGGCATGCAGTAGATGCCATATTTTTAATATATATTTTATATGATGTAATGTACCCCAACTTTCACATCTCTGCAGAGTTTGACCCTCAGGCATCTTAAAAGTATTTGGACTCGTGGATGAAGTATGTTGCACATGTGGGAAATATTACTTTTTATTAGAGGCAAATAGCTATAATTACTGTTTTAGCTTAGCTATCTTGTTAATTCCCTTTTAAAACTGATAAATATGGCCATTTCTAGATGTTTAAAATCTAAATGAAAGCTTTCAAATACACAATTATTTTTTAATTTTTTAACTTGCAGTTTTTACCTCATGTTTACAAGGTTACTGTCCTTGCTACTTTCCCATTAAATAAGTTGGTACCTCAAACATTTTGCACACTTGCTTCCCTTGCTACTGTCTTAGTAAAAGTATTAGTCTCATAAAATTTGTTCCATTATTCATACACGGCCACAAATATTAAGTATTATAACTTATTTTAGCCTTTGACTGTCTTCCTAGGCTCTGGAGTTTTTAAGTTTTAATTTAGTCTCAATATGAATACCAGTTGTCTCAGGGCTCTTGGATAAAACTTCTTCTGAAGATTTGGAGGAACAATGAAGTACTTTTATTTGTTTTGTGTAGAGATTTTACAGCAAATATTTAATGGATTGCTATTGATATTACTAATTGTTATAACAACAGAAAGTTTTATCAGTCACTCATTTTCTTGTTTCCATCTTGTATTTCTATGAAGATGTTGTTTAGGAAACCTTAGAATGACTAAGATGCTCTCTGCAGTTTCCTTTCCACTGCATTTTGACATAAATCCCATATATAGTCCCATGTGACTTTGATGCTTATGTTTTCCACTGTATCAGGCTTCTAGAACGCCTGCCATGTGTAATCAGTGATGCATTTCTTAAAACTGCAGACTTAGGGAACTTTATTTTTATTCCACAACTTATACAAAAGTTGTCCAAATCCCTGGAGAGATTTAACACTTTTATGGGAAGCAAATCCTCTAAAAGAGAGGGGAAATCTAACTGTGGAACTGTTAATCTTTCTATCCAGGAAAAAGGTGAAGTCTGCAGTATTTCTTTGTTATCTTTGTTACCCAACATAGCATGATTTAATAACTATTTTCTCTCAATAGGTCTTGTTTTAGGAAAAAGCAGGAGTTCACTGGCCTCTATTTTCTCTTGACCTGATATATAGAATTACGTTAGACAATCTTGCCTTGTTCTTTTCTGTACCATTCTTCCTAGGGAGTTCTGCAAATCCTAAACCAGCAGGTCCTTTTTCATTAGCTGGGAAACAGCTACATTGGTGTTTTTCAATCTTTCTGGCGTCCTAAAGGTCTAGAAGACTTTTATGAGACATGGGAAGGATGAAATAATCATCATTGTGTAAGTTATAAGAATATTTGTAACACATGCTTTATGTTTATAGTCAGAGATACCAATTATTAATTGGGCTCCACTGCATTCGATCAGATACTGTCAGATATAAACTATAAACACACCATTTCATACACTTGCTTTCTGGGACTTCTACAATTAGTTGATTGCTTTAGGAACCAAACTTTAACTGTAATGGGTTGCTGTTAGCAGAGTACCCTATGTTGATTTGACCTTAATACCTGCTGGTGTATAGAGTGGATTCTGAATTAAGCATTTATTTGAAGTTTTATAGTTTAACAAGGTCTAACTTGACTGCCATCTAATTTAACAAAAGAAAGCCCAGTAATTTTGTGCTACAAAAGCACAAAAATGCACAAAGGAAGAGAAGAATATAAAATAAATAACATGATTTGTTTTTCTAAAGTAATTAATAGAAGCTTATAATTTCTAAAGCAATTAATAGAAGAAAGCTATTTGTTTTGGTATTTGTGTAATTTTTAAGTTCCTGGAAATATCATTTACTTCTTTGTGATTATTGTAGCAATTGAACAGGAACGCTTTCTGTTCCTTAAGGAACAAAATATTATATTAAAACAGAAATTCTCTATATTAAACACTATGATTTCTAGATTTGTCAAAATATAAATTATTTGTGCTGTGAATTTCTCATTTCTTGAATATAAGCATAAACTTTTCTTTTTTTTTTTTTCCTAAAGACTACTTGGTTAGTGTAAGAATATTTACTGCAACTGAGTTTTATATTAATAAGCTTAATTTTTGAAGTTAAATGATTACTTGTACACAGAATAAGAAGATCTATTAGCAAGAACTATTTTAGGAGATCTCCAAAGGTTGGATTCTGGAAATAAATAGTTTATATATTTTGAAGGTTTTACAGTTCTTATTACTGCACCTGCTTGCTTTTCTGAAAAGTATGATGTAAAACTGCTATTCGCTCCAAAATTTTGGAGCTGATTTTCCAGAAAATATCAACGTATTTCAATATTTGCAGTTCAAAATACACCTTCATCCTTTCTCAGGAAGAATTCATGCTTTTTAACTTTGTCTGATTACAGATTACAATACAAATCTATGTATTGTAGCGAGAATTTTGACTCCACAGCACTCATCAAGTTTTATTTTAATAGACTTGGGAGTGTATTTTTCCTGAACAGCTACTGAGTAACAGAAGACAGAATCCTTGTGAAAGTTTCTACGTCTACAGTTTATCCATAGAATAGACCTCTAAGTTAATTAATACTTCTGGATTTTAAAGTTTTCTCTTTAACGGTAGTTTTCAAGATTATTTTTATATATATTTTTGTGGGTATGTATGGGTTGGCTTCATCACATTCATGGCATTTTTGAAAACATCAGACAAGTAACAAATATGTTAATGATATCTCCAGATATTGGTCCAGATGCATTTGAAAAACTTAAACCTTGTTTCAGCAATCCTCTTTTCTGTTTGATTTGGAAATAAACCAAGCCAAAGTGAGAAGTAAGTTCCCTGGCTCAGGTGCCAAAGTGAGAAGTAAGTTCTCTGACTCAGGTGCCAAAGTCTGTGAAGAGACCACATGCAGCATCTTGATTATGCAGATTCAGAGGGACTTAACATATTTTTTCTGCTTAATATCCAGAATATTATTTCTGGTTCTCTGGCTTATTAAAGTCTTTTACCATTGAGAGAGCAACAAGGTAATGCAGATTGTGTGAATTCAGGTGTGGAGTGTTTTCAATAGCCTACAAATCATAAAATGTAATTTTCTCTTTTAGTTCCTGGTTCATAATATTAAATGGTTTAGAAAATTGTATTAGGTAATTTTCTCTAGTGCATTTGATGCAAATTGCACTAATATTGTGAAGTGATTTTGTTTAACATATTCTTTGTAAGTTAGATAAATGAAGGCTTCTGAAGGACGGAATTAGATCAAGCTCATTATGATGAACAAGATCATATTAAATATGGTCAATTTTTTGTACTAGTGTTGCCAAGCCAAGTAACTTCACCATTCCTTGTAAGACTGGTTTGGCTTGTCTGTGCACTGAAGGAAATGTCTTCAGTCGTGTAAACATCTTCTAACATGTTTTTTCTTTGAACCTCACAAGATCGTTATCATTAGCCAGTGACAGATTTCTCATGAGCATAATGATGGTCTTGCACATTTATAAGAGGAAACCAGAGAGCAAGACCATAAGGGGAAACACATATGGACTTTGTGATTTCTTCATTAATGATCACCAGCCACGGGCACTAGACTTGTCATGTGGTCTTGAATGCAGATCCCATGCACCTTTTGCCCACTTTGAGTCAGGAAGAAAAAGTACTTTTCCATTTGCCAGTGCTCTTGAATGTTAAATGGTAGGGAAATCACAATTCATTTGTGGCCTGAATTGGGTGCAGGTGTTACCAATTCTTATGCTTACAACATCCAAAGGCACAGAAGGGGAAGAAAATGTGGCTTTAATTTAATATCCTCTCTGATTCCTTAACTGCTCTGACCATATTCAGTAGGTGTTAAGTACACTGAGAACATACATAGAAACAATGTCAATGAGTTTCCTTTAATCATGAACTTAAAATTTGGGATTGCAACTGTTAGCAAAGCAGTTGGTTCACAAAAAAAATCTGTTATTCTTTTTTTGTGTGATCCCTACAATAAAGGATTTCTGGAACTTAATGGGACTATAGAAGTATTAGAACAAGGCAAATCACATCATTTACTGCACTTGAGAACTGTTTGAAATCCAGCACTACTTCTTAATTGGTAACTGCAACCAAACTAACAAACAGTAAGTTTATGAATTTTTTTATCTCTCTTTAAGTGGTACCTCCAGAGAGGAAAGGAAAAAAACCAAAACCCACCCGACATAAATTAATGCAGTTTTTTAGGGCTGGACTTGAAAACTGAAATGCAGAAAGTCCTTTCTAGCAGAATTTGTAGTAGCATGTGTACAATGGTGTTTCACTCTGATGTCAAACATGGACTTTTGTCATAGAAATATGAAGTTGAATTCCAGTCTGATTAAAAGGAAACTTTTCTTACTATTGATCTTTTATTTTTCATATTCTTTTACCCAGTAAGCATATGAGACCAACTGGATAATGCTTGCTGAAGAATCCTAATTTCTTTGCTTTTGACAATGAATCCTACTTTGTTTAGAGAAGGTGCTGCACAAGCATTTTCTAGTGAGGAAAAGCTCTGTTTGAAAAATAGATTAATTTTCCTTCCTGACTTCCTAGTATATCAACAAAGAACACATTCAGTCCATCTCATAATGTCATATCAAAATTCAGCCATCCATGAGTTAAGGACACTGGCTTCCCATGCAGCAGGGCAGTATCCCCAGCTGGGAGGCATCATTCACCAGACACAGTTTATAATAAGCCTGAAGAAGCCCATGGCCTCCTTTTATGTGAGCTCGTTGTGTAACTGAATGGACACAATAACATAATGCTAGATGAACTGAGTGACAATTGTCAGAGAGTGGTCAGGGTAGATGTCTGATGAACGATGACCTACATTTAGTGCATGGCATAGCATTTATAGCCACTGAAATAACCAAATTTCTTCCTTATCCAGTTTTTGGCGGCTGAAGCCAAAGTAGTGGTAGTATCATTTTGTGTTCAAAGTGATTGTGTAAAATAATTGAGCAATTAATTGACAATTAGAATTTAACAAAGCAATTTAATCAAGTGAACAATTAATTCAACAAGTACTTGACATGTGAAACATTTTTTCTATCCTTTTGTTGTAATATAAAATATTATTTCTATATTCTAACAACTTATGAAAATATTTTGATTGTCCAGAATAAAGTCTTGAAGAAAATATGTCACACTGAATTTTCACTGAATTATTTTTAGCGTTGGAAGGGACCGTAGACATCATCTAGTCCAACTCCCCTGCTGAAGCAGGATTGCCTAGAGCATGTTAGAACACGTTACTCAGGACATGGGCATCCAGGAGGGTCTTGAAAATCTCCAGAGAAGGGGACTCCACACCCTCCCTGAGCAGCCTGTTCCAGGGCTCTGTCACCCTCACCGTGAAGAAGTTTTTCCTCATATTTGAATGGAACCTCCTATGTTCCAACTTGTGCCCATTGCTCCTCGTCCTCTCACTGGCAACCACTGAAAAGAGTCTGGCTCCCTCCTCCTTCAAACCACCCTTTAGATACTTACAAGCATTAATAAGGTCTCCCCTCAGCCTTCGCTTCTCCAGGCTAAAGAGTCCCAGCTCTCACAGTCTTTCTTCATAAGGGAGATGCTCCAATCCTTGAGTCATCTTTGTTGCCCTGAATCATCTTCATTGCCCCTTTATACCAATTAATTTATACTGTGTTTATGCCCTTAATACCGATTAAGACACTTCACACTGTTTTTTTTTAATTCTGAAAATGAAAATAGTCTGAGAAAAACAAATCGGTTATCATTTTCCACAAAGCAGTAAGAAGTGATGCTTGTCTTAGAGTTTTGATTTTTGGTCTTCTGGCCTTCGTATTTTCAATTCCATTTTATGAAGTAGTGCTAAATCATTCTTCAAACGATGGGTTTTGTAAGCTGCTGTCAGATGCACCATTGTAATGTCTAGTCACGAGTGATCCTGTTGTTGCCATTAGAAATAAATATTTCAGTATTAAATAGAATTTAAAGTAGAACTCATCCGTATCAGTCTACAAACTGTAAGCAAGGGTCGGTAACCATATCACGAAAGCCAAGCAACCGGTTAGTCTACAAAGTGAAGAATGTCCCCAAATCAGAGCTGAGTCTGTGAACACACATCAGATCATGGTTAGAAGGGGAAACTGTGAAAGGTTCAGTGCAGCTTTCAGGGTCGGACACCTGAGGATGTGAGGGTTAGGAAAGACAAAACATGTGGCCTTTATCATGCCATCCCTTGCACAGATTTGCTGAATGTCAGCATGTTGAAATGAGCTTCTGATGAAGCATTGTGCTGTGCTGTTGCACCCTCTCCCTTTGACCTGATAAACTGGTTTCAGACTTGGAAATTGTGTATTTTGGTAAATTCTTGTTACTTTGACTTTGAATGAACTTTCTGTCACTGTAATCCTGCAGTTTTTCCTTCCTTTGGTTTCTGCCACTGGAACATAGTAATTAAATTGAATCTTGTGTGTTGGTGATAATCTTTGTGTTTAGTAATTTTCTACAAGATGACTTTTATTATGATTCATTAGCTGCACGTTAGTTCATAAATTATTCCCTCTATTTTATAAAGTAGGGCTGTGTACGTTCATAAGGGAGTAGAACAAAAAGAGGAGTAGTTGAATTACTGGTATAGAAATTAGAAATATTCATGAGAAAGCAGAAAGTAATCGCAGTCTTCATGAACTAGCAATTCATGTGACGCTGCAGGAGCCTTACATCTGTAATTCATTATGTTTCTAAATTATTGCAAGATAAGGTATTAATATACATCAGTAGATTCAACCTGAATACAAGGAGTGGTAGGGAATACACTTCTGCCCAAAACACAGAAAGAAGCACAATATGAAATTTGTAGAAAAGATAATTGCAGAATCAAACACATTTTTTTTTGAGTAGTTCAAGGTTGGTCTACGTATGTCCTTTTTAAATATTATTCATGTAAAGTCAGCTTTGAGTTCATGAAGCATTTGCTGAAGGCAGCTGATGATTTATGCATGTCCTGTTTGCTTCATTAAGCATTTTTTATGCATGTTCTGAAGATAGAATGCTGGACTAGATAGACCACTGATGTGCTGCATTATTGCAATTGCATTCTCCATTCTCCTTCCTACATACCACTTTTTAGTCACAGTTTCTTTTTATTCAAAAAATACCTATCCATTTGAAACAAGCTATTAAGTTTAGTTCTTTTTCTTTACTAGTTTACTAACTTTCACTCTTTGTTACACTAGAACAAATTTTTCCTGGAAAGTATGATTAAATTCTGAAAAGAGACTGACTCTCTAATAAATCTTCACATTCTGTGCTTTGGCCAGATTAATAACAAGTCTGACAAAATTGGTTATGTACTAGGATGTCATTCTGAAGTCATAGTGATTTGTGCAAATACTATTTCTTAATTTCTATTAGCTCTTAATTTTCTGGTTTTGAATAACTTTCCCCCCATATTTCTAATTAATTTCCACTAAAATATTTCACTTATTATAATAGAATAAACAGTCATATTATAGGGTTTTTTGGATCTCCAGAACATGGTTCAGCTTGCTTGAAGTTTGTGCAGTTGTTACATGAAGTATCTGTAACAGTAGCCAGTTTATTTAATATATATGAAAAAAACATCATTAATGAGAATAAAAAAAACTGGGTATGGTTTGTGGGTTTTTTTTCTTTGTTGTATTTTGTATTTATAAACTTCTTTTTTTTCATCCTCAGTTTTGGGAAAATGATGTGTGTTTTCTGCATATAAGTTTTGGACAAATACTTTTCTTAAAAAGAATAGTCATCAAATTCAGATCTTTATTTGTCAGAGTTTTGGGGATTTTTCTAAATTGTCAGATGTATTTCTTTCTGTCTCTGAAAGTTAAATTCTAATCCAGGTCATTGTTTCGGTGTTTATCTCAGAGGTGCAGATGTTGAGTACTCCATTTACACATTTGTGTTTGTTTTTCAAATCTGAAGCATCTCTTTTGCAGATGATGAAGAGATGATGTGCTGTCTGGCACATGCTGAGAATCTGTGCATAACAGAGCATCTTGATTAACTTTTAATGGAATAGTACACATAATAAAGTGTACTTTTAAAATTATATCGTTTGATTTAACCTATGTCACCTACAGTATGCGGGAGATAACTTTTTGGAAGGCAGATCTATTAGATAATAGTACAACAAATGTCTCACATGTCAGAGGACAAGTAGTCTGGCAAACAGGGGTTGGCATGCAAATGTCCTTCATAGCATAAGGTACTGTTTTAGTTTTCATACTATGAGGACGGACATATGAAGCACTGAAACTTCAACTTTCTCAGATACATTTGGTGTCTAATTGTCACAATTACTCAGGCATTCTTGGACAGTGTCTGTAGGTGTCATGACACTACTTCTACTCAGTGCTCAGAGGAATCTGTGTAAGATTATTATTATGGTTATGGGGCAGTTTGGTAGACTTGTCAAACTTTGACCTGAATAATCCGAATCAATGAAGGGGATGGTGGTTTATAATTGCTTCCTCTCAGATGTGCTTGTCTGCTGTTTAATCTGGTAAGAAAAATGTGCTTTTCTATTCATAGGACATTTTCTCCACCACCAAATATTTTTCTGACACCAAAAACTTAGTATAGTATAGTTTATAGTATAGACTTGTCATACTGGAATACATAAATTACATGCAGTGTTTATGAAGGTACTCATGAAAATGAGGCTGATGATTCAGATGCTCTAGTACACATTCCATGAGTTTTTTCAGATTTTGGCAAAATGATTAGACTTCCTAGCAACCCACATTTTTTTTTTTTCCTCTCTAAGTAAGCACTGGCTTTCAGGAGATTTATAGTGTCATAAATATTAATATGTTATTTTTCAGGGTTGTAAATAATGGTTTGTTTCTTAAAAGCCAGTAATATAGATTTTAGCAGAACTGTAACTTCTATATAATAATGTTGTCATGCCTTCACTTTACATGTCTGATGATTTCAGTATCAGAATTGGAAATTAGGTTCATGTAAATGGATAATAGGGAGTGACTTGTGAATCTCCTTGAGAGTTAGCATTGAGGTTCTGTGCACCCTTATGTCATTATATGCATCAACATCCAGAGAAGCGTGTATTCTTAATCTGTGTTTGGCATTCAGCTAACTATTACACACAGTATTGTTTGTAAACTTTCTGTTTTAACATCTCCTAGTAGATAGCAGAAGTTCTTTTTCAGATTACTCTGAATAGAGACTCATGATATTATTTAGACAACATTTTCAGCAACTGAGAAATTTAGTGAATCTGAAGGTTACATTCTTTACATGCTGGCCTATACATTTGTATATGCCTTTACAGAGGGCCTATACATTTCTAAAGATATTTTGTGTTACTATACTGTGTTCCACAGCTACTGCAATAATTAATTCTGAGCTAAGTTTGCGTATTCTAGAGAAAAGGTATTAGAATATCTTTCACGGAGGAAATGAAAGTAATCTATGTTATTTACTTGACAAATCATATAGTCCAATGGGAATATTTTCTATCCTGAATATAGTGTCATTTTTTTGTACCCTAAAACTGTGATTAAAATATTTTTCTATGGATATTTAGTTGGCCCCTTAAATGGAAAGCTTCCTTTTTTCTCCCAAGAATTGCTTAAAGGCATACCTTTAATAAGAGTGTTACTGTAACATGAAACCAGGGAATTTTCATGCAATCTGTGGAATAGAAAATTGAGGAAGCTTCAGTTTCATTATGTCCAAAGACATTTTTTTACCTGTCAAATTTCTCAATTCCACATTTAAAAATCTCATAAATCATATAATGTACTTTTTATTTTTTTGTAAAGTGGCCCTTTTAAAATTGTTTACTCAGAAATTCCCATTAAATTAGAGATATTTTTATGTAATATAGGTAAGAAATGTTGATCCTAATTTTTTTTTATCTTAAGCTGTTGGGTTTCTCCAGATCAACTATCTTTTGTTTAAAAGTTCAAAACCCAGTCTTTTATGAACATAGGAAAACCTTTCTAGTAGGTGCAACAACACACTAAAATTGATGTGTAACAGAAGACACATTTATTTTGCATATATTCTGGGTATTAAGTTACAATTTTCATTTTACATTTCCATTAATATTTTGGTAGAAAAAACAATGAGAATACTTAGACCTCATGAAGTACTACAGAATAAAAAATATTCTGACTATGTATCTCTCATACGGAGTTGTAAACAATTGCTAGTGCAAATAATGTTTTTTAAATGCGGCATTTTGAAGAAGTACACTTTCACAAGAATTCAGAATGGGTGAAATTTACTTTCGTAGAAGAAACCAACTAATGTGTTTCAAATCACTTAAAGCCCAATTAAACTCTGTTATGAGAGTCTGACTGGAATTGTGTGTGAATTTTATTCATTACTGTTTTATCCTGGTTGATTAACTATTGAAATACTCTAATTGTCGTGTCCAGTACTGAGAAAATGTGTTAATGATCTTTGAAGAGATTCCTAAAAAAATGCCTAAAAAATAATTAGGACTTCAGTTGCTTAGTCTCTTTCTTTTAATCAAAGGCAGGATAAACATAGCAGACCGTGCATATATCTGCAAGCTAGGTCTGCTGAAGGATTGAGGCATCTAAAGATGGCTTGGCTGAAATTAAAGCAACTAATTTCAAAATTACAGTCCAGCAAGATCTTTGCTCAGATCTCACTGCTTGACTCCAGTTGTTCCTAAACTTACCAGGACCCTCTTCCTTGTGCGAGTGGTAGTTCTACACGTACCACGCCTTCTCCATGTGCCCCAAGTAGCCCATACTGAATATCTCAGCCCTTAGCATTGCCTGGCTGCTGTCACAGGCTTGTCATTTCTCCATCCTGACCTCCAGAAAGACCCAGATATATACATGCAAGATTTATGAATTATCCTCCCTCCTAATGCATGAGTCTTATTCTTATGTACATTCATATGCAATCTATGATCTAATGCAACTTCAGTATTTCAGTGGATGCCTAGAAACTCATCAAATATTTAGGGTCTGCTGGTAATGCTTGACTATGTGGTGATTAACATATACATTTGACATGTAAAATTACAGGTAAGTTTAATTTCACCTGAAACAATTAGAGGTCAACGTCTTCCAAAAGAGAGAAAAAAATATTTTTCTGAACTTGAAAAAATCCAGATAGAAAAAATGTGGCTAAGATAATAATTTAAGTGGTTATTGTTTTCATATGATTTTTCAGAATCTCTTGGAACCTAGTTATACAAAATATTTCAAATTTCCCATGTGTCAAATGCATTCTTAAGTTATTATATCCATGCTCAATCATATAACCTTTTTTTTTTGTGAACTAGAGAAATCACATTCATGTTTTTTTCTGAACAGACAGGGTGATGTTTGGTCACAAAGATGTACTTTGCATCTGTGTTGAATTTTTGTCTACCGCTGAGAAACCATGAAGCTAACAAACAACAGTTAATGTCTATCCCAATAGTTGTATTTGGGTACATAAGATAGCATATACTTGTCTGTGTATGTTTTTTTATTGTTTGCAAGTATATTCAATATTGGGGGTTTCATTTGTATATACAGATATGTGTTCTATATAGTAATCAAATATCTGTAACTTGCACAGATTCACATGCTGGTATTTCATACTTGAAACCACAAATAGGTTGATTTGAACACAGTTTTGTTTGTTGTTTTTTAGAATACAGGTGAATTACAAACTACAGCTAGGAAGCTATATTTGCAGTTCTATGTGTGCGTGCCTATGAGTCTTTGCATCTAACTTCATTTTGGATGTTTCTTCTGTTCTTAAACAACTATGGCTTTTGTATGAGCTGATATTTCACATAAAGTTGGAAAATATGACTTTGTAGGCAAGAACGTACAAAGATAAAAGGAAGAAAAATTATTAAATGGCAGAAATGAAAGGTAGAAATATACTCTGGGTATTCTGGAGCCTTTGTTTTGGAACCTTTGTTTAATTTTATTCCAACTATTGGCCTACAATGATAAATTTTTATATAGGTCAGAAAAGTCTATTGTAACTGTACAAACTGTTTTGCAAAATAGATTAACTTTGAGTGTCTAAAATTATCTGTGACCCTAATTTATTTACTTTAAAGAATAAGTTACTGAAGCTAATGCAGAAGTTAAGCTACTGTGATCCTATTTGAGAAAGCCAGGTTTCTGTGGCCATCAGGTGGATAGGCACGTGTCAAGATGAAAAAGTGGATGCTCATAAGCATAAGAGCAAGGTATTTGGTAAGCAGACTCTGCCAAGTCTGAGTTCTGTTGGGGGCTGCCTCTATTGCAGTTATATCATAGCCTGACAAACAATTCTTGGTTTCTGTCATGTCACTTCAGCCAGAGGATATAGGTGTTCCGACTATGAAGTTTGCATTTACTTCATACATTCATTAAAAAACCCAAAATCTGCATGTTTAAAAATATGATTTACAAGTGATGCATTTGAAAGAAAAAATGCATGCCACATGTTCATTAGTACAAATTATGTCTTTTGTTTCTCTGGCACTTTAGAGACATTTGATATGTCTGAGGTTGAATCAAGTCTTTGGTATGTGAAACCTAGATGATTTATATATTTTATTTAATTTTACATAGAATTGTTTTCGCTAAACTTATAGTTAGTCAATTTGTTCAACTGCTTTTAGAGATAAGGCAAAACTATTATCCACTTCAAGTTTGTAAGCTCTCCTCATTTTTTTAATATGAAAGAAAAATCTGTTGCCGTAGCTACTGTTCTGACATTAAATTTGCATGGGATTAACAATGAAGCAAATATGATAACTGAGCTATGTAGCTATGGGGTAAAAAATAGTCAGGGGAGGAAATTTGCCAAAAATCTGCGTATATAACTTAGGTTTCCACAATCACAAACTGGTCTTCCCAGAAATCTGAGCCGAACGCTCCCCTATTCACCGCTCCTGTCGAGTCGTATTTCAGCACAATGATCAGATAGAAAGGTGCAAAGACATGTGAATTTTGTTCGCTATACCTTTAGATCCTATCCAGACATTTTCAAAGTTAGTCTCCTTATTTTTCGGAGCTGAGAACCCTTTTTCCTGCAAAAGTGTTACCAGCCTTCTACTGTGTGTTGGCTGAGAAAGGGGGGAGCCTTGGGGACCACTGCAGTCATCCTGTATCACTGCAGCGCCCACACGCAGCGAGAAAATATTGTGTGGAAGGGCGGGATGCTGTTGAGCTTCCTTTGTACTTACAGAGTGAAATGAAAATCTAGGGGAGCGGGCAGAAACTTCAGTCCCTGGTGTGGATTGTTCACCTGCAACAGTGTTATTTAAGTTTGTTATGAACGATGTGTTGTTTGTTATTGGAACTGCAGTAACTGATCTTTCCTCATTATTGTTTTTGCATATGAAATGAGCTCTTTTTACTGATTTTCTCCAGGCTGTTGCTTCATTCATTCTGTTTATTTTGTTACATACTTATGAAATCTTTATGAAAGAGGAATGCAGTACATTAGGCATTATATAATTGTCTTGCTTCTGCAAAGAAGCTTTCTGGAGAAACCATGTATTATTCAAGTTTCTTGTGTTTACTTTATATAGACAAAGAAACTCTTTAATATACCCTTTCCTTTCCCGTTTTTCTCTGGAGATTCTTTTACTAGTGGCTCTAGACTGTCCCAGTAGTTTGTACTGACTGGCGATTTATTCTTGTGAAACAAAGTGTTGCTAGAAGTGGAATGAACCATTCTTTCTGTTGCCTTGGCTCCAGTTTTAGATTAATGCCTGATAGATGGATTTGTATGTCAAAGGTTTATGTTCTGTGATGTCAGAATACATAATTTGAAAATTAAAAAACATATTTATCTGTGTGCAGTTCATATGTCTTAGCCTTCATGGAGTGAAGGTTCTAGAGCACAACTCAAATCCTGGCTGCGGAAGATTTATGGTGTGTTATAGAAAAGAGGGCTTCATGATATAGCTCTTAAAATTATGTTAAAAAGAAATTGCTATTGTTAAAAAAGGGAAATCTAAGCAAAGGCACTTGTACTATCTCCAGAAGTGCTAAATCTGAATACTTCTTAATTATGTAGAGTTGAAACTCTGTTTTTCATTCATGCAGGATGAAATTCATCTATTGTCTAAGATTGTTTTTAATACTATCTGTTTCTACACAATGTAGTTTGTTACTTTTAAACATATATGAAAAAGCCCACTACAGTAGTAAAGTAATTGGGATCATCTGTTCCCTAAGATTGCATCCTTTGATCAAAATCTACAGTATAAAATGCATATGTAAATCTTTAATCTCTGTTTCTATACTTGTTTATTCTCATCTGACATGACCTGGAATTGTTTTCTCTTTCTTATTAAACACAATATCTCTATGTTTCTAGGTATGTGATGTTTCCATTAATTTTAATATGTTTTGGTGGTGTATAATTCAAAGGCTTTTCTGTCATTTTGGCTTCCCAAACTTTAGATTAATTCAACTGACCTTGGATATAACCTCAATATTTCTGATACATTTTCTTGTCTGCTTCCCTAATTAAAAATAAAATAAAATCAAAACACATTAGTGTGATACTTCACGTCTATCTTACCTCCTATCGATTGGATTTGCTTTGACCAAAATCTTCGCATTAAAGGGGTCCATGTTAAGAAAGTAGTTAATTCTTTTGTGGCGGTGTATTGAGCTGTATTATATAATTTGCATTTTATATCTTTGATTTCCTATCTAGAAGGAAGTTGTTATTGATTTCTAAATAATCAAGTAACTTTAAGATCTCCTTCAGTTGTGTCTCTTAAGAAAGCAACTTAAATTGGAATAACCAAGCATTTTCTTGGTTTGGCCAGTTGATTTTCATTTGTCCTTCCCAGAGGAGTTTTGATTTGTTTTCAGGAGCATATATGCCTATGAAGCTGCCGTTGACATACAGAAATATTATTTCTAACTATATTACGAGTGTCCCAGTTTGAAGTAAAACCGAACCAATTTTGTGTTCTGTAATTTTACAGTTTAGTTGGGCCTCCTCTAACTCTCTGAAATTAACAGCATATTGTGGAGAAAACTGCTCGTTCTCAGGGTGATAAGACCAATGTTTGTGCTAAATGCCAAGGAACGGTGTGCAGAGAGGCCCTTCCTTATACTTATTGCTATAACAACCAAGGTCAGCCAATTTTCATTATTTGCCCCTTAGAGGGTTGGAAATGGAAAAATGTAGAGGGGTCACACCTGTGGGGAGGAACAGACAGGACAGGTGACCCAAACCTGACCAACTGGGGTATTCCATCCCATCTGCCCCATGCTCAGTATAAAATCTGAGGGATCAAAGGTTCAACTCTTTTCCTGCGATGGCCGATGTCCGAAGAGGACCCTGTCTGTTCATCTGCCTCTGATCCCAATCTGTGTGTTCCTGACTCCAGAGCTGGAACCCAGTTCCCATCCCTTGCTGAGTCCAGTCTGGGACTTCCCCAGTGCCTGCTGGTGATGGGACTGTCATCCTGAGAGTGTGATACAGTTTTGTATATATTGTATTTATTTCATTATTTTTCTTCTTTTTTTTTTTTTTTAATATGAATTCTTCATTAAAGTAGTTTAGTTCATCCTAAACTTCTGAATCTCCTTATCTCTTCCCTCATTTGGGAGGGGGAAAGGACCATCTGTCTGTCTGGTTGTGATTTCAGCTGAAACCATGACAAGGAGTCTATGTCATCACAGCATGATGTCATTAGAAGAATTTTTTTAATAGATTTTATGAAGTTGGAAAGAGCACTTTTCAGGTTTTTTTGTTTTGCTGGTTTAGTTCCAGGAAATGGTAGGCCCACAAATGGAATATGTTTATGACATTTAAATATCAATTCTTTCTTGAAAGCAGTTTTGTTTATGGGACTAGAGATGGGATTACAAATAGGTCATTCCACAAAGGCTGAATGCTGAGTATATTCATATATGGCATATTCACAGATGGCCCTTCCCCCTCCCAACTGAGGAGAGGAAGAGATAAGGAGATTCAGAAGTTTAGGATGAACTAAATTACTTTAATGAAGAATTAATATTAGAATATAAAAAAAAAAAAAAGAAGAAAAATTTATATATTCATGTGCAGTGTTTGAACGTTCCTCGTGTCATAGCTGATGTGTAGCATTAGTTAATTTGACTAAACTGGCTTGTTATCCCTAACAGATAAAAACTTGTCTGTGGAATTAGTTTACATTAAAAGCTGAAATTTCTGTATGCCTTAAAAGCTAAAATTTCTGTATGCCATGGAGAGAAAAGGGAAAACTTTTTTTTATTTCCCCCAGCCGAAGGCCTTCTGGGATTTTATTTTTTTTAAAAAAAGTATATTATTTATTAAAGCAATTATTTTTTTCAGATGCTTTCCTTACTAATCAACGTTCAAATATTCTTGCCTTGGCAGAATAGAAGTAAATATTGCTGTCAAATTTGCTTTGTCCTGATGACAACAATGAAAAACATGAGACATATGAAGAAACATATATCAAACTGACAAGCTGGAAGCTAGAATTTCTTAATAGGAACAACAGAAATACAGCTCTAACATGGCTCTGAAATACATTAGTACCTTTTAGGCAATAAATCATACTGAGGAACTTCCTAGTCTTAAAGATTTTCTGTGCTATTTTAACTGTTTTTCTAGAAGAATGATAATTGTGCTATTTTACTGAAAATAACCTGTCACTAAATTCAGTATTTATGAAAAACAGATTGCGGAAAGATATGATTGAAAATCAGCAGACTTTTAAATATTTATGAATCAGCTAAAATATCACCCATATTCTTGCTGTTCATTTCAGATTATAAAATAAACTGCAGTGATTTAAAATGTGTCTATGGCTAAATATAGAAATAGTTTATGGTTGTGAACAAGTAACAGCCAAGTATTGATGTCCTTAATCAGCTCTTGTTCTTGCAAAACATCAACTTAGCTTGATTTAAAAATATTTTTTTCTAAAGGAGTTAACTATTTACCTACTGAAAATATTTCTAGTACAAGTATCAAATGACTTTCAGGAAGGCTATTTCTTGACTTGGCATTTGGGGACTGGGCTGTGAAAGAAATAGTATATTGTTACAGCTGGGTCTTAGGCAGGAAGGGAAGTGTTCAGTACATGTTTCAACAACATAAAATAAACCTTGTGAAAAGCTTAAGGCCGTTCTTAGCCTCGTTACTTATACACAACCAAAAAATTTGGCCTCTTTGGATAATTTCAAATCTATTGAAGGGCTTTTAGAAAGATTAATATTTTAAATTTATATCACATAGTTGTATATTTATTTTCATATGTATACCAAGAGTAATCTACCTACAGAAATTTTCTGAAACTACGTTATATCTAAGAATGTTGATGTCATCATCTTGAGCATGATGTTTAAATGTACTATAAAGATGTCAGAATCCCAAGGGTACCTGTGTGTAGCCTCAAACCAGAAGCATTCCAAACTTGTTTTTTCACAGTAATCCCAGCTGTTGCACAGCATCATGAAGACGTTGCCCAAGGAATTACATCTATATAGTACTTCAGTCAACAGACCATGAGACAATGAATTGTCAAGATACTGATGGTCCCTAATTCCAAGTGAATGAAGTACATCTGAGGAAATTCAATATTAAGGTACTTGCTCCATTGAACCAGTTTATTAAACAATACATGTGAGGCATGCAAGAATGTTTTGATGAAAAGAGGAAGTGGTCAGCATTAATTCTTAATTTGTGATTCAGAGTAATACTTACCTTAGAAAAAATAGACCTGATTGAGAAAGAATGAAGTAAAATGATTTGTAATGGCAAAGATCTGTTTTCCAGATAGTGTCCTATGCTCTCACTGATTTACTTTAGGAGACATCTGTGATAATTGAAGAAATCCAGAAATGCATTTTGTTCCGAGTTTCAAAGGTTCTAAACACAGACTCAGGATTCATTACTACCATCTGCTGTCTTATAAATGGCTTCGAAAATTTGCATCCTTTTAACTAAACGCTAATGAGATTTTAACATTTTTCACTGTGAAAGAACTGAACTGAGCAAACTTAGTACTTTTTACCCTGATTTGCTTAACCTCTCTTTACTGAAACAGAATTGTTTGATACTTTCAGCCATCATTTTCACATAATTGCCTTTTTCATTCATGCTTGTTTTCTCTGACAGCATACACAGCAGACAATCCTTGTCTCAATGTTTTTGTAGGCTCTTAATTACGTACTGTCAATGTTGAATAAATGCTTTAAGAGTGTCTAAGTATCTACATACTCTTTTGTCACCTTTCTCAACTTTGCATGTCATATTGAAGACTCCTAGTAATTACAGTAATAGTACTTCAGAGAAGTTATGTCAGCCTGCACATACCATTAATGCATTAATGTGTCAGAACGGCAGTGAATGACACAGCTCTAGGCAATCTTAAAAGCTACTAATGGTAGCCCAACTCAGAGGAATTGATTTGTAAGCAACACTAAAGCCATAAAACTTTCGTCCTGATATATGGCTTCACAAAGTCTTTTTCTATCATCCACCTTATTTTTAGTGCATGAGTAACAGCTCATTGAATACAGTAACAATCTGTAAGGACAAAGCACTTGATGGTATCCATGCCAGGGTATTACAGCTAGAGGAAAGGTAGTAGAGTAATAAAATAGTGAAAAGAATTTGGTTGTTGAAAGTGAAAAATAAAATCCCAAATACTGCACTAGTTCACCAGCAGGAATCTAGAGTAACTCAAAAGATGAGAGGGGTGCATCTTGACTTAAATTTTAATGAGTGAGATTGGACTACATTTATGCACTTGTAACATAAGGCATTTGGGAACTAGAATCATAGCTAACTGATAGTTAACAGAAAAACAGCAGAGAAAGAACAACAAAAGATACCTGGGAGAATGGGATGGTGATACAGGTACAAGCATAACAGCTTTATAAGGGCTCTTGGGTTATGAGTTTTCTATGTCGCACCCACTTCAGCAGCCAGGAATTAGGGATAGCTTGGTGTTACCTGACTGGGCACGGAGAGTGGAGGGAGCGCATGAGAGGTGTGGTCCCTTTCAGAGAATGACAAAAGGGGTTACAGCTGCAGAAGATTTGAGGTATGTCATTCCTAAAAGATAATACATTCAGAAATGTGTCTCCTGATTCCTACTTCTACATATTATGAGTGGATATGAGACCATTTTTGCATTCCTGAATAGGGCATGCCATTTAACTTTCCTGAGCTTACTTTTTATCAAAAATCCATGTGCATTTATCTCAGCCAAGGAGGAAAACTATTTGAAACTTTTCATATCAAATGTCAGTACACAACTAAAATCCTGGCTGATGTTAGTGGTAGCTGTGTTATCAACTTCAATGAAAGCAGAATTTTGCTTCCTATATTCACATATATCTTATCTCCCTGCAGAAGTGAGGCCTGGATGGAAGGAACGTGAATTACTAGAAATGAAAAATAAACAAAAGCAGCATAGGGCAGGAGATGAGAGAGCAGATTAGTTTAAATGGAGTGAGAGGCAAAGAAATAATAAAAAAGAACAGAAATAAGATAAGGTAAAGGAAGACTGAGAGGAGAAGAGGAATTGAAAAGAGAATTAGCTTCCTAATATTCGTAATAATAAGTTGAAAAGTTTAGGATCTTTGATCAACATGGTAAAATGTTCTTTCTGTTCAGTGTCAGAATAGCCATTAACAGACACAGCCACTATCTTGGAGTCACTCTAAGGGTTCTCCTGTTTGATGTAATGTGCGGTTTGAACTGAGAGAGGGGGGAACAGATGGGGGAGTACTCTGGCAACCATCTCTTTGTGACTCCGATAATGTTCTTCACCTGCCTCCTATAACAGCTGGGAAATCATGCTAGGAATCCAGAAGTACTTTCTACTACTTCACTGAAGAACCAACTGCCAAGCGAATGATAACAATTTTTCATTAGTGAAAAGAAGGGGAAAGAACTAGTTGCTAAAAGCTGGAAAATAAGTTCTTCAGTTTTTGTTTTCCTTTCATTTCTCTTCAGGTATTTTAATTGTAGTCATAGTGGCCTGAGGGCATGGGCAAATTTATAGGTGCCTTCTACTAGAGTGATTAGTGTTGTCTGGGAAAAAGAGACATGCTTTTGAAGAAACCTAGGAAAAAAAAATATATATCCAGAAAATTGTATACTTTTTTGTCCTGAAAGTGTCCATTCAGTGTTCAGGAACTTGATGTCCTCTCCCCCTTACCTGCTGTTGATTGGGATATAGGGAAAAAAAAACCCTATTATTTAAAAAAACAAATGCAGAAATATAATCATTTCTACCTGCACAATCAGTAACTGTGATTTTCTGGTGCCAGAGCTGATCTCCATCCCAGCAAAGTCTGACAATGACCACAAACTGTATTTTAGTGTCCAGGATATTTTTTATTATTTTTTTTTTAAGATTTTTGATAAAGCTTTCCATAAAGGGAGGTTTGTCCTATATCTTGTTAATGCCTAGATTTCTAAAGCAAAAATGAGCCAAAAAAAGGTTGTGGAAAATGAGTTATAAGTTAGCTTGATTAAAATGTGTGTTGCAGAGCATAAGATACTTTGGTAGTCATCCATGCTACGTTTAGCGATTTGCCGTCTTATTGCTTTTAATGGTAACCACTGAACAGCAAAACCAGAACTGTTTATAATTCATAAGTTCAAGTGTGAAGTCTGCCATGTGTTACACCCACCCTGTAGATTTTGGATTTTTTGGGGTGTTTGCAATTAAGTTTACAATATAATAGTGTTAAGTCTCTCTTAAAAATTACTAGTTTTATCTTTGAATCCAGTGTATTTCTAGTTAAAGTCTTAGATATTTTGAGGAGAAAAAGAGAAAAAAGAAAAGAATTTGTGTGTTACTCATGAGCATCATGGGAAAATGTTCAATCTAAGATCTAGCAAACATTTTTTTTCAGCTTATCAAGACCCATATTTTTTCTTGATTATTTTCTTGTCCTAAAACTTTCTCACACAGAAAAGTGCCATTTCATAGGATTAATTTAAAAAAAAAAGTAATACATTGATTGTCATTCTAGAGCAGGAATCCACAATGGACATGCTTTAAAATGACAGAAAGAAACCTTAAATAATCTTTTGAATTTGCAAGGATAAAGTGACTGAAGTGTTCTCTTGGGAGGATTATTAGGTAATGCTAAGTATCTTGACAGAAACTACTCTCTTTTTTTATTATGTGTGGAGCATTAATGATTGTCATGTCATTACTATGACATCTTCTGTGTGAGATGGATGCCATAATTATCAGTATTTAGGAACTTAACATGTAATATAAATCAAGAACATTTTGCCATCTAGAAACAGTCTTTACAGATAGAAGTGCTGTGCTGTAGCTATCCTGAAGATGCTGATTACTATTACTATTGACATTAATTTGCTTAATAATTTATTTCTTTTTTTTGCCATAATTCTTTATTTAGCAAAAGTTGTCCCATTGTTTCTATTCTGTTCCTGGTACATTAGTTTATCCTTTTAACAGGCAGATGGGTCAAAAGAAAATATTTAGTTTGGTACAGAAATGCATTCCTTCACAGTGGAAAATATGTTTTGTTCAATACTTCCTGCCATCAGAACTAGCGCAGACATCGATGTACAGGTACTTAGGCTTCTTTTCTTTTTCCTGCCAAATATCATGACACAATATATAGCCTAAAAATGATTTTGGTTTTAAACAGAAATGTTTTTATTGACTGGCATAACTGAACAACCTGAGACTCTGGGAAGATTTAGATCCTGATTGTAACTGAAGGCCATTTCTATAGGAGAGGTTTGAGAAAGACAGACATCAAAGGTTAGAAATCTAGATCTAAACTTTACAACCAGCTGTAGTCTTGGAATGTGATACGATTTATGGAGTTTTTCAAAGCAATTCGTTTATCCAAAACTCATAACAGCACGCTTCTAGCTGCTGAAGTAGATTCTGGACCTCTGATAGCCATTCTTTTTCCTGGGGTGAAAAGTGCTTTCGTATCAGCTGTGCTCAGCTCCAAGGAGCAGGTGTACCTCATGGTACCGCTAGCTATGAATTCTGAATCAGCACCCATCTTGGACAGGGTCCATGTGGGGGATGCTTTCTCCAAGCCGGTCAACCTTAGAGTTGCAGTCTTTTGCCTTTAAATCACCTTCATATTGTGACTTCACTTAGCTAATGAATATTTTAGTCTAAAGAATTGTATGGAGTTACTGTTATTTCAAATAGTTGGAACAAATTTCTTATTGCCATTAAAACCAAAAGTTAATGGCAAAAAGGTACTTTGGGAAGTACAAATCCAAGATTTGAAACTTTTATTGCATTTATGTAAATTTACTTCTGAAACACTTTAAAATTTCCTTGCAAGGTTAGAGAGACCTAGAGACAGCAAATTATTTTAAACTGCTTGTAATTCATATAGCTGAGTAGGATTTTTGCCAGAAACTTTTCTTTCCCCTTTCCAGAAAAAATGTCCTGCTAACTTCAATTCATTGAATTGTGGCATTTCTTAGATGCTGAATTATTAGAACAATATTGTAAAAGAGCAAAAGTTGATGTAGAAAATAAACATACACTGAGAAGACTATAAAATCTTTAGTAGAGCTACTGTCGCATTTGTACTTAATGGTTCTTAAACAGCAACATTACAGCACCTCTGAGTCTCCAAAAATATGCATTTTATTAAATAGGCTTCTGTAATCAGCTGGGACATAATGATTTCTTCTATGCAGTTTTTATTACGAATAAAATGAATTGTAGCTTACTGTTTTAGTCCCTTCGTTTCAGAACGGCAGGTGAGCTACACTCTACATGTAAAATGCAAATCCTTCCATTTGTTTAAATTCTATCTTGGTGTAAAATGGATGTCACTCAAAGAAGTGGTGTAGAAAAACTGCAGTGTCATAAATGTTGTAAGACATTGTGAACGAGTGCTTTAAAGTATTTCAGTAACTCTAAAGTATAATCTGAGAGAATGAAAAATGAGAAGTTTAACCGCGATGTGTTAAAATGCTTTAACTCATCATCCAAAATACTTTCATACTTGTGAGAATTTTTTGAGCATCTAGAATGATGACATGCCAATATATCTTTTTAAAATCACATTTGCTATATGGATGCTTTCTGAAATTTTTTGGAAGATAAGAAGTGCTATACATATAACGTGATGTGCCTAATATAAAGACTAACCATCTGTTTTGTTGACTTCGTCTTTTTCTTGCCTTCTTGTTAGTACTAAGAAATGGTTCTCTTCTGTAACCTCCCTGGTCCTTTCGCTTCCTTACGTGCATAGTGCTGCCATGATTTCCCATAGTCCAAGGTGCTTTACACAGTGGCTGAACACTGGGCTGGCCTACTTGGACATCAGGCTAGTCCTGTGCATGGACGCAATGCTCATGCCGTGAAGGTACTAGTAGCTGAATCGTCCTCTATGTTCCTCACTTTAGTCTCAGATCGTGCTACCTGCCTTCATCAGACAGACAATTTCTGGAGGATTGTTTCCACTATAGAGTGTGCAGGCTCTTCTGTTGGTATATGGAATATGCTGAGCTGGTCATTCTTGGTAATCATCCAGTATCTTACCTTAGCAGAAATTTTCCCTGATCTTGATGTGTACTCGTTGTGATTACTTCTGGTGGAAACTCAGCCCTCCAGTGAAATATTCCTCACGTCATTCTGTCAAAGACTAAAATGTCTTTGCACTGCTTTTTTAAAGAAGTTACACTGTATTTACAATGAATTCAGATTTCTGCATATGGAACTAGTTTGTCTTAGCTTTCTATATACTTGTTAATGAAAGACATTTTAAAGTGATGCCACACACTGAATGGCAGGTTGTGTACTAACCTGTTTTGAAGCTTGTGATCATATATGCCTAAATGATTTATATTGCCAAAAAACCAAGAACTTTTGCTCTGCATAAAGCCTTCATCTGTTGTATAAATCAATATGTATCTGTGTGTAAAATTGTGTTTAGCTATACTGAGCTCCTGAAACTTTTTCTTATATTCTTGAATGTCAGAAGGAATGGTGATGATAAAATCTCTATTGTCTAATCATTTTACAGAATTTGACTCTGAAACTGTTGCAACCATTAACGTTTTTCCTCAGCAAGGAGAATGTGCTTGTTTCTCCAGTTGTAACCGTAGATTTTTAAATTTTCAGTGAAGAGAAACACCCTTTAGAAGACACTTCAAAGTTCATTAGAATTTCTTAACATTTTAAAAATTCTTAAAATGTTTAATACAACATAACTTCATTAGGCTTTTTTCTAAATCAATAAGAAAGTTGCAATTGTGTGTTAAAGAGTGTTCTGCTTTCTTATAACCATGCTTCTCCAAATATGAGAAAACAAAAAAAAAAAAAATAGGGCATTTAAAATTCTGAAACTATATGCTCTTCATTTCTGGGTACCTTTTGGAATTTCTGTGTCTTATACCTACAAATTCTGTCAGACTGCAATAAGAATATTAGAAACCTTTTATCAAGAGTCTCACAGCTATCAGTAGGGTTAAAAACTACTATACTACATTTTGCCTCGGTTCATGTTTTGCTCAATCCTTTTTAATACTGCATATTTAAAAGAAAAAAGCAAGAGAATATAGAAAGAGAGAAGGAAAAAATGTAGTCAAGCAGTGAAATGTTTGAGAAAAACAGTAAATGACTGTGCATAACTGTTCTGGGAAAAAGCATAAAGAATTTGAGATATGGAAGAGGAGAATAATAAGTGTAACTGTGGATTGTGAACAGAAAAATAACTGTGAGGATCATTCAGAAAGGATACTGGACTAGCAAAGCATGTCTATCACCGCTATATATGGGACAATACCTGAAGACTGAATGGAAGCTGTGTGTTGAACATGTTATATTCATTTTCTATGACTGCATATATATTTGCACAAGACAAAAATGCTTAGAGTTCTATGTCACGTACAAAAGATATTTTTGATTGGGATAACCTGTAAAAAAATCTTGTTAATTTCCGTAACAAATGTTAGATTCCCTTATGTATATTTGAAAACTCCCAGGTACATGAGTGCCAAAGTATAAGCTGCAGATTTTCTCATTATGGAATAGCATTCCATCTTATTTTTCCTTTTAGGAACTCTTTTCTGACTGTTACTTTTGTAAGTACTGGGTAAAGACTGTCTGTCTGCTCTTTTTGGATCGTCTCTCATATAAATTCTTATTGCTGAGGATAAAGGTTTGATGTTCTGAGCATATCCCTTCATAGTTATAAAATTAGTCTCTAAGCTTCTGGCTGACAGTAATCCCAGTGTTGTACCTCTACATTCAAGGAGGAGATGGATTATGTCTATATTAATAACTTCACACCCTTTTTGTCTGTTCCTGCTTAAGTAACCTTAGCATATTCCTAAAAATGACACTGTGGGCCAGTTCGTACCATGTATAGCATGTAAATTATCATACAGTACAGGAATGGAGAACTTTCAGGAATCCTAAAAAATTTGTTCTTTCCAACCTCTCATTAGAAAGGATATCTTGTTTTCTATTCAAGAGATACCACTCCATCCTGGTACCTAGATTTGAAGAAAATCCAGATAGGGGCTTGATTCACAGTTCCAGGTTTTAAAATGGCTGTAATGTTGGAGGCCCTGACAACGTTGGAGAATGCTGTTGACAGCATTCAGTTGCAGGAGCTGTAAGAAATGTTTGTTTTCTGTCAGACATTCAAATATACATAGTTCTTCTTCAGAAAAAACTCAAGTTCTCATATTTTTTTATTTTTTTATTCTTTTTTTTTTCTTAAAGAGAGAGTTGCTTTACCAATGAATTTATGTTTGAAAAAAAATCTTGTAATGTCTTTTGTAGATAACACTAACATGTTACCAACTGTTGGACCACACTTGGTTCACTGCAGGTGAATTAGTTTGCTATTATGATGTTTATGAGATACTCAGTTAAACTTTTCAGAAATGTAGCATGCATAAGTGCAAAAGGTCGTATATATATATATATAAAAAAATTCCAGATAGAGAGGTCATTTTTCTTCTTGGAACACCAATTTCCTTTGGCGGCCCCCTGAGCCTACCATATATTTTACCTTGTAACCATGGCAGTGCAATAATTCTCAAGCTGAACCTTTTCAGGGAACACAGCTTAAGTTTCACCAGCAGCAGGAAGCATCTGACTGAAAGGCAAATCATCATCTTCTGGAGATGGGATGCATGCTGTGTAATTCTGAGTTCAGTGTGGGTCTAGGGGGGTACAAGTTTAATAAATTCCTTCCCAGAGGCAGCTTTCTTCTGCTGCCTGGAGTTACAATAGGCATTTTGTTCAATTGCTAAACTTCATTCTTTAGAAAATGCACAGAACTTAATTGTTAAAATCAAATAAAAAAATGATAATCATTTTTCTACTGCTCTCCTGGTAGCCCACACTGATTTAAAAGTTTGCATCATTGTCATCAAACAGGAGATGTTACTTGAATGTTTTTACTAATGTTTAAAAACTTTCAGAGTGAAATTCAAATAGAAAAATAAGGTATTAATGAGTGAAAGAGGAAAGTTATTATTATATTTAAAAGATTTTGATGAGTTGTAGATCCATATCTTTGCAGCTCACTCAGCCCTTAAATTGGCTGCTGTACTGTATGCATCAAGTACTATCTATTCTGTAAAAATTGTAAAAGGATGACATGATAATGCTTGTGAGTTGTATTATTCTATGCACTCTGCATCTGTTCATTTTGCCTATTCAAAATTTATAATATCACAGGGGGTTTTTTATAACACTTCAACTAGTTTGTCCCAGAACACTGAAAGACCGTACAAGCATACAGAGAACCATTTGTGTACAAGAGGCAATTACTCTTTTTTACTGAGACTGTTCCAATATTGTGAGTTACAGAGCTGTGCAGACATCAGCTGCTCTTCCATGGAAATAACTCTTATTTAAAATGCAACAAGAAAGAACTACCTTAAAACATATTTCACTCCTTTGTTCTGCTATGCATTTGGCCTTGATCCAGAATACATATGAATTAAATTGCTTGTTTTCAAGTAATTTATTTTTTATCATATTTGTGCGCCTGACTGACAATAACAGTTTGCTTGCCTGATAATAACAGTAAGTTGCTTATGCTCGCTGCTGTCCTGGAAGATGAAGTTGTGACTAGACTTGATTTATCCATGAGCAACTATACTACTCTGAATTAAGGGTTCAGTATCTGGCTCATGTATTAATGGTATATTAATATTAACCATGTATTAGTGCTCAAAGCAAAGATCTTATGACAAAAATAGGAGGGCATCCTTCACTGTGATTTAGCCCTGTGTAAATAAATATTTTTTAATACCAGAACTTCGAGAATGTAGCTGTGTAGTTTTTTGCATGCCTTAAGATTGTTTGTTTGCGTCGGAGTTTGCATGTTGTGTAGCTGGATTTAAATACAGATTTTAGGGAGATGTCGGTGGCAAAAAAATTTCATTTTTCCAAGGAAACTGGAAAAGTGCTTTTTGCAATAAGTATTTATTTGTAGTGAACATTTGCAGTGAAGTCATGTGAACTTTATTGCAGTTAGAGTGACACATTTCATGTTTGGCTTTCTTTTTTTCTTTTTTAGATGTATTTTTCAAAACATAGCTGGTAGAATTGTTTTATTACAAAATTATTACATGAAAATTTTTGAGTGTTCATATTTACTGATGAGAAAGCCATTTCTTTTCTTTGCTTTTGTTGTTACTTTAATCTGTTTACTGAGTTAAAGCATTAAAATTAATCTAGTAACTTGGCTTCATTTGGAAAAACAAAGCAAGTTTCTGGATGATAATATCAATACAGAAATGGACTTCTAATACTGTTTGTTACTCTAGAGGGCAAAATAAATTTTACAACTTTATGGGCTTATAAGAAAGCATTACTTAGGATCCACTTCCTAGCTTTTTATTGTAATGTTAATTATTGGCTATGGTCAGCAATTACTGCATGAAAGTGTTCAATGACTTGCAAATTGTACAGAAAGCCAAGTTCTATCCCTCAGAATACTTTCATTTAAACTCTTTCCATCCTATTTACACTAAAATACTGTACACATACCCAATCTGAGATTTTTTCAGGGCTAGCATATTTTTTTTTTCATGAATGTAAGCATTTTGAGATTAAATATTGAGAGACAACAGTTTGAGACGAAATTTCTAGGAATTAGAGGTATTTCTCTTTCAAAGTGGAGCATTTACTGTAATTGCATTTTTTTCCTGAGACAGACTCCTGGGCTGGATTGTTACCATAAAGCACCAGGTTTGCACGAATTGATCATTTTTTTAAATGTTGGTTTGGGTTTTTTTAATATACATAGTAACAATTTCCTGAAAAATAACTATATCTTTTAAAAGCACTATGACTTTAATTGCTTTCCCTATTTAATAATAGCTTGTTCATTTTCTTTATATATGAAGAAAGGCAAGACCTGGACAATGTGGTTTAATTGCAATGCAGCATCATTAACTTATCTGGGAAATGAATCGTTTAGTGTGGGTCTTTTATTTTATTGATTATTTGTGCTTGTTCAGGGATTATGCTGCCAGTCTTCTTCCTACTAACTTTGTGCCAAGAACTTCCTGAGACCCTGCTGTAATAGGGTTAAGCTGTTCCTAGGGTAAGGAGATTGTTTTCCTCTTATAATAAATACTGAAGGATTTGGCTTCCTTGTTACTTAAAATTTCCAATTCCAGTTTATGACAGAGCTCAACCCTTTTATGAAAAGAAAATTTGACTGGACACTTGCCAGGATGCAGCAATTTAAGTCGTACCTCCTCTAGCTTCTTGTCTTGCAAATAGAATACAATCAGTTACGAAAATAATATTTCCATTCCAGTAGTAATTTTGAAGTCCCAAAGGAAACTAAATCAGTGCCCAGACCATATATGGTCTTACCATCACCAATAAACGTAGGGCGAAAATGCTGATTTGTGAGGAAGATTACGTGTGATAGCAGGCACATCTGCAGTGAACTGTAGTGAGTCCCCTGCCCCCACCTTACAGCTTCCAGTTGAGTTCATTAGCTCTTCCTGACATCTGCTGAGACCTTCTTCCTTCCAGCAATGTAATTCTTTAATGGTTATAGATGTTCCTCCAGCTTGTTATAGATGGTCCTCCCATTAACTTTGTGATATTTCCCTTTAAATATGTAACCATCTAAAACTTTTCATGGTACACAATGATGGCAATGATTATTTTGTAATCCAACATATTTTAAAAATGGCAATTAGTAGATGTGCAACCTGGATATCATTACACTTGTTCTAGAAAGGGAAAATATGAGGTAAAGGTTCTCAGTATTTTTTGTGAAACTGTGGCACAGCTGGAATGCCAGATGAAACAATTTCCGAAACATCCCGTATTATCATTGTAGCAGAGTGCTTTTTGTAGGGCATTAAATGAACATGTTTAATACCGCATATACCATTCTCTTATTATTTCTTTAGAGAATTAAGTACTGTATGTGATGTGGGGTTCTTTTGAACTATAGTTCTGCTTGTTTATGTTGCAGAAGACAATTTTAAGAGGCATGCCCAACAGCTCTTCAATCAGAAAGTGGTGAGCTTTATGATGTTTCTGCATCCCTCTGCAGTTTTTATTTCCATATTTTTGGATGAGATGAACACTTTATTTTTTCCCAGAGGACTTCAGCCTTGGTGAAAATGACATTCTGAGCCTTAAAAACCCATGTAATTTCAGGTAGAATTTCCAATATGCAGGTTCTGACTCTCCTAAAGTTAAAAACGAAGAATAAATTACAAGCTATGGTACTTGAAGGGTTCTAAAAAAATATTGTCCTAATCTGTTGAGATGTCATATTGCTGAAGTTTTATCTAATTGAGACACACTGTCCTGATCCTCAGAGGTGGAATCTTTAGCTAATTAGGCATGAGGTTAAATGCTACTTGTATGTATGAAGATTTACCAGCAGTGAAAAACCCAGTGGTCCTATCAGGGGACCCAGCTAACTAATTGCAGTTGCATGTCTTCTTGTAGGGCTTGATCTTTGAAAGTACAAGGCCCGGTCTTTTGGGAATTGGCACTGGGTGATTTTTGCTCTGAAGGGAGCAAAGTTGGCTTATACAAATTTTATGAATGCACATGTTTCTGTCTGGCTTCTTGGTTAGAAACTAGAAGCTCCTGGCTCCCCAAAATTGTAGTGCATGTGCTGGAAAGGTACGCACTGTCTCAGAAGTGTGGTGGTTTTTGAATATAAAACAGCAGAGTTTTGTTCTGTGGGAAGCTGCTAGTAACAAATATCTATCTGCATCCAACCTACATACACCCATGCTAGGATTATGTGACTACTTCCAACGAAGTCATTCTGCTGTTCTAACCTTTCCTCTGAAGTGGTGGAGTTTGGGGTATTTCTCAGTAGCCGATTTGTACTCGGAATTAGGCTGGGTTGGGGAATGCATCTGCTGGTGTCTTTATAGGGTGAGTTCTTTAGCAAAATGGAAGGTGTGAGCTCATCTGCTTCCAACATATTTGCAGAGAAGCAAAGCTGGTCCCAACATTCTCCCAAATGATAATGCTAAGAATTAACATTAATTGAAAAAGATGGGTTTTACAATAACTGTAAGAGAAATGGATGGCTGAAATGGGTTGAGAAATGGATGTTCTTAGAAACCACTCATTCTCTTGTATATGTAAGAAGGAAAGCAAGAGGTGAAGGCAGATGAGGAACAGCTTTCCAAGGTACCTTCTTGTGAAATTTGAAAGATTTAAATGGATTTCAGTTTACATTCTTTTAGGACATAATCCTCTCAGTACTAAATCCAGACCAGATGCTCGTTTCAGGAAAGTGAAGTTTCTGTTTCTTTTAATTAGTGCTCTTCAGCTTCTCCTTCTGAAGCCGGAAGCCTTGCTAGTCTTCTCAAGAAAATCCATTAAGTTTGTACCTTGAAGTAGAAAATAAGGTTATTTTCTGGCTCTTGTTCTGTGAACGTGTTGTACCTGCAGAGTTCTGGCTCTTCATACCTTGAATTTTTATAATTATCCCTCCAATTCTTTCTTATCTTCTATGACATTAGGAGACAAGATTGTTTACGCTTAGTTTCAGAAAGTTGTAACTGAGAAACTGAGAAGCGTATTTACATACCCTGGAAAAGATTCACAGCTTCCAGCTGTGTAGCCAGTATGTGGTCAGTGAGGGAAAAGTGAATCTGCTAATGCAGGACCAATGGTAGTGGTATAAACATCAGTTATTTCCTCACATAGGTACAAAACCAAGCATTTGCAATAAAATTGCAGTATGTGTGGTCAATATTGAGTAGATATTTCTGTCTTCAGGTAACCATTTTCCTGAAGAGATGTGTCCATTTGTAAGATAAAGCATGTTATCTAAAATAATTCAGTGGTATTTATAGGTGTTCAATTATTGAACAGAGGGGAAAACAGCTAGAAAAAACTACCTCAATTAAAAAAACACATTGGCCCAAATCTAACTGTCCATTTATATAAATGGAACCTAATGAGGAACACACCTTTACCTGAAGGTCAGATTCAGATTGGTTTGAACTGCAAAGGCAGTGGGGTGATAAATATTAACAAAATGCAGCCTTTGCTTGAATTATTAAAAATATCACCAAGGAAAATATTTAACACAATTAAAATTTCTAATATCAGAACTTTTGTGTGTGTATGTACCTGCAAAGACTGCAAACCCTAAAGCCTAACTTCAGAGAGATTACCTGTTGAATATTTCTGAATTTTCATGAGTTCTTTTTTCATTTGGCTCATTTTAACATGAATGTAAATTACAAACCTGGAAGACCAAAAAAAGACCCTATTGTAGATTTACAGTTCACTGACAGTCTTTTATATTAACTTATCCAGTTTCTGGTAGTTCAGTTCAGTTCAAGTTAGACAAAGCACTTCCCTGCATATAGTCCGTTAACAATTAAAAAATGCATTAATATGCTAACTCTAATTAATATTAAAATGCTTGAATAAAAATGACCATGGTATTTCCACCAGTAATTTTCAGTTGTAAGTTTTCATTCACTGTTTCCCACATTACATCAATGTTTATGACCAAATTCCAAAATTATTGACATCATCAGAACTGGATATCATCCACTCTGAACTTCTCAAACCAATGCACCTTATATAAAGCTTTGATCAGAGAGAGCAGTTATAATCGCTTGTCCATGTAAACCTTCACTACTTTCCTAAGGGTTTATCCCAAATTTCTGAGTCATACTCAGCATTAATATAATTAATCATCTCTAAGTTTACTTATACTCCAAATGGATTTCATGCAGGCAGCAACAAAGCATAATTGTTCTTCCTTACTAATATAATTACCTCACTTGTGCAGCCTGTAAAATAAATGTAGGGATATCGCCCAGTTTCCAAAATACCTAGAGATCCTTGGTTGTAAGATGCAGAATGATTTTGAATTATGTTGGCTAGTTTTAAAATCATTCACAGCCATCCCATTTTGATTTTATTACTTAGTATAAGGATAGATATAAAATGAAACGTCTACCATCTTTATTTACTAGGCTCTTTACACTACTTATTGACCCAATGCTTTATTTTGTGATGGGTTTTTTGTTTATGCTGAGTATAAGTAGATAATCACATTAAAAATGGGTCCTACGCCTATTATTTTTCTGTCTCAGCCCAATCATAAAATCTCAAATCTTTGACTTGAGCAATGACAGCATGCTGCAGAAGACACATTTATCCTTCTGTAAACTGGATGCATTTTTATGTTTGCTTCCAAAGCTAATGAACTCCACTGTATACCGTGTAGTGCACAGAAGAGTTGTAAAATTATCTCTAAATACTCAAGAACACTTGATAATCTAACCAGCAGCACAGTCTAGCCATTTAGTGCCATAAAAAGAACTAGTCTCCTTTAGTAAAGAAAAAAATAAATTTTAGAGTCTATGAAGAGGAAATTTGCTGAACCAAGTTCACCTATAACTAGAAGTTTGAATTTAGTGTTAAACCTGAATGTTGATTGCCAGCCTATGCAGCTGCAAAGGAGAATTAATAAAGAACAGCTTTCAAGGGCTGGAGTGACACATTTAAATCTCAGGAGGAAAAAATGTGTGTGTGTCTGTGTAATTATATATATATATATGTATATATACTGTATACAGCCAGTAATTATATACTGGCTGTATACAATTAGAAATAAAAATGAAGTAGTATAAAGAAGTAGGCAAAATCTTTTTCAAGGTATACTTAATGCACAATAAATTTTCAGTAAAGTGGGATTTGATTTGCACACAAAAATCAAATAGCCTGCATTTTAATTTAAAGTTCTAGAAAATACTCAAAATGGGAACACCTCCATGAATTCAGTTGGGCTATGTTTTGTCTCTGAAGTTTTAAGTGAAATGTAATGTGTGCTAAGCCATGGTTCTCTACAGCAGCAACGCCATTTCTAATGATTTTATATTCACAAAACGTGCGCTTTGCATGTGTCTCCAACGTGAAAAAAAGTCTTATTCAATGCAATTGTAGTCAATAAGTGATCAGCATGCAGCTACACAGCCCAGCTTGAATGAAAATTGCTGTAAAAAGTTGCTGATAGACAGGCTACAGGAGTTCAAAGCTTAAAAGTCTTCCCAATGAACATGTTGAAATCATGGGTGCTTCCAGACCCATTGTTTAGTCCAGTGTGTATACAGGAGCTCACGGTATAATTCCAATTTCCTCTTGTTGTTCAATGATATTCACAAATGGTGATATGAAGATTGAGTCAGTCCCATGTGGCTGCTTGGTTACTTTATGCAAAGGGATCTTTCCCATTAGTTCTTTTTTTTTTAATCTATAATCCTCCTTTGGAGGATCCTAGTTTGGTTGTTTTTTTTTTCATTAGAGTTGTCTTTTTGGATATCACCACTGATCTTCTTCCCTTTTTCATTCATTCCTCTTATATTCTGTATCATGGTTTTTCATACAGCTTTTCAGATTTCTCCCTTAGAACAAGTAAGCATCAGTGAAGAACTTTGCTGCTTTAAGGTTTCCTTCTTTCCCACTTACTTTCTTTCTTCCCTTTTTATTGTTAATGCCATTTCTTTCTCATCCAGCTTTCTGATCTCACTTCTTGCCTGTTTCCCAGCCATGTTGTAATGGCATAATCAAAGTCCTCAGAAATACATACTATGAACCCCTAGCTGTACCATGACTTCCTGAAGCTTCTTCAGGGTGAGGTGCACCCTTTGTTCCTCATTTACTTTTGTGGCAGTGCTTGCTTTTTCTCTCTCTCCCTTACTTCAGTAGCTATACACGGAACAGACAGTTTCCTAAAAACCTAGTTTAGAAACGCAGTCATGGCATAATGGACACAAAATGTTTGAAGTCATCAAACATAAAAAGAAATGAATGCAAATGACATTGATGCTGAAATGTGTTTTCAAAAACTATTAATAGGGCAATTGCAAATTACAATGAGTCATATCATGGGTGATTCACTGACAGCGAGACAACCTGGAAATGTTAATCATTCTTCACCAATACATTCTGCAGACCATACTTCTGACTTGAGATTTGCAAGGTAATTGTAGCTTTCTCTGAAACCTGAAAAACTGAAAGTAATTTGGAACGATGTGTCTGCCCCAGTTTAGAATTCCTATCTAATGTTCTGGAAAGTTTTCAAAGGACTTTCTCCTGCCAAAACAGTGTAAAGTGGTTTAAGATTTAAAAATAATAGAAAAAAAAAAAAGTAAAGAAGAGCGTATAAAAGGATCAAGCCCTTCATTCTGCATCCTCTGGATATCTTGCATATATAATATAGTAGTGCCATTGATCTACTTGCAGTTGTGTATTTATCTTTTTTTTAGTGCACTTCTTTTACCAAACCATTAAACTGACTATTTAAGTACTAATTTGCCCTAGTGGTCTCCAGAATGTCCTGCTATATCCCCTCAATATCCTCATTAACCACAAGCCCTTTTCCACTCAGACAGTTCCTCTAATATTTTTTTAATCAATTCAAAATGTCTATTCAGAACATCTGTTCCATCTATTATAAATCTGTTTTTTTCACCCATGAGGAGTCTTTTCTTGAAACCCCATTTTAAAACTATGATTTTTTTTCTGTAGTTCATTATGATTCTGGCCTTTGTGATGAAAAAGATGAATAACACCTGAGGAGCAGGTGAAATATCTATAGAGATTTTAATTTAACTTTACAAACCTGAGAGTTTCTAATGTAAATGTGTATTGGCACAAGTACTCCTTATATACATTGTTTCTTGATGCACTTGTGGAAATAAAAGGTACACTTAGAAGCAGCATTCTGCAGAACTGATCCTTTCATTAGTTTCATACATAATAAAGCCATTGTCAATTCTGTATTAATTTAATAGGTGTAATCCTTTTATGATACAGAGTCAGGAAATAATCTCAGTAGTTGATTACAGGGTGTGAACTTATATACATGGACGAATTTACACCCAGCTCAGAAATATTAAAATAAACTATATCACGAGCCCAGTAATGTTTTAAAAGTCCATAGGTACAGTGTTTCAGAGTAAAAATAGATCTTGAGTGATGGAGACAAACAGCGTCTGTTTACAGGGCCCCAGAGCTCTGTGTTTTTCCAAACTACATTTATATATATGCATTTATTTAATTATCAGTTAAGATGTAAGTACGCAATTTTGGATACTTCCATGGATTATATGCTTGCATTAAAGGACTGCTAATTCAGTGGATGTACTCTTTGCAATATTGCCTTTTTCCTGGCTTTGTATCTGTGCTACCTTCAATTGAATATGAGATTTGAAGTCTCCACCCATCCTTTCACCAGAGAAACCATCACTCTATCACTATAAAACATTGGAGGTCCATCAGCATCTCATCAGCATAACCAGTTAGAGGGGCTACAGGGAAAGAGAATAGGGAGTGCTCTGGGTGATTGTTAACACTACCAGCTGTATTACTTTGCTGTCAGTAACAGGGGAGGAAAAACGATATTTTTTTGTTGTGTTTTGTTATTAGATTTGTTGTGGGATATTTTTTCAGAGTCACAGTGATAAAAATGGAGATGTGGTTATGGACAGCCACTTGAAGAAATAAAATCTGTAAGGCTGTTTGCTAGCAACTGGGCTTGAAAATGGCAAAATGGTGATAGTTAAAGCAGGGATATATCTTTAAAGGAGTGATTACTAAGGAAAGTATCTTAAAATAAATTAAACCTCAGAGATTGTTATATATTTATGTGGCTGAGAAATACTAGAAAAATGTTATTCTTGTCTGTCCAGCAAAAAATAATGTTTTCGAACAGTAGTCTGAAAAACAACATGAACTACATCTTTTCCCTCATATTCCTGAGATTTTTTCCTCTATTTTCTTTGAGGATTCAAAGATGTAATTGAATTTGTTATTATTTTTTTCTTTTTTTAAACTGTTTACTTAATACAGACATTTTGCTTTATTACAAATTCTTTTTATCACAAGTATTTTGTCTGCAAAAGAATTTTCATATAGCTGCAAATTACAAATTATGTTAATGCTTTACTGTGTAATTGGATTCAATTTCTTCAAAGAATTATTGCACTTAATATAATCAGTGGTGGGAGATAAGTAACATAACCTGACATAAATACGTGGTGTCTGACCATTGAATGCTATTTGTTACCGTGTGTCTGTAGCAGTTGATCCTCTGTAAAAACTAGAAATAGCTAGATATTCAAGGGACAGGATAGATCAGAGGACTGGTAATGCAATCCAAGTCTTTTCACCTCCAGGTCACTGGTTCATATCTGTCTCAGGTTGGTAGTGACTAAAATTCATTACCATCTAATGGTCGGTCAGTGGCCTATGTAAAATGAGCTGCTGATCTTAGTCAAGTTACTACTGGAAAGGTGTTCATATCACAATACACTTCGTAACCGGCACCTGTTCTGATGGATAATCCTTTTAATGGGTCCAAGCACTCAATTGTCAGAGGGATGAGGCTTTGTTCCCAGTGTCTCTAAAGGTTCGTTGTTTCTGCTTAAGAGTGGAGGCATTACCATTTCACGGCAAAGAAAAAAAAAAACCCTGTGTGTAATGTTTTAGTGTTGTGTGTCTGACCTCTGGGCCATGCTGTTACTGTCTTGACTACTTTGACACGGGAGAAAAATAGGAATGTACACTCACAGCTTATAGAATTTAAGGAAATTGTTTAGGGAGCTAGGAAGGTTGTTTAGGGACTAATCCTGTGGTACTTTGCCACTTCGTACTTTCCAGGTCCTCTGTGCTCCAACACAACCCTGCAATGACTATATGAGGGCTTTCCCTAGCTTCTATTTTTTTCTTGTCTGCAGTTTTCTGACAAAAAAAAGCATAATTGGCTTTCCAGTTGTGTCATGTTTTCTCATGTTTCCTTCAGAAACATTTACCACTTTGAGTTTCTCCCCTCAAGCTTGTTCTGTGGGAGCTCTCTATTCTTTTTTTTCCTTCCCCTTCCACTTTTGAACTGTAAAATTTGAGGGTGATTTGCTGAAGATATCACTGCCATATGTAGCTGAATTATATGTTTCTACTTTTAACTACTGTATGCACATACAGAGGCACAGCCATGGTAGGAAAAAAAGCTGATGAACTACATAGAGATGGCATGGCAACATGCTAATATACTCAGGCTGCTGTTCATTTCACAGGCATGTCTGGATATTGCAAAACCAATACACGATTGCAAAAGCAGTGGGTTTTTCCTTTTTCGGGGAGGGAAGCATCACACACCATTTTTCACTTTTCTATGTAGAATGTTGCTGGCAGACTATATTTTGCTTTCTCCTTCTCATGGGGAAAGTTGTGCTGTGAGAACAGCACCTATCTGGAAGGTGTTTGGAGATTACATTTTAATTCAGTTCCAGTGTTTGTAGGTTACACTCTAATTCAGGTAACAAATGTTCAGATAATGGCTGCTAAGGAAACTACTTGACTATCAGTTTCCAGAATGATCTAAATCTAAAAGTTATGTTCACTTTAAAGTTGTTGGTTTCCACATTCTATATGAAATTTTAATTTTGTGGCTAATCAAAGTGATAAGTATATATGAGGAATTTTAAAAGTTTATTTTTAAATCTGAACCCTATATACAAAATTATTTTTATCTTGGAAGGTAGTATTTTCCAAAGTACTAGTTTTTCTGTGTCTTTTTTTTTTCTTTTTCACTTTGCCTTTGAAAGAAAATCTTCTCTGTCATTCATTCTAGCCTGTATATCTACTAACGCATGCCTGTAGTATCACCTCTAGGATTCAGTTTTCACAGAAGGTTCCTGTGCCAGGGTCCTGAATACATTTTCAGTTACATAAATATATGGTATCTGAGTTTCAGAAATACTGAGCTTCTGCATTTTCCAACACTATTAAAAAACTGTCAATTTAAAATCCAGAGCAGTACAGTATAATAATAACTATGATGAGCAGTTTTCAGTGTTTCTCTCGACAGAAGCATTGGAAATGTGTGTGTGTGTTCAACAGATACAGGTGTTCCTGCTCTGCCCAGCAGTTTGCCCAGGAATGATAAAATCCAGACTATTGTAGAGATTTTTACTGTGTGTGCCAACTCTCAATCCAGCTGCTGTATTTATAACACAGTACTTCTATGTTTGTATATCCACAGCTAAAACCGTTGCTCAAGGACACCAGCCTCAAGAGAACATTTAATGTTACTTTACAGAATTCTGATGCTGCTCAGACAAAGAGTACTTTTGCAAAAATGAGGCAGTCTGTCACGATCTCCTCTGTGTCTACTTAGGAAATCTATGATGGTGAGTATTATTATATTGCTAGAAAACTTAAAAATTCAAAATAGATTATTGTATTTTCTAGCATATTGTCCAAAGTAGAAATATGCTCACTCTTATTTTTGTTTGACTAAGCCATGAAAGCTTTTATTCTGTATGGTGCAGAATCAAGTAATGAACTCACAATTTCCCACCTGTGCATTCATAGCTGCACTAAGAAGGAAAAATATTTGGTTACATACATTTTAAAATTAGTTTCAGAGCATAATCCTTCACTTTTAGCTAAAAAAAAAAAAATAATTATTGCAGGGATGGGTAAAAACATCTATTTAATTTCCATTTATTTTCAAATATGTGTTTACTTTCTGTGAATGTATGTTGGAGGAACTGAAAAGTTACACGCAAATGAAATATAGGTGGCAGGCTTCTCTACAGGCCATTTTTTTTCTCTAAGAAATAGGGCAATGAACTCTCAGTGTTATACTCCGTTACTGTGGGGACAGTTATGATTATGAAGGCTATATTCTGAATTTATTAGAAAAGCAGACAAAAGAAACTGAAATTCAAGAAACATTTAAGAAAACTGACTTAATCATTGAAAATTCATTATTTACCTCTAATTCCCATATACAACCAGTACTGCTGAGAAAATGCAATGTTAATTTTTGCCTGAGGCTCCATGTTAGAAAATGTTGACTTTAATTCTTGCTTCCCAAACAATGAACTTTTCTCCTAGTATTGTCTGTTATGGAGCATACTGTTTGGTTTCTTCAGACTGAAATACATCTTTCATCTGCCCTATTAGAATCCTGTGGTAAGGCAAAGGCATATTGAATCTGTTTTCTACTTTTTTTTTCTTGCTTTTTTTTTTGGTAAAAAAATTTTATATGTTGATACTGTTATGTCTTGCCTCCTCTTCACCCAAACTAGTTGGAAATATTTCCTAATTTATTTACCAATTTACAGACTTTTTTTTTAAGGTAGTTTGGTTATCCCATTCTGTCTTTATTATTGCTAAAAATCCAAACTGAATTGTTTCTGTAATTTTTCATCTAATGTCTGCAAATCTCAGTGGCTATGAGCTGCAGTCAGCATCACTGGCCTGTCAGCTGAACATCAAATTGATGTAATTTATTTTCCTGGTATCAAATGTTATCAACCCTGCATATTGAGGAAGTAGAAGGAAAGACAGCGAGCACTTAGGGTTCATTAAAGGCTGTAAATGGAGCGTGAATAGGAGAAACTGACTATGAGTTTAAGATTCTGAATATCAAGATACCTTGTGAATACATCCAAAGTGGTCAATTAGCCTTTAGTCTTTTAAAGATTTTGTTTCAAATCTCTTCTCTGAATAATTGCTTCACAGTTCTTTCAGGAGTACTAGTTCTGCTCAAAGTTGTTTACTACAAGACATATCACATCAACATCTCTGTTTTGTGGACCACCATATATGTTTTGCTAATTTTTGACTGGCTAGTAATTGCAAGTTAAGATTTACAGCCAAGCCTAATACACATAGATCTTGGTATAGTTCACTGATTACCTACAATAGCTGGATAAATCTCTTGGATGCAATTTGACCTTAAGGAATTATCTTTATAATGGGCTAGAGAGGATTTGAAAACATTTCTTCAATTCAGGTTAAGAAAAGTTACATTTAGTGAATCGTCTTTTCCTTTTTTCTGTTACTCACAGAATTTAATCTACCATTAGTACATTACTAACAGAGACAAGCAGAAAGCTCCTACCAAAGGAGAAATTCCTTTCATGGTGATCTCCAGCTGCTCAAAATAGCTGTTCTTACAGCCTCATGATAAACGAAAACTGTTCTTTCAAAATTTTTTTTTCTCAACTCTAACCTTTATTCCTTCTTATCAGATGCCTTTTCTACCTTACTAGATGCTGTATTCTTCTATTCTTGCAGTGCAAACAAAACCACAAGTGTTAGATTTTCTCCCAAATCTTTTCTGAGTAACCCAGAAATTGTTTAACTTTATAATTCTGCACAATGTGGAAACATTTGCTCCCTGTCTTCAGTATGGGGAATTAATTTACAGCCAGACTGACCCAACAGAGGTGAAAAGTCTCTCATAGACAAAAAGAAAGGAAAATCTGTATCTTTCTATGGTTGAAATCTGTACAGCAGAGGAAATTCTTCCATTGTCCCTTCCCTTTGAAGCCATAAGGGTGATCCCTAGAGCCCCTGCGAAGGATTTACCTCTTGGAGAGCAGATTGAAGTACCAAGTTTTCCACATCTGATTCTGTACTTCTGTGATTTATTCAGCCACCCATCTGCCCACCTTTCATTGGAATTATGCTGAAAACAACATTCGTAAATAAATTTTACTCTACTAAACGATGGCATGCCCCGTATCCCTGGTGAATCAAAAAAATCCCACCTGTTCTCCTTCCCCACACCCCCAAGGAGAGCCCCCAGCCAGCCAAGGGAGAGCCACTGTTGTAGGAACCAGGGTCTACAGCAACGTGTTGGAAGGTGAGACCTAGAAATGCCATTACTTGGCTGCAGACAAAGACTTCTTTGCTATTAAAAACAGGTTCATCCCTGGTGACGAATACCATCCAGGTGAAGGGAAAGGTACCTCTGAAGAGGACTATGGATGTCATCTTCCTAAAATGGGCAAGCAGGGCAAACACAAAGGGGAGAACAGTGGAGTCATTACTTATCATTACTCAGATTTTTTCACTGTGTTTCTTAAAGAGTGTAGAAAGTAGAAATAGTAGAAAATGATGGATTTTGATGGTGAATAATGACAGGAACAGCCTGTACTAATGTGACATGCCAAATAATGGCATGCTGTTTCTTCCCACTTCCAGCATAGTTTTCCTTGTGTTTTACAAAATATTAAACTTTAAAATATGGTATTCTGTACTGTACAAAAAAGAAATTGGGCTTCAGATGGCTTTTCACTTGTGCAACCCTCGGGATAGTGGTTGCTCAAATATTGGAATTAAAATAATTAAAAAGCAAGCAAACAAACAAAATAAACCATAGCAATTTGGAAATTCAGGCAGTGTCTTTGCAGGATTAGTTATCTCACAAATTTCCAGTACTGGAAAAGTCTCAGAATGGTATTGCTGGAATAAAAGATTTCTCAGACTGTCAAAGCTATATGACATATATCTCTGTTACGTTCTTTTAAAGTATCATTCGCCCTATCCCTTCTCATTTTGATTTTTTGCATTAAAGCAAGTCCTAGATTTCATGTGTGAGGAATTTTCTCTTATTCAAAGAATACAAAAAGCTGTACCTCAGAAGGCTACTTATCCCTTCCTCCCACTTCCCCCCCCCCAAAAAAAAAAAAAAAAGATAACCTGGAAGTAAAGATACTAGTTATTTAGACTGAAAGCACTATCCAATAACCCACAGGCTCTACAGTATTTCTTTCAAATAGATAGTAACCAGAAAAAGTAATTGAGAATATTTTTCAGGAAATACACTGAGAGGATGACCCACATAATGTAGCTTAATAAGTTTTCTCCATCTTTATTGTCACTAGTACCACTCCTCAGAGGTGCTGGAGGCATTAGGATGAACAACTGAAAGCAAGAGAAAAAAAAATTAACCATCTAACTATGAAAAAAGACCAGAGTCTTCTGGAATAAGGCACACACACAAGACAAATAGTAAGTGCTTATATATAATACATGATTGCTCTTCATCTTTTCATATTGTTTGACCAGTGGGGTAGAACCAAGAAAAACAGAAACCTTTAATAAATAAGGACTTTTGAAAATGGAAAATATGTTTGTCTCTTAATTCTGACTAATAATTTTGAGTGCAGACGTAAAACTGGTTTTATGTGGGTACCGAATAGATGTAAACTGCGAGTCTTAGCAAAACACTGAAAGCTAACTACCAATTAAAAAACATTCTGCAATATATCATTGAAATGTTCAGCAATAAAGTGTCTTAAATTTACTGTAGTCATTGATAACTCCTTTTTATCACAACCTAATAAAGTCAGTGCTTAGCTACTACAGCTCTTTCTACTACAATCATTCCCAGCAATTGTAGCTCTGCAAAGTTCATAGCACAGAAGCATTCATGAAGTTTTTCCATTTAACCAGCACACTCAAAACGGGAACAAAGCTCTGCGGTCATGGAAACACGTTTTTGAAACATTTCTGAAAGTAGAGCATTGATGAAAAATATTTATCTTTTGTCTCTAAAAGAAAAAAAAAGAAGAGCTGTGTGAAAAGAATGACACCCATAAATAGCACAGCCATCATAGTCCATTAGATATCTGTAGCTCTTATGGATATTCTAGTCAGCCATTGGTTTGGAATAACTCATTTTGGGTTTGTCCTGCTTCGTTAATCTGGTACATGTTTCTTTGAAGTGCTAAGCATACCTGATTTGATTGTAAAGACTTCTGTTATACTGAACAAATTTCTAAATACAGCAGCTCCCATTGGTGTAAATAATAGAATCATAGAATCATCTGAGCTGGAAGGGACCTCCAAAGGTCATCTAGTCCAACCCCCCCTGCAGTCACAGGGACACTCCCAACTAGACCAGGTTGCCCAGGGCCTCGTCGAGCCTCACCCTGAATGTCTCCAGGGAAGGGGCCTCAACCACCTC
>JAOQGH010000032.1:27635029-27718952 GCA_025769975.1 Gallinago jamesoni
TGGAAGGCCGCTATTAGGCCTCCCCGGAGCCTCCTCTTCTCCAGGCTGAACAACCCCAGCTCCCTCAGCCTGTCCTCATAGCAGAGGGGCTCCAACCCCCTGAGCATTTTAGTGGCCCTCCTCTGGACCCACTCCATCAGGTCCATGTCCTTCTTATATTGAGGGCTCTAGACCTGCACACAGGGCTCCAGACCTGCACACGGTGCTCCAGGTGAGGTCTCACCAGAGCAGACTAAAGTGGCAGAATCACTTCTCTGGACCTGCTGGATCTAGTGTTGTGATGTTGGAAGAGAAAGTATTTTGCCATAAAATCTGTGATAAGATTTAAAGGACTTGGATAATCATCCCATTTATTTTAATAAGAGCTGGTATCACTACAGAAAATATTAGAAGAATTAACTGCCATACAGAATTAATAACTCATTGTAAAATGTAAGTATCTCAGCTATTTCTGCTCTTTTTATTTCAAGAAAAGCATTCTGGCTGGCAAAACTTGAAACAAGCTGTTGGTGTGTTTTCTGTCAGTGACTGTTTTCCCCCTTGTTGTGGTGACTATTTTTGAAAGTTGAGAATGGAGCAGTGCAAGAGACACATTGCAGAATAATAGGTAAAAAAAAAAAAAAATTACATATGCAACTACCCATTATTTGCTTGCACGTTTGCCTTTTTTGAATGAAGTGCTAAGAAGGGGGCGTGAGTGTTGGTGGTATGTGCTGGTGGCAGGAGAACAGCCTTGAGACATTTTCATACGTGCATGGCAGATACAGCCAAAACACCTATAGGAATCACGATGCGCAATGGCCCACAGCAACCTTGCTGTTCCCCAGTGACAGAACTGAGTAAGCGCTTCCCGATTTGAGGTGACATTTAGGGTGGACTGATCTTTACCCATTAACCTAGAGAGCTCTTCCAGGGTAAGAAATACAACAGGGCACTCAGCAGCTAAGTGACCTGGCAGCCCTTCAGATGGTAAATCAAGGTTTGATTTTCTTTGCTGAACAGGCATGTGGTCTTTCTGTGCCTTCTCCCTGCAGTTCTAAGTCTGCAAAGGGAAATATGTGCAAGCCACAGTTGTACAAACGAACAAGTCACAGTGTACACAAAGCATGCAGTAGGCAGAGCTTTGAATTTAATAAGTATGGGTTGGTAGATGAAGCCCATGGTGCTAGTTGTTGCCTCAGCAGATGCAGCTCTTTTCAATTAAGTTTATAAGCAAATATAACTTCTTACATCATTAAAAGATCCCAAAGAGTTTCTCACTCCATGGTGGTACAGTAGATATTGTGTTTTGACTGGATTCTATCCTTTCAATTCCTCTGCAGTTGCCTTTCTTTTTTTCCTTCTTGATCCCTCTTTGGTGCTTCAAGTACACAGTTGGGTTTCTAGCATGAATGTGAAAATTTCTTTTTATTAAGTCACAGCTACCACAGAGTTTGTTTGAGGATATTTCAGGTAATCCAGCAGAAGAAGAGGAAAAATTTTTGTTCACTCCATATTTTTTGTTGTCTGGACTTAACTGAATAACATTTTTAATTTTTTTTTTCTTCCTTTTTTAAAAAAAACAGTTCTCAGATGAAGAGAAAATACAAGCTACAGCTAATATTTACTAATACCTTGGAAGAAATTGTGAGGTAAGATAATAATTAATTTGCTTGATCAATTAAATTCCTGGTCTGTTTAATGTGGAGAGTTATTCTTCTGCTTCTGTATTTGGAAGACACTGAAGAGAACAGAGTACAGCTCTTTTATGGCCCTTGAGAGTTACTGGCACAGTGTGGAGAAATTAAGAAATTTTACAAAAACCAGCTCTAACTAGTGGATGTGATGATGCTGCAGTCATAGTTGTATCCACCTGTATATCTTACGAATTCCTTAAAAAAAGGCTGACTGGTCAAAGTTATGAATTGGAAAAAAATTATTTTCTGAAGGGGCAAAGCAAAGTCAGACCATTTCTGAGTCTTCCTCTCTGACAAAAAAAAAATGTTGTCCTTCGAGCAGTTTTTGTGTGGCAACGGCCCTGTGAATTTGGGGCAGTGACAGGACCTGTGGGTAACAAGGGCTGAGGACTCTGAAGCCCATTGCCGCGCACCCCCAAGGATGTAGTTGAGATAGTAACCAGTTGTTCTGGAGAGTTGCCTTGATCCCCAGGAGCTAGGGCAGGCCATGCAGAGCACATTTCTACTCTCAGCTGTCTGCTCTCCATCGCTCTGTGCAAGTTAGGGGCCAACAGTGCATTGCCTTCCCATGGCAGCAGCAGTCAGGAGATGAGGGAGAGGGAACGGAGTTGGACTAGGAATCCTGACCTTGCAACAGCCCCAGTACTTTGGTTGAGCTTCGATATTAATTTTCAAGGGCTTTTTTTCAGAACCTTCAGTTGTTAAAATTTGGCCAGTCCACAGAAGCAAGGATTACAGCTCAGTTTTTTGTTCTGACTTTCTGCTCTTAGTGACAAAAGAGCTAGGAGGATTGTTTTAAAGGTAATCCCTTAGCACTTATCTTTGGCCTCCAGATAGCACAGTCTGTTGCTGAGCAAGCAACTAGCTATGATGTGTAAAACATATTCATTAGAAGTACTGACAGACTGCAGTTTGGCTCTGACCTCGTGATTAACAGTAGAAAGGAAGGGGTTTGTGTGGGGGCTAAAGTTTTAATCTCCAGCCAGGAGTTGCATGAGTAAATCCTGTTAGAAATAAAAGGATCTGAGCATATGCATTTCACACACCGTTTTGAAAATGTCCCCATTAAAGACTTTGTGTGAATAATGTCAAACCACAACGCTGGTAAATTCAAAACAAAATAACGTGTGACACACTGCATTTCACACAAAATTGTGTTCAAAGATTTTATTTTTAGCTCAAAATGGATTAGATATAATTTTAGAAGGATCTAGGTTTATTGGGGATTAATAATTCAAATCCTTCTCTCCTATATTTAACTTTCTTTACCACTGAATTTTTTTAAAAATTAGTGAAATGTCACTAGTTGTGGGGCAAAGGCAGTTGCTACAGGCACTGCATATTTAGCCCCTGATAAAAGGAATTTTTTTCTTCTGAGATTTTCTTTTTTTTCCCCCCTTTTTTTTGGAAGAGAACAGGCAAGATAATGCAGGAAATTCTACTACTGAAAAGCCAATAAACAACCTGAGCAACGCAGGATGCTGATGTCTTTGTCCAAGACATGACTTTCAGCTTGTTCAAGATGTTTCGGTTTTATAGCTAAGACCAAAATCCCAAGTCCTCTTCTTAAATATCTGCATCTTTTCCAGATTTTTGTCCTATTAGTAATAGTAGCAGTTTTATACTAGGAAATGTGCTGCACAGTTACCTTATGACCTTAATTTTGAACAGTTAATTATGGAATTTTGTGTTTTACCCATTTAGCTTTTTTTCTTTCCCGACTTTATGTAGTGAAGTGTTGTTATAATGAGTTTAATTAAGCAAAAATGGATGTTGGCTTACAATGTCTCAAAAGGTTGCTATGCGCCAATAAATCATAATTAAGTGTATTTAGTTCAATAGTAGGAGCCATTCGCAGTCAAGTTGCTTGTAACAAACATTAATTGTTTCCTTAAATGACAAGCCCTTCCAATTATAAGGAAAACAAACCAAAGCCCGGTTTTGCTAACCAACAGGATGTTTACATTACAAAGAATATCAGTGTTTTATTCATGAGCAGTTATTCAATATGGTAAAAAAGTACTATCTGGGGTGTCTGGAGGGGGTTGAATGTGCCTAATTTTGTTGAAAAATGGTTATTTGTTGTTTTGATGAAGTGTAGTTATGGTGAGGGCAGTGATGTCTGGTGAAATGTAGAGAAGAAGCCCCAGGGAAAGCTTCATGGCTTAACTGTATAGGACAAAGCACTTTGGATATGGACTACTTGAACTCTGCTCATTATGAAGTAAGTCTTTCAGGGCTCAAACGTGTAATTTAGAAGCATGCAGTGAGTACATGCATATAAAACAATGTGATTATTCAGATGAGTAACTACCACACTGTCGCAGCTTCAATCAACCGTATTTTAAAAAGCAGCCAACATTTTGTTGTGTGCCATTTGTGCAACAGTTTGTTCTTACACACGTGCTTTTAAATAATGTTTTTGTATACATCAAAATGCTTATACAGAACGTCCCATCCTGTCTGTAAATTTGAGGAAGCCTTTTGGGGGAGAATGTACTTTAATGTGTTTGAAGAACATGTACCATACACACTGGGCCTTGCCGTGGTTAGTGCGGTGGAGGACAATAACCACAGCATATTCAGTTGCCACTTTTCTGTGGAAGATGCTATGCCATATCTCTTTCCCTCTCACCACCATCCCTGTGCACACACACTTTTCTGAAGTCCACAGGACTGATCGTTAGAGCCAAAAGGAAGGGCACAATTTTGCTTTCATGGCAGTCAGTCAGAACAGCGTCAGCATCTCCGATGGCATTGATTTAAACTTAGACTTTGGGGACGTGCATTAACAGAGGAGAAATGCTGCATCTGCAAGTACTGTGGGGAAAAGAAATAAAGATATCAGAGTTCAATACTGTAACACTAGGATTCGTTTGAGTCCTATTTCCACACAAGGTAAAAGAAAGACTTCAGTGTAGAACTCTGTCATTATTTAACCAAACATGGAAAATTAGAATTATTGTATTTATTTCTCCATTTGTTGGTCTCAGTTATTCCAGTCTTCACAATAAACAATTCTGGGAGAGAGGGATTAGAAGCAGCTGCAGGCCTCCGTGTGATCTGAAGCTCACAGTAGGAGTATAAGGAATTTAAATATCATTCATTTTCTTTTCCTTTGCTCCTCTTCCCCCCTTCTTCCCCATGCCATTCTGCATGGGAAACAATCAGTCATTCAGAGCCATGGACAATGACCCCCTACCTTTCACAGCCCATATCCAAAAATCCTTTGGCAAAGCAGACCTGGACTCCAGCTAGCTCAGCGCTGCTGGAAGTCACATTCTGTGCTGTCAGACGCTGGGATTCATGAATCACAGGCTTGCACTGTACAGCAAGTACCTTCAATCAGTTGTCAGAAACAGTGGCTGACCACTGCCTGAGCACTCTATATACTTCCACTTTTGTTGTAATGCCTTTTCATTGCTCACAATGAGCCTGTGGAACCTTGGTGGAATCGAGTTCCTTTCTGATTAAAATGTCGTTGCTTTAAACCCATTTTTGCAGCAGAGATGCCAGCCTGAAGGGCGCAGCACGGCCAGGGTACACTTCTGGTGATTGATACAACTTCACTTCCTTGATGATTATCCCAAATAAATGTCATTGGTATTTTCAGCCACGATGTAGATGCCCTTTACGTCCATATAAATCTTCAGGGCAAGGAGAAAATTGGCCAAGTCCAGACATTGATCTTGTGAGGTAAATTGTACCTAGGCAGCAGGGGCTCCATTGATAAACAATGAAACAATGCAGATAACTTACCATCTTACTTTTAATCAATGCAGCTTCTCACAATGCATTATTCCAGCAATGGGTTTAAATCACTGTGCACTATAAGAGTTGTTTTCAAAACCTTTTAATCTAATTGGAAAATCTTCCTTTCTACTGGTAATAAACACTCACTAAACTGTCTGCACCTAATTGAGCTGTAGTAATTTATGTGAGCTCCCCACTGCTTTTTCTCCCTTTAATCAGACAGACCGCTTTATGTCTTTAACTAATGAAACCGAAGACTTTGCCAAGTAGATTTGATCAAATGTCACTACTGAATAAATCTTCATTAACACTGACATGTCCCACAACCTCCCCATGTCCTACTTCATCATTAACTCAGAGCAACATCATCATAGAAAGGTGATGGCCACTACTTTATTTACATATATTATCAAGCAGTAGTCATCAATGTCACACCAAACAAGAACGGGAAAAGACAATTTATTGGAGCTTTTTGTCAGGTTTTAATAATAGTAACCAGAGTGATGCTCTTTTTCTTAGAAAGGAGATCTCAGTACCCTAGATGTGCTTGAGAGGCTACCAGCTGCCATGTACGTTCATAGGAAGTTTTCCCTGTTGTTGTAGCTATTCAGATCGGTCCTTCCCCTTGTATAAATAAGTATTACTTCCCACCTAGCAGTGCCTTTCAGAGGTACGCAAACTGGCTTAGGTGGCAGGAACTGTACAACTTCTTACCGCAGGAGTATCAGTGATCAGATGTATGTTACCTAGCACAAACCCTCTGAAGGTATGGCTGGATACTAACCTAAGCAACAAGTGTCATTACTAAATAGAACAGTAAAAAGTGGTAGACAAATGTCAACCAGAATTAAAGTTATGGGGGAAAGAGAAGTAAATAAGTCTCCAGTGATGCAAATCAAAAAACTTGATGGTGCAAGAAATATTTATTTGAAGAAATGAGAGGTGGATGTTAAGTGTTGTGAGAGAATTAGTGGCAGACAAAGGTACTGGAACATCTAAAGATGTCCAATGGGTATCAAATAAAATGACAAAAATGTCATTTTTGGATTTTCCTCATTGATTGACGTGACATTTTTAAACATAAAGAAATCAGAAGTGCTGAAGGAAATACTCAGAATACTGGCTGTAGGTATTTTACTGTGCTCTCACCGTTAACACCCCATATAAAATTGATTCTGTACCACTTTTCACTGAAAAGTCAGTGGGAATGAAGCCTTTAGAAAGTCTTTGTGCAGCTTGTCAAGCATTTAGTAAGTGGTAAAAGACAAAAAATATAGGAAAGTGAACTTGTTACGCTTGGGAATAGGGATGAGTACTGAAAGATGAGCTGGGAAACGCATACTGAAATGGAGTTGGGTGACAGGGGCTGTGATGACAAGGACTTTAATTTGGTAAACCGGACAAGAAAAAGCCAAAGAGCAGCTCATAGTGGCCAGTGATATGGTCATATAGGTTAAAAAAGAAAATCATTTTCGCAGCTGAGTTTGTCAGAGGTCTCGTGTCTGGCAGGTAATGAAAACAGGACAAAGATGTTGGCAGACACGCATGCACCCAGCTGCACACACTTATTTTTGCAGAAAAATATAAAATGTGCTGTGATTTTCAAGACAGAACAGACCCACTGACCTGGCCCAGTGTTTTCATTGAAAAACTGCCTGAGCAATGGTTTTGCAGAGTGCATGCACTAATTGAATTATATCTGCTAAACTCTCCAAATATTTTCTGCCTGCAGCACCTATGGGTAAAAAACTGTCTTAACTGTCTATATGTGTGCATGCATAAACATGTAGTGGGCCTGAATCTCTCTCTCACAAACACTATGTTTGAGTGCCCTTCTGAGCAGTTCTGTGCTCCCTTCTGCTGTCAACATTTTTGATTGCAGAGAGTGACAATTCAGTCAAGGTGAGGAAGAACTTGAGCTGCAAGAGAGAGAGAGTGCATCTAGATTTTCTTTAGGCCTTTGTCCACTGTTTGCAACTTGTCATCAAGGGATAACTTGTTATCAAGAGATAACAAGGGATAACTTTTCCCAAGGTTAATATTAGCCCCTGGAATGTGTTTAATAATCATTGTTTTGCCTTCTGTCCTAGACAAAATATATAAAATAAATGTAAGTCATAGATTACTTTGGAGAAGAGCTGAAGCCTGGCCAGAACTTTGTTTGCCAAGGGAAGATTTTAGCTGGAGAGAGCTTTGTTCACTTGCATTCCTAAGGGTTTTATATTGTGTAGCTCTAATGCTGGAAGATAAAAGGAAAAATCATAGGAGGTGATTCATGTTACAGGGATTATTTAGGTTCTGTGTTTCTTTAATCATGAGAAATAATGCCACTTCTGTTGTACAAAAGTACTCTGAGTGAGGAAGGAATATTGTCTAAAAGGTGAAGATGAAAGTAAGTTTGCTGAGCATACCTGGAAAGGCAAGAACAGGTAGAGGTTTAAAAAGAGAGACATCTGCTAGCCCGTGGTTAATACTATTCATTTTTTAGACTGAATATACCCCCTACATCTATCAAGTATATTTCAGAAGAGCTTGATATCTGTCAAGCATATTCCAAAAGTGCATGATTTTAACATGGAAATAATTTTGTTCTGGTGTAGATACAGTGACTTGGGTTTTGAAAGCACTGTTGACTGCTGTTGTATTTTGGCCTGGTAAGATGCGTCTCTCAATAGCTAATGTTTTATGTTGGCAAGAAAGGATGTGGGTGGATACTCTAATCAGTGCTTAATAAGAATAGCTATGTGGTCTGTCAAAGAAAAAAAAAGAAAATCACTTCTGGAACTGCTGAGCTACTCTGTAACAACTGTAGAAGTCCTAAAGTTTCGGAAGACTCCATGACTGGAAAGTACATGGTATAGATATACACATGCTTCTGTGTGCATGTACATATGAGAGAGGGTTCATAAGTTTGTGTAATTACTCATGTTACATCCCTCTGTTACACTTGATCCACTATAAGAAAAGAAATTACCTTGCTTTCAAACACCTGGCACACAAATAAACGCCAGTTAAAAAAAAAAAAAAAAAAGTGTATATGTAGTTTCTGAGAAACAGATATCACAGAATTCCATTCATCCATAATTCATCTTTCTAGGTTATTATCTCATTTTTAAAGAGGGCATCCAGCACACCCATTAAAATATGCACATGATCCATTTGGGGTGATTGCCTGCAGTCACTGCTTTTCCTTGTCTTTTCTTCTGGTTTAGCATATGGAATGTGAAAAAGATGCTCTGATCAACTTGAGTGTGCATGCAAACAGAATCAGAGAATAGAGCATGTTTTACAGCTTACGCTGTGTACTAGAAACCTAGAACCTGTAGGTCAACGACACAGTTTTATTTCTCTTTCAGTGATGGAAGAGAGAAAAGGATGAACTACAAGATGATCAGAAAGCATTTTTCCTCTACTGCTCCTTAATATACTATTCTCTGTAATATAAATGCTGTAATAAATCATACTTTCTGTTTGTTCCCCCCATCTTGGGGTCAATGTTTAGCACACTCTGTGGAACTGGCTTTATTTTGTTTCAATGAAAGATTGTGAATGTGCTCCAGCCAGCTTATCTGATTGTTTGTTCTGCTCAGCTAAGCAAACCATGCAAGTGTGCCTTAACTAAATTATCTGCTGCAAGTCTATAGTGATGTCATTTAGTAGAGACTCCTCCATCTGTTTTATTTTATTCCCTTTCTTGTATCTTTTCCCCACTCATTGTTCATCAAAAGTGATTGAAAACAAAAATAATCATAAAAAGAAGCTTTATACAGTTTATCCCAGCAAACATCTCTGATCATAATTCAAAGAATAAGCTTTCCTGACCTAAAGTCAATTTATTAAAACAGACAACTTTCTTGGCCTTCAAGTAGTCTCAAAATTAATAAAATGAAAGGATTACTGAGCTGACTGTCAGCTATTTTCACTAATTTTATAGAACATGAAATGTTACCAAAGCTCCAGTTTTGATCAAGAATAATTGCAAAATTTAGTTCGCATCCTTAATTGAACTTATTTAAATCTCAGCCACTAGGAATAAACTGTGGGCAGATTTCTTGGAAAGAAGAGGTGAATGGTGAGAGTGGAACAGAACAGAAACCAATTTCAAAAGTATTATACAGCTACAAGAACCTGCTTAATGTATTTTATTTCTTTTGTGTTTCTGAACCACTCTGAGTATCCTATGCTAAATCTTTTTAGGGACTGAGTATGAGAAGGGATTCCCAGCTGGACAGGGAGACTGATGACGTAAAAAGCTACAGCTGAGCTATCATCACCCAGTCCTCTGGGAGAGCAGAGCTTAACAAGAAGTATTCTGGCAAGTGTGAAAGACTGCTTCTCTTTGATAAGGAATATCATCAACCCAGCAAGATACAGATAGGTAGGTGAAAATTTGCAGGTTGCTTTTGTAACATATTCCACAGTTTTATTTTTCCCATTGTCATATCACGCCCTCAGCACGATAGTCTATGTTTTGCTTTCCATGATGGCGTGAAAGAAAGCAAACTCAGTTTCAAAGGACTCGTGACTGAGATGCGTGTTTTCCCAGTCTTATTTGCCTAAGAGTCTTCCTTGCCAAAGAATCTTTAAAATAAGTCTTGCTGAATCAGGGAACACTGTTATTTAAAACCTTCCCTCAGTTGCTAAAACACTGAGGAAAGGAGTGGATGAGAGGATACCTGCCTGGAGTTACAGATGTGTCTGCCTGATTAAGAAGAAATATCAACCGCATTTCGTGGAATTGTCATTTCTCAAGATAAGATGCAGGTGAGTGTGCACAGCCTGAATCTAAAAAACTACATGAAGATAATTTGCCACTTACTTTCCTTTTGAAAAACTTCTCAATACTTTCTAGAATTGCAGAATTACTTCTATGCAGAAACAGAATGAAGAATGAATTCAATGATGAATTCACTTGTCCTAAAAGTGAAGCAAAATCCACATCTGTAATCTCTTTCAAAAATATTTTCCTTTTCAAAGTTAATTTCTAGCAAGATTTCAGAAAAATGTTGAATTTTGTTGATTAGTTAACTAATGTTATGCTGGTCTGTTTTGCTAAATCAGAGATAAGATTCAAAGTATCTCAGGCTCATGAACTGCCATGAACGGTGCTTACTTTGTCGTATGGAAGAAAGAGAAATTAACTGTTAAGCTTAAATCCAAGTCTGAACTGATTTGAAGAGGTTGGTCATAACAATTGTTACCATAGTTCGGTTCAGTATAAAGGCAGCTATCTGTTGTGTGTGTCTAAACTTGGATGGCAGCTGTTTTGTGTTGTAGGCAATGGTTTGAGATCTGTTTGGAGCAGCAGAAAACATAATCAGTGATCTTTTAAATGGAAATTTTTATGTGGTATAATTAGTACTTATAAATGACCTTTGAAAAAGTTTGGAAGTATCAAATTCTAAACAGATTTTATAAGTTTTGCCTAAATCACCAAATTCTTTTAATTCTGTTAAATTTTCTCAGATAATAGGCTTTGTCAATATTCTTGGTAATTCTTTTTCATAGTTGAATTGAACAAATAATTAGCAGATTTCTTTCTCCGCTATTTTGGTCTTATTTTATTACCTAACCCAGAGTCTGCTTAAATCACTGTGTTCCTTCCAGTTAGTTATAACACCAAGCTGGGCGGTGTGGCTGACACGCCTGAGGGGTGGGGTGCCATCCAGAGGGACTTGGACAAGCTTGAGAAGTGGGCCTCTGTGAAACTCATGAGGTTCAGCAAAGCCAAATGCAGTGTCCTGCACCTGGGGCAATCCCCGGTATCAATACAGGCTGAGGGATGAAGGGATTGTGAGCAGTCCTGAGGAGAACGACTTGGGGGTACTGGTGGACGAAAAGCTGGGCATGAGCTGACAATGTGCACTTAAAGCCCCAAAAACCAACCCCATCTTGGGCTACATCAAAAGAAATGTGGCCAGAAGGTTGAGTGAGGTGATTTTACCCTTCTGTTCTCATGAGACCCCACCTGCAGTGCTGCGTCTAGCTCTGGATTCCTCAGCAGAGGAAGGACATAGGCCTGCTAGAACAGGCATAGAGGAGGGCCACAAAGATGATCAGAGGGCTGGAGCAGCTCTCCTGTGAGGACAGGCTGAGAAAGTTGGGATTGTTCAGCCTGGGGAAGAGAAGGTTCCTGGCAGACCTTACAGCAGCTTTTCAGTTGACTTTTCAGTTTCAGGGGGACAAACTTTTTAGCTGGGCCTCTTGTGATAGGACAACGGGTAATGGTTTTAAACTAAAAGTGGGTAGATTTAGACTAGATACAGGGAAGAAATTTTTTACAAGGAGAGTTGTGAGACACTGGAACAGGTTGCCCAGGGAACTTGTGGGTGACCCATCCCTGGAAACATTCAAAGTCAGATTGGATGGGGCTCTGAGCAACCTGATCTAGTTGAAGATGTCCCTGTTCATTGTCGGGAAATTGGACTAGATGACTCTTAAAGGTCCCTTCCAGCCCAAAGTATTCTATGAGTCTAGGATAATGCATTTTGCTCTAGAAATCTCATGAATAATGAAATCATAAATTAATTTATTTTTTAAGAATTTACATTTTAAATAAAAATTTTAACAGATAGAACTACTAGTGTTTTAGGAGGGATATTTGTATTATTTTCTGATGTTCTGCTCTATACTTACTTTCTTGTCCCTCGATATTAAACTTCCGCAAGGAAGACACATGCCAAAGCCTGTGGTTGGTTATTTCAATGTTATTAGTATTTGTAATTACTATGGGAAGAGTATATATCTTTTCACTTGGCTTTCCCCAGTAAAGTGCATTTTATGCCCAGAACAGTGCCATTAGGCTTGAAGCAGAAAATATGACTAAGTGTTTATGTTTCATACTAATGTAATTTCAGAGAGTAATAGGACATCTCCCTCAAAATCTTTTTTTTTTTTCCCTAGATCAATAAACTGGAAAAAAATATTTACTGTACCAATTTAGACTTAAAGCTATAAATACTGTTTTCAGCTAAAATGAATTTTTGTTTTGAATTGTTTGTTTCAAATTTGATTAATTTACTTGTAATGTAGTTTTATCCCTATTGCTTCATACTCGTACATTTCTGTTGCAGAAGGCAAGCTGTCCTGTAAGTTAGTAAGCATTAGCCATACCTTACAGTGGAAGAAAGAAGCCCAGTTGCTAACTTTCCAGTGGGATAACTACACTTCAGACCACATCAGTCCATGGTCAATGTGTGTTTTCTAAGGAATCTTCATCTGCATAGGGAAATATGAAATCAACTTTTAAATTGAGTGAAAGATTGAGTAGAACATAGAATGGTGATATGATTGACATGTGAAAACATTTTCTTTGTGAAAATTATTGGTGTTAAAGGGATCTTCCATTTGTGAGAGAAAAGTGATAATAAACTGGAAAAGATGGGCGAGCCAGTCTGAAAGGTAGCACTTATATGTTGCAGTGAGAGAGGTAAAAACTATTAAAGGAGTCATTCTCTGTCCTTGATCTTTCAGGCAAAGACTCAGAGTGCAATCTCACATACATATTTAAATCACAAACATCTTTGCTTGAGTTAATTGTCTAGACTGCCTTTGTAGTCAATGGGGAGAAATTGGCACTTCCAGCAAGGGATTCACCTGACAGACTATCCTTGAACGAGACGAGTCATGCCCCAGATGTGCATCTCCAAGTGTCTAAATTTGGCTGATACGAATCTTGTCCAAATGCCTTCTGTAAAATATGTTTTGTTCATTCTTGGGCAACTGCAGTCAGAGTTAGGCTGGTGGGCAAATTCTGCATCACAGCTGAGCCTCCAAGGCTGCTACTGAAGGAAGACTATCAGGCCTGCATGACCTTAAGCTCTGTGAAGTGCCAGAGTTTGAGATCATATGCCCTAAAGTACTCCCTTTGATTTTTATAAAGTGTTTAGGAAAATCACTGTGTCTTTTGTATCTACAAATCAATCAAGACCTATCCAGATTTACTGTACTCATAGATGTTGATGTCCTCTGGATAGAGTTATAGTTAAGAAGGAGGAAATGTTATACTGAAGTAAATTATATATATAATAAAAATTATAGAAAAGAACATAAATATAAAATTTAGAAAATTTACTAGCTAAGTGGAAGGCTTCAATTTTTATGCCTCCACATTATATATCATTACAATTCTATCCAGCTGTTCATTCCTTGAAACTTGGTTAAAGTGCTATATTTAAAGATTTATGGACTAGTTTCCTTACAAATATAGTATATAATTATCTGTGACTTACAGGCAGACAATGGCAAAACTGAATCACTGTCATTTGTGCCTTGGAAGTAAAAGGTCACACTGTATTTATATTTGCTTGAGTTTATGGTATTCTGAACACATGAATTTGATAAAGCATGCTGCAATAATATTTTGTGAAAATTGCAGAACACCCTGAAACCAAATGTCAGTGATCAGCTGTTCTTTGGGAATTGCAAGAATTTAGTCAGCTATATTTTTTTTTCTTGGAATCCCTGTGTGCCAATTTTATGTCAGTTCCTGGGGATACCTATGTGAAAAAAGATAGATCTGTGTTATTATTTACAGGCTGCACAAGTAAACTAAAACATTTAGAAGTGCTTGTTGTTTTTTTTTTTTTCCTAAATAAAATGTAGCTGAAGTGTAAAACATGAAGGTGATGGTTTTGTTCCATATAAATTCCCACTACAATAAGGATAATAGATGATGATCCACAGCTCAGATTAACAAGATAACAAGTCAAGAAACGTCAGGTCTGATCGTCTCATGTGTTGAGTTGCTGACATCTGTCTTTCCCTCATTTCCTAGGGTTTTATATTTTTTTATGTGGGTAGTTTTCTCTTGAGTTACACTTGCAACCAACACATGCTCTCTTACCCGCACATTACTAGTGCGGTAATAATAATAATAATAATAACTAGTACAATAACAACAGCTCAACAAGTTCTTTTACTAAAGTTGGGTTATGCAGTGGATCTTAACAAAACTGGGCCCTGGGTACCCTGTAGCTGAATAACAAAGACTGAACAAACCCCAGGTTACAGCTGGTGCTGAAGAAGATGTCCATAACACAGAAAATAACTGGTCTGTCACATAAAGAAGCCTGCTTGGGAGGCTCGGTGTATTTTGAATTTGGTTGAGTGTTCTTTTCTGATCAAACTGCCAAAGAGGAAAGCAGGTCACCCTGGCTGTGTTTTTGCACTCTGATTCTAGCCTTTTGAAGTGTTGAAAAATTTTCAGCTGGTCGGCTTTTATCTTGAATTGAATTCATGCCATGAGTCCATCTAGGCTGTTCTCAATACCTCGCTCCTTGCTTCCTCCACCTCCAGTCTCAAGATATCCTCAATCATCACTCACTGACTCTCAGCTTATGCACTAGGGTCTGAAATACTGAACTGTAGCTGGAGAGACAAAAATAGCAATCCTCCGTCATTTACCAGCTTGGCAGGCCTCCCAGCCAGCCGTGCACAGATTGCTCTTCCCGCCTGTGCTTTGAGTGTGTCTCATGCAGTAATGGCATCAGGGCACCCTTGGCACAGCTTCACTTGGCTACCGTGAAGAAATGCTTTTACTGACAATGTGTGATGTGAAAGAGAATCACACTGTTCTACTTAAGCATTGGCTGTGGTTTGCCACCATTTGACTGACCCCCTGCTCTAACCATCCCTCCTCGTCCTTTTCACTCTATCATGGTTTCTTGTCTCTTAATAACAGAGGCTGGGCCAGCCATCCCCCCCATCATGGGCTTGCTCTCTTTCCAGTAATATGTGGTCACATGAACATAGCAAACTTCTGGGCTCTTAAGACAGAGTGACACTCATATATTCATCATTCTCCTTACCAAATAGGTTTATCTTAACAGCAACCATGCCATTCCCAACCTGAAATTTGCCCTCTCTTGGGATTTTCCCCCTACTCATTCATAACTCTCTGTCGTCAGTCATTACTGCTATTGCAGACAGCTCAGCTGAACAAAGCACGAGCCTAAACCTTGACATCTTTGTTATTAGAAAGGCTAACTAGCAATACTGCAACCTGCAGAAAGCTATAGCTCCTTCACTGCTTTTTGGAGACATATGCCACTGTTCTGCACACAACAGGAAACAAGTTTTGTGCTTCATGACCTGTATGCAGCTGCATTCTTGCTTGTGGGACCACTGCCAGGCTCCAATTTATGCTGCCACTTAGTATGGCTTGCTCACAAAAGTCATTCAGGAGGTCAGCACACACCCACACGTGCACATACATACCAAAGACAGCCAACACTTGCAGTACCAATACACAAATACCATCCCAAGAATGTTGTAGGGATTTTTTCTGAAGTTTCTTCCAGGACAGTTCCATGGGCATGGTTGCTGAGGAGCTGCCTCACAAATAGCCCCTCAGTGCACCGAGGGCAATGTCTCATGTTGTGCTGTCTAAGTGCATGGAGAGATATAAGCAGTATGGTATGTGACATAAGCAACAAGTCCCGTGTGATTATGAAATCTGCCAGTTTCATTTGTAAATGAAAAGTAACATAGCATTGCTCGTGTCCTGTATTAATGATAATGGAATGACATAAAATTTGTATACTACTTTATTTTTCTTTTTCTATCAATCTCACAAGAACTTAATAAACTTCACAGGATTAATGGCTGGAACCCTTAGCTAGTGTAAATTTTGGTCATTCAGCTGATGTAAAAAAGCTGCTTTGCTTTTCTGCATCTGATCTAATCTATTTTAAGACACTGCATTTACTTCAGAGGAAAACACATAGCATCACCCAGACTTATGAATGATCTCCTCATGTAAGGCTGCTTTAAAAGGCTCTTATAAGAAAAGCAAAGTGCTCTTCTTATTCCTTGTTATTATTCTGTTTTAAGTGTAGGATCTCAGGAATGGAGAAATTTTGCTATCACAGATATGTACGTGAAAGCGTGATTACTTAATGCATACTGCCACGGAGGGATTCCTCCCGTTATTGCAGAATATGACAGCATGACTGAAATGAGAGGATGACTCTGACGCAGAAGAGGAATGGACCTTGCTTGGACAGTAAGTCTTGGTTCCTGAAAATAATTGTCAACTGGGTTGATTTTTGTCTTCAGTGAGTAATGGCTTCAGCGCCTTGGCTGGTTTCCTAAAACCATTCAGCAGGCATCCTGGGAAGTGCCTCTTTAATCCAAGTCTTTTCTTCTCATCTGCAGACTGCCTCGGGATAAGTCTCAGTTGGTTGTCGGTTTGGGGGCCCACAGTAAAAATGTTCAGTGTAGGGAGGCTTTGTGCAAGACAGATGGTTCTTATTACAGATCTTTGCATTACAAATCGAGGGTAACCGATCACATGATGGGGGGTCTTGCTCTTGCTTTCTCCTTCCAGGCAGGTGTCCTTCATACGAAGGTGGGCTCTCAGGCTCTTTTGCAGCCAAAGCACAAAAAAATTACAGGAAACATGTTGCCCCTTTGGGGTACCTGTGATACAGTCTGACCTAGTATTTTGGTTAGGTGCACAAGGTATGGATCTGATGGATCTGAATACATCAATCCATCTGAGTTTGAACAATTCTCAGCAAATAATTTAGCCAGGAGAGAAGTTGTTATCTTTACTTCAACCTCTCTAATGGAGTGACTTTATAACCATATGCCGTATTTCGATGTCACTGATTTTATCCCTACTCATACAAAGAATTTTATAAGAAGGTAAGAGGAGTACTGTTCAACAAACACCATTTCTTTGGAGCTGCAGTACGTACTAAACAATTAATCATCTTTTATACAGTCTGCTTTTCTCCATTTTGTTGCTTTACCTTTTTTATTGCTGGATGTTCAATTAAAGTTAAAGGGACAAGTTTCAGGTTTGGTGCCAACATGGAGCTCATGAATGTGGTTTTGCAGCATGAAATATTGCTGCTGTCCTCAGAATCAATACATTTTGGATAACATGGCTTTCCAGATTTTAATCTAGTTGGACAAAGTCTCTGCGTTCCTCTGTCTCTCCTTGCTGATACTGATCGCAGCACATTTAGCCCCAGCAGATGGGAAATATGCTCACCACTTGTGGCTGATGCATGGTTATAAAACATTATGGAAAAGGGCTAGGAGGCATAATGATAAAGATCAAATTGGGATTTTGTCCTATTTGCAGCATTCTGTGTGGACAAAGTGTGTAGAATTATTTGTGAAGCAAAGACAGAGTAAAGGCTGTTGCTGGGTGTGTCTTTTTTTTTTCTTCTTTTTTTTGGTGGTGGTGTTGTGAACATTTTTGCTGCTCTTTTGTATGCAAGTTCATACCAGGACACCAACTCTGGCCTTTAGAAATTTGAAGAATTTCAGAGCTTAATTGAAACGTTACAGCTTGGTTCTGTATCTGGTAATCTTGCCTACATCAGAGAGTATCAAATGTACTCCTTTATGTTGCTGTTCTCCTGAAACTCTCAGCAATATATGCAACAATGTAAGCTTTAGAATGTCATTCTCCTGTTTTGCCTGATCCCTAATTACTTCAACCTGCAGTAAAATGTCAGTCTATCTAATTATCTGGTTACCCCTCTTCTGGGTCCAATATGGTCTGCAGGTGTGCACGATAATGTGGTTCGCAAATCTGACTGACCTAGTGCACCTTTCATTTAGTAGACTGGCCTTTAGCAAAGTTGGTCAAACCTCTTGTGTCTTCAAGACACTGTTATTAATTTGAACTCCATCAGGCAAGGCTAGATCTGAAACTTTAGCAGACTACAGGGAATTGTTGAGACTAAGGCTAGAGAATCCTATCTCGAACTAGAAAGAGTGAGTCCAATTACCTAGGTAAATCTTAGGCTTTGGGGCTTTTTTTCAAAATATCTGGGCAATCTCTCAATTCTGTTTTAATTGGTTCTGTAGAACTAATGTACAAAAGGGAACCTACTGCTTTGTTATTCCTACGTAGCAATGTTGTATACATGTAAGGGATCTCTTACTACATTTGGGGTTTATTCTCTTTTTCTTTTAGAGTTTTTTTTTTTTTTTTTTTAAAAAAAAAGCCCTTGCTGCTAAACCATCAGATCTACATTGTCCTTATTTTGATACCTCTCAGTAATCAATACAGTAACTGCATCTAAGCCAGCTAAAACCACTAAAAAAATGCATCAGGCCTTAACAGGAGCCTAAGCCTGTTCAGCTTGGGCTTGATATGCAGCTCCTTATAATGAATGAAATTAATGAGGAAGTGACTTTTCCAAATGTCTCTCCAGTTTTATATTTGTACAGTGAATGTCCTGGAGGGCTATTATTAGGTGCAGGAAGAGGTATGCTGTGAAGATCCAATAGTCGATATACACTCCATGTACTAACAAGAATTAGTTTGCACAAGTGTGCTGACAAGCTGGGACCTGTGGTGAATGAACACAGCTCGAGCCTGTGGAAATGTTTGAGGATTCAAAAGTACTGTGTTAAACTTGAAAGGGTGGGAGAATATCTGTGCACTTCCTAATTTTGACCAGAAGAGGAAGTGGAAGTACCATCATGAGAAATACTGTTCCCACAATAGTTTTCAGCTGCCTGAGAGTACAGTACAGCTTGTTGTGCAATTCTGTACTCCACAAATCTAGTGAAGCTTTGTGTATAAAGCTCTTCTAAGCCTCCAAAGCACAGATGATTTTTTATATAACATTCTCAATAACACACAGGCCCAAACTGAAAGAGGAAAAGATACCACCAAAGCTAATAATTAAAGATCTTGAAAGCTAAAAATTTTGTGTCCTCTGCAAAATTTTGTGTTATGGGAGGCAGAACATTCGCCTCATAAATTCGAGTGAGTATGCTTAACACTTAATAATCCAATTTAAACAATCAGGGAATCAGGTGTCCAGCTCTCAGTGCATGTCTATATGATTTTTTTTGATTCCTATAGGAACTTCTGAAATTCCCAGTCCCAATCAGGTATTTAACATCTAGCATATTACTCTTACAGACTGCATCAGAAAATACCTTGTTCCTGTATAAAATATTAGACTCCCTAGATTTTTATATAAAACATTTTTCTTTTAATCAGAAACCCCAGACACTTTTCTTTTTTTTTTATTGGAAAAACTGAAAAAATGATACCCCAAAGCATTTTTATAGATAACATTTAATAAAACTGAGATTTTAGGCTTTTTCCTCCCATATCTTATGGTAGTCTCCAGTTCAATTTTCTGATGGGCCCTAGTCATTTTGGAAAGCAAACAAATGTGGGAAAGCTGCAAGCATAAAATCAGAGGCTGTCTGAATATTAGTATTTCTTGTCTAGTACTGATAGTGTGTCATACAGCAGTGTAATACTAGGAATTATATGATAGGTTTGAAACTCAGGGCAGAGATGTTTTATAAGAGGTGAATCCCATATGACAAGGGTAACTATTTCACTTTAAGCATTTTTGCTGCATTTGAAATGAATAGCTACTTACTTAGGGAAAGGAATAATACATTATTTATTCTCTAACATGATGCTACTGCCTGTGCAATGAAAACCTCTGACCAAATTGACAAGGGAAGCTGGAACAGTGGGGTGGGCACAGGCTAAGAGCATCATATTCATTACAAATTTAGACGGTAAGATAACACCTTCCCAATGAGAAAAGCTGCTGAGAAACCCTGGCCTTTATTAATGGGCCTCATGAGTCAATCTGCAGCAGTGATGTATCATGCTCATTTAGGGAAATGATGTGCTGTGAAAATGCATTATTTTAAAGAGCAAGAGAGTGGATTGAACAAGTATACGCCATAAGGAAGCTCAAATCTCTCATGATGTATGCTGATTTTCGGGTGGTCCCCATTTGCATGGCTGTTTAAGCAAGCACTCTAAATGGAAATGCACTTGACATTTTTGTGACTAGCTGTAATCAAACAGCATTAGAATTCAGCTGATCTCACAGAAGATGATTAAACAAATTCCTTGTTCATTCCCAGTTCCTTTTAATGGGAAAATGGGGGTAGAAGACATGTTGATGAAAGTGATCCCAGATGGAAAACGGTGTCTTAAAATGAGCTTGGAGAGAAATGCCAATTTCCACCTCACACCCCCTACCTCCCCCATCCTAATGTAACAATCCCATCACTGTATTATGTTAATAACCACAGGAGCCACCATTCACCTATGATTGTCAGGCACTCTTACAGAACAAATATTCAGTGAAAAGCCTTGGGATTTGGCGTTACACTGACAGTGTGCTGGGTGCTAGATGAGAGGAAAGTTACGACTGGTTTCCAGAGCAGCTGTATTTACACTTTTCATATAGTGAGTGTAAACTCTCTAGTACCTAATAACACAGTTACTTGCCCTCTTGGTCAATAATATTTAAAGCATTGTATGCTTTTCAGCATCTGCAAAACTTATTGTTGCAGTATATGAGTAACTTCTGTATAGAGTCCAGTATCTGCCATAAAACACTATTGGACTTCACAAGCCTTCTCTCTGGACTTTCTAAAGGTTAAAAATCATTTGAGCTACAGCAGAGCTTTGGTTCCTTGTGCAGTACTTTGGGAGATATGTTAATTTTTCTGGGCATTCATTTACTTCAGTGAGCGTTTTATTTTTTACTGTTGTTAATACCAGTGGGATCCCAGAGGGTGAATGTCATCCTTGTTATGCTGGGAAGGCAGCATGACAGGAGGAGGTTTTGCAGGGTTTTGTGAAGGCAGAGTTGAGATGCAACAAGTCTCCCCTGGGGCTGTGGCTTTAGCATCCCTGCAGCTGGCAACACCTGGCTTCCCGCTCTGCTGCTGCTGGAGCACTGTCATCTGCCTCGTCCCACAGGACAGCAGCTGTCTTGGCAGCTTGTGGGGCAAAACTCATTCTGCGGCATAGGAGGGAGCGATCTGGTTGTTGTCATGATGTTTAGGACCGAGCCTTATTTCTGAATCAATCAGTGGCCGGGAGCTGCATACATGTGTGCATGTGTTTAGGATGGGCAGCACAGGGCCTCAACATGCTTACAGACATTGAAAACCAGAGAAACCACACAAAGACGATATAAATTGTTAGCGAGTTAGCTCTGGATGGGAACACATGCGGGCACAGTATGGAGAACAGATGGACATTTCTTTTACTTAGGAGAAATAACCCCCGCCCTTTGCGCAACAGCAACAGCCTTTGGAGCGAGGTCTGAAGGAGGAGACTGGGATTTGAGCTGGGATTTGTAGGACCGAGCAGAAGCTGGGCAAGTTGGAGGGCCGATGTGTGCCTGGTGGTGGAAGCTGAGGGTCCCTGTTGAAGCACCTGGAGAGCTGGGCCAAGCACAGCTTCAAGGGGTTATAAACAAGGGGGCCCACTCAGGGCTTGCAGCTTGGTGAGAGCTGCCACAGCTTCATTTGCAGGGCACCCCGGTGCTTGGTGTCCTTGCAGGGCAGCTAGGAGAATGGGAGCAGCCCTCCTCAAGAACATGGGGGCGTCTCAACAGGGCTGTGGTCTCAGAAAGGAAGGTCAGACAGGATGGGACACCCCTCGGAGGGGTGGCAGGCCCTTGCCAGGCTGAAACTTTCCTTGCCTCCCCCAAAATAAGGCCGTGAGGTGTGGGCTGCCCCAGGTCCCTTCACATGCCACAGCAGAGCCCTTGGCTGTATCCCCGTGGTCTACAGCTGCTAGAAATGCCTGTAATAGCACTTTTCTACATCTGAATGCAGAAGCTGGTAATTCATAAAGGTGATCTGAGAGGGAAAGGTGGGTCTTTCACCTGTCCCTGCAGAGCATGGAGTTCACGGGCCTTCAGGAGTTCTCCCCTGAAGTAACTGAATGTGCCAGCCACCCCCACCCCTTCCTGCTTCCCACAAAAGGCTGCCACAGAAAGAAAAAGGACTTTGAGCAGGTGAACAAGCAGCTGGCACTGGTAGTTTCAGTGCTTGCCCTGAGGAGTAAAGTGTTTTGGTAGGATAGCTCTTCATTTAGGTATAGCCAGGAAAGCCTGCTTCTCACAAAAATAAGAAACCAACCTGTTAGCTGGTCAAAGATCTCCCAGGTTTGGGGTTTGTAAAGGTCAATTCTACCCCGTGCTAGACAAGAACAGTTTCCTGTCACAAAGCCAAACACTTTGTCTCAGTGAGGGACGGGCTCTCCCCACCAGGCCTCCGACCTACAGTCAGCTTCTTGCCTTGGGAGGGGATGGTGTCTGGGGGGGAGAAACAATTCTGTCAGGTCTGAACTGGAAGCTGAAGGGGTGGAGTGGCAGACTCACAAAAAACAAGCCCTTGCTTATGTTCATGCTGGGGTATTCTAGCTCAGGGGACGCTCAGAGGCAGGGGATCATGCCTTTCCTCAACGGCAAGTTGCCACTGGTCAGATTCCCTGTGGCGTTTTGCTGAGGTTACCACTAAAACACCCTGTGGTTCCCCAAAGAACTGAGTGAAAGCTATTTTTTTCCTGCAACAGATACATCTATACCTGCCTGGATAACATTGATATAATTATTTTTAATTAATTTTTTAAATGCTAGTCCTGCCTACTGTCCTGTTACCAGCACTGGTAATGCCATCAAATCCTGTGGTTCGGTTGCCACCTCCAATTGCTGGCTGATTTAATTGGAGCTGTTCTGGTTTCCAACAGTTTTCTCCAGTTCACAGGAAAATATGTTGTACTTTTTTTTTTTCCCTTTTTTTTTTTCAAATCTTTTCATTTTCTTGTTGCTGTTCTTCAAAGCTAAATGGATATTTTATGGTAAATTATGAAATGTCTATTATTCACCTCAGCTCCCAGAACAGCTCCAGAAATGTCGTTCTATTCTCTCAGGATGGATATGCTGTAGCAGTAATCATTTGCATTTATATAGCACTTGTCATCCCAGAAACTCTAAGTACTTAGTGAACTTTCACTAATTTTATATATCTTCATTGCAGCTTCTGAATTTATGCTGGATGATCATTGTCAAAAGTTCCCTTGAAATCAGCTGAGTATCGCATGATCATGAGAGTCAGATCTGATTACAGTTTTGGGAACCCTGATATCCAAATGTGTACAGCTCCTCTCTGAAGTAAGTGCTGACTATCTCATCACTCTTCATGTTGTTTTGGGGAAAACCGAGTTGCAGCATGTTCACAGAACAAATCTCAATTTACACAGTGTCTGTAGCAGGACATGGACCAGAATTTTTAATCTTTATTCTACAGACTGTTGCTCCAGCTGCTCAACTTCTTTGTGCTTTATTTGGGTAAGGCATTTAGAAAAACTTGCATTTACTTAACCTGATCTCTGCATTTTGCCCATGTTTAGAAGATCAGATACTAGTGTCTTTCTCCTCTACTCTTCTGATGAGACTGCATAGGTCTCCTCAACATTGTTAGGACTGAATGAATGTCAGTGAAGGCAGACAGTGTTCTTTTGTGATTGTTAGTAGGCATGTTACTTTCCCAAAAGGAGTCAATCAGGTAATTACATGACCAGGCAAGTTTGTGTTATATATACAGCAGAAAACAATCATTCTGTTGGAGCTGTTCTGGTCCAGGCTGTGCTTAGAGAGTATGGGCTCTGTAATGATTAAAAAGGATCTGATTAAAAAAAGCTTACAGTGTATGCAATACTGGTTTTTACTAGTCTGACTTAGTTTTGGGTAGGAGGCAACTGCTAAATGAGGTTAACATGGAAGAAGATGAGTAAGTGTATGTTTTATACCAACTCTTTTAAAAGATGTAGGGATCATTTTAATTTTGTCAGAGCCCAGATAGTTATCCGTATATTGAGTGCCATTGTTTTGCAGTTAATGTATATTTTTAAAAAGGTACTTAAGTTAATATTTGAAAAAATGAAATATTATGTCAATGTCGACTGTTTCTCAATGTTCAGTGTGGTCCTATTACTATCCTGAGAAGAGCTGAGGAAGTCTCCTTTTTTACATTCTGCATCTTTTATATCTTCTGTGTTTAAAAGTATTCTCTATCTGCTGCCAGCTTTTCTCTTTTTATTTAAAAAAATTTTTTTTCTAAAGATCTTTTTTCTGAAAAACAACTTTCTTGTCCAAAAAGTGCCACTTGATATAAAATCTAACATACAACAGAACAATTTGCTCAGTAGCAGCCCTTTTATGTTTATGCTGTGTGCTGTAGCATAGAATGTCTCTTTGTGTTTGAGTATCTGCTCTTTGTAGTCTCTGTGAAGAAACTGATAGGGTGCATATTTTCTTCATCAATGTGACTGTCATTTGAATCTGTGGCCTGTCCTGGTGTATTCTTTCTTTTTCTTTTGCCATGGTTTTATGCAGAAGAGTCCAGTAAGTCTTACCAATGAAACAGCCTCAAGTTACACCAGGGGAGGATTAGATTGGATATTAGGAAAAATTTTGACACTGAAAGGGTTACTAAGCATTGGAACAGCCTGCCCAGGGAAGTGGTTGAGTCACCATCCCTGACAGTATTGAAAAGAGGGGCAGACATAATGCTTAGCAATATGGTCTAGTAATGATTTTTGTCAGTGTTGATGGTTTGTCTAGGTAACCTGAACGGTCCCTTCCAACCTAGACAATTCTTTGATTCTACAATTCTGTTGTTCCAATATGGGTGGTTAACTCTCTGAAACTCTCTGAGACTAGTGCCTTTACTACAGCACCATAGATTTCCTTCACTTTTGAGTTTCAGTGAAAACTCTTGAGTTTCATTATCATTGCAAGACCTGAGTTGCTTTGGCAAATAGGCACAAAGCCCAGAGATTTTTGAGAGAAAACTGCTACCATGCTTTGCAGAAAATGTATTTGTGTATGTATTGCTTAGTGTGCCATCGAAGATTTGAGTTCTCTTAATGAAAAAGGGATAAGCTCCCTTTAACATAAGGCAATGGGGTAATAGCATGCATTTGGGAAGTTACCACAAAGCAACTGAGGCAAAGCAATTTGTTTCCATATGGTACTATTTTGCATATCAAAGCCTTTAAAAAATACTGCAAAAAGGCAAAGAACACACATAAGTGATTACGATAGCTATTACAGCAGTCTCCCCTCTGAAATGTGTTTAGAAATGTAGATAGATTAAACCTTTTCTTCCAAAATTCATTGTTTATTTCTTCTCCAAAGAGATTGACCACTTTTCCTAATTAAAAACTGATTCTTCCATGTAGATATGCAAATTTACCCCTCTCTTTTGGGCTAGAAACTTTGAGGAAGTATAGCCTTATGGTAGTGTTGGGCAAAATTCCAGTTCACATGCTTCAGTGCAGAATGTGTCTTTCACAGACTTTGCATCCCATATCAATTTGTGTATTTGAAACATACATAAATTTCTCCATATCTCCTTTATGTTGCTTTTTACTGATTCTCAACCAAGACAAGATACAACAGTAATGAACTCTTTTGGGGTGAGATATTCCTGGCCTCTTTTCTCAAAGCATACTGCAGCACTGTACCCTTTCAGTAGCCCTAGTAACCTTGCTCCCAGTGCTTCATTGAAAATGCAACCGCAATTTTTTTCAGCAAGGGTTCTTGAACTTGCATGACATCAAGTAGATTTTTGAGCAATGTCAATTTAATGATGGTAACAGTGAAAGAAAAAATATGCAGCTCTTGAGGCTCCTTTCAGGAGAGAAGGATGTACTTGGCCACCTACTGGGAAGACTGGGGGTCGGGGGAGGGGTGGGGAAGAAGCAAATAAAACAGTTTTCAAAGTCCACATTGTACACTTGCATACACATGAAAAGCCTCAAGTGATTGGTAATCCTCACGGATGAGTAGTTGTGCTACACTATGTCCTTTCATATAATGCATTGGGAAAGACATGAGTTGATCATTTCCATATGGAAATTCCCTGAGTATGCAAGGTCATTGTGAAAGATAAAATGCGCGTAACCAGAAGGGACTGGAAAACTTTTGAATCTGTCCAGTTGTCTAAATTTCCAATCCTCTGAAGAAGCCAGTGACATTACAGTAGTTGCCACAAGCTGGAAGAACGGCTGTGAAATCTTTCTCCTTAGGATTTCCTTCTGTACTGACTGGAAGCTGCTGTTATTTAATGGTTTGTATATAAGGAGCTGGTGAAAACTGTGCCCTTTGGTACTGAGGAAGGTTTGTTCTTCTAGTGGTTGGAGATTCTGGTGGAAGTGTGTTCTGCTGCTGACTATGTGACACCTCTTATTTAGGAAAGGAAGGGCATTGAACATCTGGATTTTCTTTCTGAACCTCTTCTGTATGGTAGAGTTCTTTCCATAAAAAAGGTGATGCAGAGTGTGTGAAGACAAATGTTAGTTACTTTCCCTGTGAAGGGGACCGATGTGGGGAGCAGCAGGTTGCATTAGCAAGGCCTTCTAGGCCTCCTGTGAAGCAACCTTACTGGCACCATCACATTCCATTGAGGGAACCCAAATAGGGACTGTTTGCAGAAGCGTTGGACTTGCAAAAAAGTTTCCCAGACTGTTAGTGTTTGCCAACAAATCTGTCTTGTTTTTGTAATTTAGTAACAGCTGCTGTCTTCATTATCACTTCTCTTATTGCAGGCCTTTATCTGAGTGATACTGCATAAGAATTTGCTCTACGGCTCTGAAAAATATCTGCGTGAAACAGAGCTCTGGATGGTAGTGGTTCATGTCAATTTTAAAACAGAAATAGCACTTTTAATTAAAGCAGACTTACAAAGATTGCAGTACATACTAAATATCTACTAAAGGCATATTTTCTGTTCAGGATAAATCACTGTTCTGTTGCCAGTGTTTGAAATATCCTGATAGAGGGTGCTGGTGCTTTATTTTGACATCTAAAAATGGGTCAGCTTCACTTGCCTTTGTTTTTAAATCTCACCGGGTTTTTTGTGTTGATAATAAACCCTTAGGAAAAGGCTGGATTTTGCCCTTGTTTTGTAATGAAGTGTGTTAGGATCAAGTCCTGCAACAACATCTAAAAAAAATAAAAAGATCTTGTTTGATGGGCTGCTCTTTTTAGGCAGCTGTTACAACTCAGTGTTAGGAAATGAAATGGCCTGTAAATGTCATAGTCTGTGACTGGAGGGATCAGCAAGAGAAGGAAGAAGCAGCAAGATGTAGAATGTGAAGACATGGTGCCCTTAATATCCTTGACATCTAGTATGAGAAGACGAAAAGAAAGAACAGAATAGCTCTGTTGAAATGCCTGACCTATGTTTTCTTTTTTAATTTTAGAGAAAATTGGAAAAGAAAATTAGTCCAGACTGCCTGGACAAAAACATAGTGTTTGTTGTTTTATTGTGCTGGTTTGGAGGAGGAGGAACAGACTGCCTCCTAGGGGCTTCCAGATGAAGCTTGATCCAGGTATATGGTCCCATCTGGAGACATCATGAAGGTGGCCCAATCCATTAGGGAGGGTATGACCACTTTGTTTTTGCTGAGCGTAGCCAAATAGTGAAGTCGGGAGGAAAATCACGATCCTTTCTAATGACATTTATCTCCTGCCAGTTTGCCCTCCATATTTTCTTATGGTAACAACACTAGAGATTAATGTCCTTTTACTACAAGAAAAGTAAGGATTTGCTGATAGGCCTGTAGGTGGCTACTGTGACCCATCACTCCAGAAAGACAAGAAGCTACATAATCACTTTCTTGATCGTGGTTTAAGACTGTGGATTGAACTTCCACAGGAACTAGGACCGATACAAACCAAAGCACTTCCTGTGCTAAGTGAAAAGAGCATGTTTCACTTTGTCTTTCCTAACATAATATATAGCAGTCTGGGTATGTGTCTAATAAAAACCAAAACACTCCACTGCACATACTTCCACCCCTGGGGGAGAGATGAGGACATGAAGACATGACAGATATTACTCATGTCGCTTCATGAACTGATGGAAAACACTCAGGTGCCCAAGTGATGAGCATGGACATAAGACCTTAATAAAAGAGAATGGAACAGAAATTGACAGTTGTTTTCCATTCTCATTATTCCCGGGCCTAAAATGTAGATAGCCCATGAAAGAATATTCCTGAGGAAAGGTACAAACCATCTACAAACAATGTGACAAAAGCTTTTTCCACACTGCTCCTAGGACTCCTATTTACATGTCACTGTCCCTGCTGCAATGAGTTGTGGCATAGATGCATCTCCACTGGGAAGTGTGAGTATGAGGGTAATGCGTCTCCTATCAGCTTGTATCATCTTGCTAATGTGCACCATCGGGACTCATGTGAAGCTAGTTCATTTTCACACCTGAATCCTCTGAGGTCAGCACAACATGCATTTAGACTGCCATGTGAGGAAGGGTATTAAGACTTGGAACTTTGAGTGTGAGAGCGCAAAGGCTTCTGCTGCTCTGCAAGTGCCTCTGCTGCTAGAGAGGATTTTCCATTGGATGTCAGCAGTACTGCCTCATGTCTTTGTTGTAAAAGATTGAGGAAAAAGAGATCAGTTGAACATGTAAGCAGTTGCGATGCCCTGTGGCACAGGTGTTCAGCATTATTATGAAAGCTGGACTATTATCTTGAAGCTAGTGTTGAGTTAATACTGTATCTGGTTTGGTTGCAGAGTCACTATAAAAAAGGAAGTCTTACCATATTTTTCTGTAAGTGAAAACTTTGAAAAATGTAGTTTTGGGGAGATCTGAAATGATTTTTTTTGTTCCTGAATCAGTGGTTGATTCCTGTTCAGATTAACGCAGAACTGCAGAACATTTTGCTCTGTAAGTGAACTTTTTCTTGTCTGCAATCAGAAGATCAGTTGCTTCTCTAGTATCTGTAATGTCAAAGATCTGGAATGGATACTTTGGCTTATCACTGGTGGTTAGGCAGTGCTGAAGGGAACTCAATTTCTTCTGCCAAATGAAGTGGTGCAAAGTAGTAATGGGCTTTGGATGCAAAGGTTAGTTCTGTGATAATTCGTAATTTATATGAGCTGTTACAAATATTCCTGAACTGAAAAATCTAAGTGCAAGCTCCTTGCCTGTTTTGATAGGATGTTTGCTCATGTTTGCTATGCTTGTGGAAATGTTTTGGATGTGTATGCCACCTTTAATTGTTTGGATATACTTGCACAACTGTTATCACATTTCAGCTAAGTTCTCTCTCATGCAGCTTTAGCTTCTATGTTGTTTAATGGAACATTCTGCCTGTATTTTTAACAAATATTTTTCAAATTAAGAGATTATACTAGTCTCCACCCTACCCCAAAAAATCCTTTCTTGTAAATTAACATCTCTTGCAGCTACTGATTAAAGATAACTACAGCTTGAACTGGAAAAAAACAACAACCTGAAATTACAAAGATAAATACCAGTTTTGGAGAGACTTAAATAATACAGCAAGCTATAGAAACCATAGATATAAGATTAACATAGAAAAACACTAATTGCATTCTTTGCTATATCTTAATAGGACATGGAACCCCAGGAAATTAAAGATGCTCAGCTACGTAGAATTCAGATGCTCTCCCAAAAGCAGAATAAATCACTTGAATAAATCACATTTTTCAATCATCAAAAGTACAGCTGGGTTTGGTTTTTTTTTTAGTGGCTTTGGTTTGTTATTTTTTGTTTAATTTTGGTTTTGTTTTTCAAAAAATACCCCAAATACTTTTGACAGCAACGTTTCCTGGTTTGGGAAGCAGAAATTATGGACTGGAACAACTGTCATCTCTTCAGGTGCTTAGTATCCCAAAAAGGTCATTTCAGCAACTGCAAATAGTGAATAGTGAGGCTTAGGGAGAGTATTCTATATGAATCCTTTTATAAATTGCCTGGATGTAGATTTGTATGTGCTATTTAAGATTCATCTGATCTAATTAGAATGTGAAAGCTGCCCCTCCAAAATTGCAATGGGGGCACAGGGTGGGAGTTGTGTCTGGGACATGGCTTCTGTGTGAAGCCAGCAGAAATGCATTGTGCATACCTGGAAACTCCAGGAAAACTTCCTATATGGGCACAGACTGGTAGTGAGGCTCTTCATGTGCCAAGCTCTCTTGCCAATGCATGAAGAAGGGATAAAGATTAGCTTCTGGTTTTGATGTGGCATTTGGACACAAATAAGGGTGTGGCTTAATATCTTGAAATGGCATATTAACATATAAAATAGATGAAGATGAAATCACAAAAGCATTTGTTCCTTTTTGATAGTGGCTCCTGGCTTGGATTCAGGCAACTGGACAATGAAAGAGGAAGCAGACTGCAAATCCTTGACTTTCTTCCAGCACTCAGTTACTGGTCAACAAAGTCTCCAACTGTAATATTGTGAATATTTTTTATGCAAATGCTTGTATGTTTGTCTTGGGAATTAAGTGATCATCCAAAACTCATTTTTTAGGTGACTTCACAGAAACCTTGTAGAGAAGCACCCTGGTGCTTTGTTGGATAGGACTAGGTTATATGGTAACGTTACTACCTCATCAGTGCAGCCCAAAGACTTTGTCATCAGTGAAGCCAACAGAACAGATCCTGTTTCCTTAGGTAGCCAGTATACCTCAGCTGGCTCAACAGTATTTATTTGTGGCTGGAGCAAGGGGCTTTTCACTGTGCTTGGATTGCAGTGTTTGTTGGGGGGAACCCTGCCAGGTACACTGAGCACTTCAAATAACTGATCAGGTGCCTACTGGAAGCTCTGTCACCAGTTTCAGTCAGGAATCTTATTCCTTACCTTATGAAATCTAGACTTAGTTTATTTACTGTCTCTGAGAAGTCATAGAATCATAGAATGGTTTGGGTTGGAAGGGGCCTTAAAGATCATCTGGTTCTAACCCTGCCATGGGCAGGGATACCATCCACTAGACCAAGTTTCTTGAAGCCCCATCCAGCCTGGTCTTGAACACTTCCAGGGAAGGGGCCAGTTGTATCTCCCTGAGATTCGGTAGCTGAGTGGCTTCATTTTCTAAAAATTTGCTCTTTTTCCTTCATCACTTAAACTTCATAGTAATGCCATTACACAAAATATTGAAACAGCTCTGCCTTCCCTTTCTTCCTGCTCTTTTCTCTGTCAAACACCCCTATTTCCTCATTTAAGTCTCTCTTCAGAATGTCCCAGCTTTTTCCTCATTCTTGTCTTTGCCCTGTCTCATTAGGTGTCCCTCACCCTTTGCACTTTTCAGGCCATCATACTCACTTCAAAGACATTGCTGAGTCCTGAGAAATGTATAATAAAGTAAAATTTATAGAGGAGGAGGGGGAAATAGGACCTTTGGCTGGCTCTCTGCTTTTTTATTAACAAAATACCCTTTGGTAATGAAGACTTCAAGGGGGCTTCATTAGGGTTTAAGAAGAGAACAGCATGAGAGTTAATTACCTGGAGCCAAGAATCTGAATTTTCCCTTCAGCAGTCCAGTACTACGCTTTAAAGGCAATCAATGGAGAGTTGTCTGGCAAACATTCAATCTTTCCTTGAAATGTTCAGTGTAATTAGAGCCTCTCCTGTCTGTCATGAGAAGACAAATTGTTTGTGGACCATTAGCAGTTGAATACTGTAGTATGCCTTCAACCTTTATCATAATTATATTACCAATATTCATGGAAATTTCACAAACTGAGAAATGGGAACTTATTACTAAGCTAATTGTTTGGTAATGAATTGCTGCTGTTCATGGAGAAATACTTATTTTTTTCCTGTTCATTTTATTTAGGGCCCTCAGTATTTGCAATGCAAACACAAACCAACTTAGAAGCTTTCTGTAAAGGAGTAATCTATCCCATGGTTGTGCCTACTTTTTGCTTCTAACTAACTAACTAACAGGGGCTATGAACCACTGTTCAGGGGAGAAAAAATGCCCAAAACTAACTGGTTGGAAATCCACAAACATGTCATTAGTTTCACAGAAGCTACTGTCAGCTGCTTATGGGAAAAAATATTTTGGAGTTTTTCTTTGTTTATACTTTGATGCTTTAAAACCATTATGCCTTTACGTGTCTCACTTGCCTGATAAGTCATAATGTGATTGCTATAATGCAAAGGCATACTGTTGCCTCAGTCCAGAAAGAATGCTAGCAGACACATATGTGTGTGGGATGGAGACTTGGTGGAAGAGTTGATTTGGGTTTAGGGAACAGTAACAAATACTTAATCATTTTTAGAGTGTCTCGGTAGTGATAATCCTTGTCACTGCAAGCCTTTGAAAAGCGATAAAGAAGTTTGACTCAAACAGCCAGTTAATCATATTGAATAGGAAAATGAGTGGATAGATGAGTCAGTTCTGTTTGCTTTGTTGCCTTCAAAGGAGCCACTGTTTTATAACATTCAGTCATTAAGTAGCGTGTGTGTATGTGCAGTCACAAGAATGATTTTTAATATAGAAGGCTGACCAGGTTCAGAGTCAGCTGCAGATTAAGTACTTAATTGTCTGTAAAGTGGAATACTTAGCATGGCAAAAGAAAAAGAAAGCATATCGCTAGGCCAAGTTGACCAGGAAGTTTTGGATGAGATGCCAAACGTGCAAACTGCAATTCAGCTTTCTCCTTCCAAAGGTGAGGGGCAGAGCGAATACTATTTAAAAATTGTGGGTTTCAGTAAAGCTGCATATGCATATGCCAGCTGAGGGTCTAACCTAAAATATCCAGCTGTATTGTGTAATTTCATTCTATAAAGCATTAAATAGGGAGTAATAGGAATGCCTTCCCATTTAGTACATTAGATCAAAGTAGACTAGGACATAGGACTTGGTATGTTTGGTTTTTGCTACCTTCTGTCTGTAGTGCTGTCTTGTATGCTAAATTTCATACTGATGGTGTGCGATACCTTATAGAATGGAACAGGACATGCCCTTTGTCTACCTTAAAGAAAAAAGGTGCGTGTTTCTGTGTGTTGATACTAAGTAACTAATCTTCATCACATGTTTCTTTTCATGATATATGTACTTATTATTAGTCTCTGATACAGTGGCTATTCTCACTTCAGAATAAGACCCATTTCACTGTTCCCCTCCCTGGACTGATTTACATCCATTACATGATATTTTGTGTGTCAGGTGCTGTTCAGAGCAAGCATGTTTAAGTCTGTTGTATTGACATGCAGCCTTTCAATTGGTTCCCTAGTCATGGCAACTTCTCTTCTCATAAAGCTTTCCACGTAAGTGTGCTTTGCTGCTTCTCTTACCTTGTTCTGTGTCCTGTCACAGTATGCTGTCCCTGGCTTCTCTCTTGTTCCCTTCAGCATGCAGTGTTCCTTGATGAAAACGTCCTTTGTTTTCCTCCCTGCTGTTTTTTGACTACTTCTTTTCTATTATACTCTCCATGGTTTTGCTTCCTTTTTTTTGTTTGTTTGTTTTCTGTCTGGGAAGCCTATATTGACTTTCTTGGACATTAAAGACGCTCAAAAGCAGTTTGAGAAACATATTCAGAACTCTTAATTTCCTAAATGGTGTTGTGAGCTTTCTTTTCTGCACTCAGACAATTCCTATCCCCTGTGAATGCTGAAAGCATGGGACTGCCTTGGTTTTTCATTTGTGGTGTGTTTTTTTTATTGGTTTATTTTAAATTTTGTTTTGGTTTTTTTTTGTTTTGTTTTTGTTTTGTTTGGTTTGGTTTTTTGTTCATTGGCTTTTCCTTTAAAATGTGGCTTGCAAACTGATTAGCTATTATTGCAGCACAATCCATTCATGAGTATAAAGTAAAGCCTTGATAAATCCCTGTGCAAGGGGTACACAAAATAATTTCTGCTGCTCAGGTCCATGGTAGGAAACTGAATATCTCCCAGACTCTGGTCAGGGCCTTCAGCCAACTTTCAGGTCCTAACCTAATTTGAGGTAGGATTTCTTTTGCTGGGACAGAGTGTTGGGGCTTATGTTGTCTTTCTGGGCTTTCTCAGTAAAGCCTGATGCAAAAGACCCAAGGCAGAAATCATGTGTTGATCCTGGAGAGAGACAAATGGTGTTAGAGCTGCCAGTAGAGCGCAGTAATCCTTTGCTTGTATCTCTGTGGCTAGGTCTCCAAAACTGCTTCCCATGTCACTGACTTGTCCTCTGCTATGTTTTGGTACTGCAGTGGCTGATGGAATGGAAGGAAGCTTATTAGTATTTGGAGTGTGAATTTTAAAATAGCTATTGAGACAACATCCAGCAAACAGGCCACAGGAAAATGGAGAGGTTCACAGACACAAGCTGTCTGCATCCTAACCAGCAGGGACTAGGAATAATTTTGTATTTTAAGGAAAAAGCTAGGGATTTAAGATTATATTCTTCATAAGAAAGCAGTCTAGGAAATTATCCTTTACAGAGAAGAGCAGACATCGTTCATCTTGGTATAAAGCAAATCTTCCACACCAGAACGATGTACAATGTATGAAGGTTGTCTCCGTGTAGTGGAGAAACATACCAGAATCTCACTGCCAGGAGACACATATGCTGTATGTCTTCCCTAGATCACTGTGGAATAGCAGACAAACTGGCTCAATAAGTAGCAAAACCACAGCTGCTCTGTGTGGTAGCTTTCTTCCCACCTGGCTGTAGCCAAATCATCATGTAAGCATGTTTTACAAAAGGAGCAAGACTAGCAAGCTGCACATAAACATCTTGAGTGCTTCCAGCTGATTGTGTGAAGTAATCTGGGTGAGAGTGAGATTTTTAGATACTGGTACAATGAAAGTGTGTAGATGTTGTCCCTGTTTGTTTTCAAAAGTTTGGTCTTTTCATGAATAATATATATATAATATATATATTCTTCATATTTTTCTCTGCTCTGTATACTCAAATTATCTGGGAAGTTTTCTCAGTCTTTGCCTTTAAAAAAAGTTGTGACCTCGAACAATGTCTGATCTGGGATTGCAGCCCTACCTTGTGCCCAGATTCTGCTTCGTATGTGTCTGTAGTTACAATTGTGCTGCTCCCCGTTGCTTGTAGCTTGCCTTTTTGGACAATTGCCACCCATTGATTCTAAGTAGGAATGTTCAGACTGACCTGCCTTGTTAATAAGTGCTAAAGAAAGGGGCAAAATGACCTCTGTAGCTCCAAGCAGGAGCTGCCACACCAGTAACACATCACCACACTTTTTTTTCTTTTTTTTTTCTTTCTTGAGTGCCTGCTTGATGAATCTCTTCCAACAGCACCAGTTGTATAAGACCTGACTGTGGCTTGGAAATAACAATGCTGGAGCTTTCTCAATAGCAAATATCTGAGGACTTTACAAAATGGCATAGATAACTGTTCAGAAGAAATGTGTGAAATATCAGTATCATAAATCATGATACTGAGACAGTGATTATGACAAAAACTCACTTGTACTTGAAATACTCTAGTAAGATCAGATGATGTTTGACGACACAGGCATATGAAAAGATGTATGTCTAGGGACTAATGTATAGTTCTTCCCATTACATGTTTGATGTCATCTAAACCCATTTGTAAAAAACTTCTAGGAAAAATTTATTGTAAATAAAATTTGCTATGCTCTTCTTCTGGGACACAATGAAAAGGCAATTGATGGCCTGTGTAGAGTGATGATCGCAGAGCACATATGAATGCCGTGAGTGTGATATTATTTGTCTCATAGTCAAGGCACAGAAGAGCTGAGATACATGGAAGTTACTGGGGCTGAGGGGAGATATTGGGTTGTTCTGAAATTAATCCCTCATTTCTTTCTTTACTTATAGAAAGACTTAGGTTGAGATTTTTCAGAAATGTCCAGGGAATCCTGTCACTGCCTTTATGTTAACTACGATGGATGTTTGTGTCTCAAACATGATGACTGCTCAGATCGTTTGTAGGTTTCTACCTCTAACTCTCAAATAAGAACCATGGCTTTGGGAGGTTGCATAAACACCACCCAAGTGACAGAGCGCAGCTCATGTCCTAGCAGTTTTGCTACTGATTGCTGTGCTGTATGTGCTGCATTCCTAGTGTATCCAACTTGTTCATCTGTTTTCCACTTTACGCCCAGATATCTGAACTCAGGTGCAATTTTGAAGTATGAAATGCATCTGCAACTTTGGAAATTGTGGGCTGGTTGAAATATTTGAGTGCTCTTTCTACAGTTTTCAGTGCCATTAAAATATTTATGGACTTCTCCAGGACAAATTGACATACATGAAGAATCTGCAGGCATTGGCAGCAAGGATAACAGGTGTATTGGCCAAAGTTAGCCAGATTTTGTTTTGACATGTTAGAGGCAGCTTATCAATATGAAGTCTAGATAGCCTAAGGTAGACTTTAAAAAAAAAAAATTGACATGTGACTGAGTTTGGTCCATCAATGGTGGACTAACCTACTCGTGATTCATATTGCCCTTGTGATTGTGCTATTTGGAGGCTTGCTGTATGATTGTATCTTAAAACCTATCCCATTTTCTGTTAATCACAACTTTTGGGATGTTATTGGCATTGGCATTTGTTTTGGAGTTTTCCTTGATAAGGTCACGTCTGGTGAGAGGAAATGCAACCCAAAATCAGTAAACAGCTTATTGATTCTCAGGCAACTAATGATATTCAAACATCTGAAATTTTTTCCCTGTGAGGGAAAGAGTTAAAAGCTTAACTTTTAACTTTTTTTTCCCCTTTAATGTAATCTACTCAAAAGTAAGGCAACCTGACCATGTAAACTGTGACATAATAGTGTCACATCCGCCCCCAGCCCTGAGGCTTGAGTAGTGGTTCAACTGTTAAAATGCAGCAACAAATAGACTTACAACCTGTATAGAAGTTGATTGATGGATCTTTCCTCCCTGTCTAGATCTGATTTGCAGATACAGATGTTTATTCTCTATAACCTCCCAGATTTCTTGCTAGGCTGAAAATTCTTTGGGTAAAATCTTAATCTTGTCTGTCTAGCTTTAGGTAATGACTATCGCTGTTTCTAAAGGTGGTGCTTTTTGCTTTGTTTTTAATATTGTGTTCTGAGAGCCTGGAGATATATACCTAGGAGACACATTTAAAATATTTAGCTACAGTATGTCTTGGTTTAGATTAACTAGCCTTTTGCATGTAATACGCTACAAATAAAGAACAGTACTTTTTGCAAGCTCTCAAGCTCTGTTATCCCTCTTCCTCTCTTTCCTCCTCCCCCCCCACCCCAAGCAGCAAGGAGAAGTTTGCAGCCTGTGTATCTTGAAGTATCCCTTGTGGTGCCTTTGTAAGCAGCATCTTAAAGGTTACTCCTAGAGCCTGGCTAAATGTTACCAGCTCTTTAGGGAGAGTGACAAAGACACCCGCTAATGTGGAGCTGAAATCTTTTAAGTCTGGTAAACTTTCTGATAATAAATAAGAAATACTTTGCCTCTAATATTTCATTTTATGCTTTAAAGTGCACCTGCTCACCTGTGCTTTACAAGCAAAATTGAAAATTAACAGCTTCTCATTAGTATTATAAGCCTTTTGGGAACATCACATTTCAAGAAAAATTATTTATGTCTGTGGATGAGTTTTCAAAATCACAGAGGGTAAATGGCTTAGGAGAATGATATAAGGGTGCACTTTTGGCTTGTTTGTTTGAATCAGGAACAGCTGAAATTTTGTAATCTTAAAATTACAAATTTACAAATCAAAATTTAGAAAATATGAGTTGTAGAAACAATCATGATGGCAGGCCATATTGCTAACCTTGATTGTGAAGGGATGGTGATCTGTATCACCTGGGCAGGTTACTTTCCTAAGGACATCTGGGCAGGTGAAGGAAGCGAAGTCATCTGAGCTGAGGATTTCCAGAAGGTGAGGTTTCACATATGAAGGGGCTGCCTTGGTGAGTACCATGGGGTGAGTGTTGTTTTTTTTTTTTGTTTAGCTAGGACATGTAATGCAGGACTGTGTGTGCATTGTGCACTCTCTGATGAGGTTGCAAGTATTGCACTATAAATCCTGCAACTAGTGGTTCTTATCTTGCAATATTTCAAATTTAGTTAGGATTGTCAAGGAAAGTGGGCATGTGTTTTGCTCTTGCATGTTCTTTCAGATTGGAGTTGCTCTGAGTGGTACCTCATAAAATGCCTTCTTTCTCTAATAGCTTTTGTTTCTGGCTGATTGGGTGAACTTCATTTATAACACTTGTAGCTATAAATAGAACAAGTTTTCAATGAACTTAGCCATGATTTTTTGAGGGTGTAAGTGCTGGCATTTCATTTCTGGTTATGAAATTCTGCTGCTGTTCAGACATTTAGGCACATAAATGTCTTCATATGCACTTTATTTCAACATGATTATAAACTTGCAACATTAACAAGGGAAACAAGATTTAAAGAGAAAACACAAATGCATCACAAATGCTAAAATAGTGTAACTTTGAAGTTCGCTTATTAGATCACTTATCTTAAAATTGACTTTTCAACATGTCTGCGGCTAATCCTTGTAATTTTGTTGCCGCAGCAGGGAAAATCATCCTATGATTTTGCATCTGTATAAACTGGAGCTTCTGGATTTCTGAACTGATGTGTTGAGTTGTTTATGTCCTTCTGCAACTGAGAGAGATAAGCTGCATGTTTCAGGATATCAGGGTTAGGTAATTAGATCCAGGAGTAATTTGGCTAGAGATTTTGGCAACTCAGGTTTGTGTGTGTATATACACCTCTGTATATACAAGTGTATGCTCTGAATTTTTGTCAGTCTGGATCATCTTCTAGGTTAGCTAAGACCTCTGAACAGCCTCATAGGGTGATTTAGCTTTGGGGCTAAACACCGTTTGTGTGTAGAGCCTCATTTCCCCTCCTTTTCTCATGGGAGAAATAATGGAATTTGGTAATATCAGTGCATGGATCTAGACAATGAGAAAAGGCTATGCTGTAAATGGAGCATTTATGGTGTAACTGGATGGGACTCAGGAGAACTGGAGCACGTAGCTCTCATTGCCATGCTCTTGTAGGCCCTTCTGAGAGTCCTAACCATAACTGTTGCTCATGGGCACAAAACTGAGTGGGGGCTGGTGTAACAGATATGAGCTAAGAATTGCTCTCTGAGAATGACCTTTTGGATTCTCCGTGACACTGCTGCATTGTATTGAATAGGTACCGTAGGATTAGTGGCATCATTGGGTAGCTGGACTCTCAGGAAGCAGGAGGATATTCAGTGCTTAAATATCACATCACAAATATTGTCCCTTCATATACTGACTGATTTTTAGAGAGCCTAGCAGCATTTGCTGTGGCCTCGTAGAGGCCAGCATAGGTTTTTCAGTCAGCTGTCTTTACTTGTACACATACAATCCTTTGGAGCGTGTCTGTCATGCACAAATCTATTTTCTGATGTGAAAAATCTATTTTACCAATATTCCATGCAAAGGAATATGTTCTACATGAGCCCATTTTGAAAATAAAGGATGTGGACGGAAAAAACCCTATATTTGTGCCATTTTAATTTGCATGATCTTTTCAGAGTCAGTTCTGGATTTTCTATCACATGGAAGATCTTGCCAAGAATTCAAATTTAATTGTAACAAAATAAAGTAAAAAAGTAAATGAAAACTTGCAGCCATGGCAAGCACAAAGTGAACCCTGCTACTGATACTGTTAATCAGCAAAATAGGAACTCTCTGATACTCAATTTGGAGTCTTAGAAAGCAGGCATTCTTTGCTGCGGTGCCAGGTTCACATGGAGGATTGCTCCTCCTAATGTGCATGTGCCGGATTGCTTGCTTACAGACACTATATGTGATCAAAATATACATATTCATTACATTTCTGATAAATGATTAACATATTCTTAGAGCTCATTAATACATGTCCATGTCCCTGATGCATGTGCATTTATGTCCTTTGGTGGTCTTCAACAGTCTTTTGCTGGTTGAACTCAGTCTTCACACTCGCTCAGCTCGTTCCTTTTTGCTTGGTTTCAAAACTTCTTCTCTGGAACAATACTGCAAAATCAGCTTATTCTAGTGTAACTTCTTTATCTATTGTGCTCAGGGACACAGAGTCTTGAGACTTCCCCTTTTTCTAAGCAAATTTGTAACTTATTTTGCTAGCATAGCATTGCAAAGCTTTAACTGAACTTAGTAACTATATATTCTAAGAGAAAGGGAACCATATTTTACACTTGGTATCACTACTAAGCAAACAGAATTTCAAAAGCTAAGTGCCAAATTAATCTCTGATGCAAGTCATTTGAATCTACTTAAGATTTCTCATATATTTAACACCAGTAAAGCAAAATATTTTAAATAAATAAGCTATATCAGACTTGCAGGTTTCTAACAAGAGAGACTAAAAAAAGTCTAGGTTATTTTTCCCATCTTTATGAAAGTATATTCTTTTTCTCTTTTTTTTTTTTTTAATGGCATCTCTTTATTTGTCTTATTCAATTTTCCTTTTCTCCTGCTAATTTTTTAGAGACAGTTGAATGCTCAAGTAGGCTTTGAAATACTGTACATGCTTTCACTGCAAATATATTCTCATTAAGTCTACAATGGCTACTTTTTAGCTAGGAATTCTCTGTATCGATCTTCAAGGAGCCTATCGTACATAAAAGTATTTTAAGCAACCATCTATGTATTGATTCAAAAATACATCTCACACACACAAAAAAGTCTCTATATTCTCTTTGTTCCCTGGCTATACATATCCGATACCTGCATTTGATCAAATGCCGTGCAGAACTCTACACTAAAAGTTTGGCGTGGAATGTTTTAGTTATGTAGAAAGCTACAAAAGACTTAGTCTAATCTGGGGTAGCAGTCTTATTTCTAATTGCCTTTTGGGATATTTTTCTTTATTATTAAAAAAAATAAAAAAACTGTCTTAGAAATATCATAGAACTTTCTTAGAAAAATTCCTGGTATTTTGAAGGCAAGCAATGGCTATGGTACCTTGCTGACACTCTTGGAGCATTCCTTTCTCCCCTGCCTCTGATTAACTGGTAAATCAAGATTTAATTTTTTAATTAATATTGATTTGATACCTCTCTTTTTCTGACGCTTGTGTTGCAGTGACATAATGTTTTGATATTATAAAATGCAACAGAATCTTGACTGAATCACCATGGTGTTTCAAAACATCACTATTAGGAAAAAAAGCTAGAATAAAAACACAGTGAAAATTTTCATCAAAGGAAATGTTCTTCTGTTTACATTCCCATATCTCTGAGTTAGTTTGATAGCTCATGCCAAAATATAGCCATGGTCATGTCTTCCAATTCAGATCCCAACTCGAGTACTGCATCCAGCTCTGGAGTCCTCAGCACAGGAAGGATATGGACCTGTTGGAACAGGCACAGAGGAGGGCCACAAAGGTGATTGGAGGGCTGGAGCAGGTCTCCTATTGGAACAGGCTGAGAACAATGGTGTTATTCACCCCGGAGAAGAGAAGGCTCTGGGGAGACATTATAGCAGCATTCCAGTACCTAAAGGGGGCTTGCAGGAGAGGTGAGGAGAGACTCTTTATTAGGGGGTGTAGCGATAGGACTAGAGGTAACAGTTGTAATCTGAAAGAGGATTGATTCAGATTAGACTTTAGGAAGAAAATCTTTACAGTGAGGGTGGTGAGACACTAGAACAGGTTGCCCAGAGAAGTTGTGGATGCCCCATCCCTGGAAGCGGTCAAGACCAGGCTAGTTAGGGTTTTGAGCAACCTGGTCTAGTGGAAGGTGTCCCTGCCCAGGGTAGGGGGCTTGGAACTAGATGATCTCTGTGGCCCCTTCCAACTTGAACCATTCATTTATTCTATGATTCTTATGCTGCATTAACATTTAGGATGTATGTATTTTCTCTGATAATTTTAGTGAGCTGGCAACATTTCTCTTGGAGGCAGGAAGCTTTTGTAATCTCAACTGCAGACCAAGTCTTATTTATCCAGATCTCTATGGAGAATTTATGTGGAATTTCATAGCAGGAATTTGAGTGCCTGTTACTTCAAAGCCATTTCCAGCATCGAAGAATAGTCTCCCAGTTTTGCAAAATTGTATACTTTAAACTCAATGAAATGCATTGCATTTGTATTTTATGGCTGCTATAGGTTTCAATAATGGTAACAGTGAGCAGTAGAGAATAGAAATCTGATGTACCATTGTTTTGAAAACATGCCTACTGCACAGCCTGTGATCTAATTTTCTGGTAGTCCTGAGCCTGTCCAGAGATTGTAACCCTTTACCAATTAGGTTTCATGGGCATGAGATGAGAGCTTGTGGACAGGTATATAAATAAAAATTATCAAGTCTGGTAAAGGTCAGAGCCACTAAAAAACCCAAGGGAGTGTTGTTTATGGCTCCAAAGCAGTTTAAACACTGTGATTTAGCTTAACTGATATGATTCACAGAGACTTGTCAGAAGGAAAGAAAAAAAGTGAGACTTGTTAAATTAAATGAGGTGTGGCCATCTGTTTTTATACTGGTGCAGAAAGTGGGGTTAAGTTTAGAGATACATTGGTGTGACTGGTCAGGATAGCATTTCAAATCAGGTATTGGAAATCATGTCAGAGCTGCCGTAAAAAGGAAAAAATTGTGATTTGAGATAAACAGACTAATCTCACAGTCAGTCTAATAACAAGTCCTGGTGCCTGAAGCCTTACTCTCATCTCCTTTTAGAGTGCCACTGTTTATAGCTACATTTAAAATGGCAGGAAAATAGTGTTTGGGTTTGGGCCTACCACTGCATTTCACCTTCTTAAACAGTTTGGTAAACCTGGTATGGAAAGCTGTGTACTGGTTTGTCTTGTACAGCACCCAGCAGTGTACAAATGGCAATGGAAAATAATACTTTGATTGTAGCATATCACAGATCACTATATGAAAAAAAATTGTAGCAAGATATGCCTCATTTTTTTAGCTGTATTTTGAGAATTAATGCAAATAGATTAACTTCATACTTGAACAATTTATTTGCAAAAATGTGCTACTTGGCATGAATATTACTATGAATGTACTTTTTAGTGAACGGAAATGATCAAAAATGATGTTTAGATGTTCGGTGTATTTGCTGATTAACACTCAGTCAAGAGTGCCATCCTGGGAAGATGCAACATGTGTATCATGATGATGATTTTTACCAGGGGAATAAGATTATTTAATACTACTCCATTAAAATAAAAAACCACACCAAAACCAACCAAACACACAAAAAAAACCCTAAAAAACATATGCCTAAAAAACACCCCACACTCCATAATTTCTTATTGGACTTGATTGATTGATGATCTGTGGAACTATAAATAGTTTGACATTAAACCAGATTATGTTAATATCAAACTTGTAACAATGGAATTAAACAGTATTTCATAATGGTTATGAGGTTTTCTGCATGGTCATGTATGCTAGCTATTTACACAGATATAGTGAATAAGGGGAAGCTTGTTTGGCTTGGTGTAGAAAGCCAAGGCAGGTTTGTTTTTTCTACATCTCACTGTCCAATACTCTGCATTTGTTCTGAATTTGAATTTCCATTGAGGTTTTTAAATAAGATTGCTAGATAGACTCAAAGGAAATCATTAATCTTTGAAAGAGGCCTTTTTTTTTCTTTTCTTGAAATAAATTCTGTAGTCACGTATGTGTCTGTTGGATATGATTCAAATCTAAATTTGATGAATGTCTTAATGACGATTCCAAGATTTTTCTTTTTTAAAAATCTAGCTTGAGTGAAAAGTTCACTATAATTATATTTAACATCATTATTGTTATGATAAGTGCTCATTCTTTAAAAATCTTGAAATATTCCCTTACCTATCAGAGGAATTTGACATTCCCTGCAAACACGCATGCATTAGCTGAATAGGATGAGGAAAAACACATGCTGCTTTGAAAGAAAGATTAAACTTAACAAATAATTATTCCATAGAGACTGGACAAGTAAGAGGCACCAAAATGCCCACTGTCTCTTTCATTTGCAGTTGGTAAGGATGTTTACAGAATGACATCAGCTCAAAAATGCATGTCTTTCCAGCAGAATTTATCTGCCATACACAAAACAATAAAAGTATTTGGGGGAAATGCTGCTGCAAACCCCACTCTGAGTTGACTGGATGGTAGGTTTTCCTGTGCTTCCGCTCATCGGTCACTGATGCACTTCTCATGTGTGCTCTGTGAAAAGCTGAAATTTGTCTGAGCAGAAAAGACCAGCAACTCCATTTCAGTCTACCAGTCTTTAGAGGAAACTTACGTTTTCTGTGAATGCCTCTCAGACCTCTGTTGAGAATCCCTGAATCATAGGGATTGTGACATGATGGTGATATACTTGCACTGGTTGTTTGACAGTGGCTTAAGGGCAAAGCAATCCTTCTTACTCAGACCTGTGCCTCTACACTTTGGAAGGGGAACAGTGTGGAGGGAGAGTGCATTTGAGATTCCCTACGCTTTTCCTCTTGCCTTCCTCCTGCTGACAGCACGTGCAGGAATCAGGCTTGAGTTAAGAGCCACGTGTCTCCCCAGGCATACAACTTCTTCTTGAGTGCAACCCCACTTGTAAATGCACCGGAAATTTTAAACTATAAGTAATAGTGCTCTCTTCTCCCTTGGCAAAAACAGGTAAGAGCTCTGGAGTTGTTAGAGAAGACGTGGTTTCATGAAAAAGGATTGTGCTTGAAATTTATTAATGGTCTAAACTCTTTTTATCAGTGGTCATATTATTTTTTTTCTTTAACTTGGTTGCAAACTCTGAAAAGACCAACCACAGAGCTTGTGGGGAAATACAATTAAAAACAAATTACTTTGCATGTGGAAGAAGCTAGTTTCTTGGTCTTCATTGATGATTTTTTGTTTGTTTCTTTGTTTTTAAATTCTAGCACAGGCTCTTCTATAGAATTTCCTGTGTAACTTCATAAACTAGTACCTTTTTAATGTATATTTAATTTGGTACTTATTAAAACTTCATCTTAGTCCTACTTTTCTGTTGTTACAGAACGCATACACTAAATGTAGACAAACTTCCAGTTTCCATTCTAATTACCTTTGGAACATTAAATCCATTGTAATTTCAGGAGGAAAGAAGGCACTGGAACAAAATAAGGGGAAAAAATCTCTAGATTCTTGCACTCTCATGATGGAAAGAAAGGTAGAAGTTGTCTCTGAAGAGAAGATGGCTGGGCAGTATTTTTGGTAGGAGGGCAGATAAGGCAGATAAAATGATTAAAAATCCTGGTTTTTTTACTATGTTTAAGGGCCTTTGCATGGGTCCTAGCTTACAGTAGCTTGTAATGCCTGTCTGACCAGGCTTGCATAGGCTCTAATGTATTCCTATAATATTTGCCTGTACAAGGTGTAAAACAGTAGTCTTGGTATGAAGTCTACATTTGGTACATTATTGCTTACACTGACCATCTGAAACAAGGATAGGGCAGCTGCAAAAGATGAATAAAGACACATTTTTCCTTTCATCCTTCCTGTCTCTTCTTCCTGATCTTTTTGGATAACCAGCACAGATTAATGACAGATTACAATATAGTGCTTAGTCGGGTTTTATTGTTTTCACTTGCTTTTTCACTAAAATTTGGTCAATCCCAGCCACTAAAATAGTGAGTGTTCTGGTTTTAAAACAGTAACTTTTAAAACATTTGACTTTGTTACTGCTTCATGGTTATTATGGATGTTGGATCTTTGCTGTGGACAGGGAAAGCTATGAGCTACTAGGAAATGCTGGGGTTCACTGCCATGTGATTTCAGAGTTTTATATGCTATATTGTTTTGCATATTATTTTAATGCATACACACATATATGCATATAAAGTTGCAGGTGTTGGCCTAATGGGATAGAGACTTATGTTTCAAATTTAAATACCAGTGAATTGATTCTCTAATTAGCAAATAAGACTAGCTGGGAATGGGTGAATCCATGTGTAAAGGGACATACTGAACTTCAATGTGATCTTTTTTTAAAAAAAAACAGTTCAATGTATATATACAACTTGTATAATCACAGAAAGCTGGTTAAACTTTTTCTGCTCATTTTTCCTCTCTGTAAGAATAATATGCAGTAACTGCTTGGCATCATATTTCTTGGGCCATTTCTACCTCCAGAAAATGATTTATTAACTAGAGCTCAGCTGCTTTTTGCTTTTGTTGCTGTTGACAAAAGGCATGTTTAAGCATGTTAAATTGGCTTAATGCAGTGGACAGAAATTATGGCTAAGAGTAGCAGAACTTGCTGCCAACACATATTTCTTCTTTGTACCATTTATAAAGAGTAGTTAATCTGACCTCAAAGAAAAGAAACATATGCTCCACCAGATAAGGTGCTAGAGATGAATGAATCTTTCTGCTAGGGAGCATTTGTCGGAGTAAGAGAGAGAACATTTCAAAAAAAAAAAAAAGGAGAAGGAAAACTTAGCCAAATTCCAGAAAGAAAAAAGTTAAATAAATCTGGGAAGTGACAGTAATAGTGGAATGAAAGAAGAGAGTGTGGATTAATGAGAAGGAAGGTATAGAAGCAGGTAAAGAGATGTTGACAGTCAGCACTCCCTCTAGAGCCTTGCTTCTTATTTTGACCTCAGTAGTAGTTCTGGATTGTAGTTTGAGCAGTGTTGGTCTTCTAAAAAATTGAGCTAAAAAACAGTAGTGTACTTGAGGGGACTAGTTTTTTAACTGTATAATACTAATACACAACTCTGTCAATAGGATCTTCTGGCCTCAGGTTCCTACACTTTTTTTCAAATGTGTTATTAATTTTCATGTCTGTTCAGTGCTAAATACACGGAAAGATACAAAAAATATCTGACTGTCTAGAAGCTTGAGATAAAGTATAGGTTTTTACAAAGGAGGAAATTAAAAATAAGAGAGGCATAAACACAAAAGAAAGAGAAGAAAATGAATCTGAAACACAAATCTGTGTGGCTGAGTAGAGGCAGTGTTTCATATCCAAGCTGCTGGTTTCAGTCTCCTTCAAAGGCCGTGGTAAAGATAAAGGAGTAAGAAGATAGCATTGATGGACCTGATATCTGGACATTGGAACCTGATCTGAATTTCAGTTTCTTTTAAGCAAACTGCCTCTAATCTCTGTCATGTATTTTCTGTGTGTCTCATGTCCTGCAATGAACCAGGGGAAGTGGTGATATTTGGACTTTATATACACGAGCAAGATTTTTCCTTTTGTCACTATATTTTAACTGTTTTCCCTGCCTTTACTGTGAGAGAATCATGGTGAACATAAGGAATTTTCAATTCATTTTATTCTGACTGGGTATGTTTTTTCTCCAAATGGTAAATTTTGGTTATCAGTAGCTTGCAAATATGATTTTTTTTTTTTTAAAGTATTGCCATTACATACTGAATTTTGGTGATTGATCTTGCTAATAAGTTTATTTGCAAAAAATAGTTACCAAAAATAACTTAAAATGCATGTAGGGCTGAAGCCGAATGTACAAACTTGCATTTGTATTTATTTGAAAATTCAGCTGAATATTTGTAGCTTCGTCATGTTGTTCAGCTTCTGAGTGAAAGTTATGACCACATTTGATAACTCAGTCACCTGTATAAGAGACGTGAACATAACAGTGCATGTAAGTGACTTTTGGTCTGTATCACAACATATAATGCTGTCTCTAACAGTGGCAGTGGACATCTCCCTGGAGTCTTGAGGGCTGGGTGGCCACTCTGTTCTCCATGCCAGGACAGATTGAAGCACTGGGAAGGGACCACATGGGGGGAATTTCTCTCTGTCCCGTAGAGGGTACATCCCTTGGCTGTTTGCATGTCTTCTAAAGGTTGTGGTTTTAATTCTGGAGGCCCTTAATGCAGCCTGCAAGGTAGTTGGCCGTTTCCGATCTGTACTGATCTTTCCTTTTTTCCCCCTCAGTAATTCTATTAATATGTGGTACCTTTGGGGAGCTAATATTTCAGCCCTTCCACAAATACCAAAGGTAAGAAATCAGCAAATGTGAATTTAATTTTAAAATAGTGTGCAACTATTACTGAAGTTGGCACTGCTCTTCAGATGGTTAAACTTTGAAGTAGTTCACCAGTGGAAGGAAGTAAAGCCAATAAAATGAGATTTTTGTCTACCTAGAAAGGGAGCTGGGTAACTTCCACAAAGTGGAATCAAGACCTTATTTTTAAGCAGACTAGTGAATGCCTTCTGGACTGGAGTCTGTTAGTGAAGAGGAGGGAGGTACACTGTAACTGAAATAGTGGGCTCTCTAGCCCAATCTGGCTGCCTATGGGTCGTCAGCAAATTATGGTCAATCAGATATTAACAACAAAATCAATTAAAGCAAAAGAACAACAAGACAATAAAAAAATATGTTGATATCAACAATAAGCTTGGGTCAGTCCCTGAAGACGGTGCAGCCTGAGGCTAAGCCAGAATTAAATGGGTTTGGTTTTAATAGTTATTTCTCTTTTCTTGTGTGGTTTTTTTGTTGGGTTTTTTTTTTTTTTTTTTTTTTTTTTTTTTTTTTTTTTTTTACTGGAAATGTTACCATAGCATGTAGTTGGCAGCTGTGACTGGACTATAGTTAAACTAACTGATATTTAAGGCAAGAAAAATTGCCCTGGAAGACAGACTCGCTGATGGGTAGATGTCACTACAAAATCTCTCACTCAATGACTGGCATCAGCAGCTAAACTGCTCAAAGCCAACTGAAAAGTGAGAAGGACTAGATACCAGTGCCTGCCTGCCTGCCAGTATGGGGCTGCCCGGTCAGGATAATTCAGGTTGACTGCATGTTTCAGCATGACCTCGGGAGGAAAAGAGATGTGATTTTTCTTTTTTGCTGACACTAACATTTCATTTTCACCTATTTTGGTATAAAAAAAATAGTATTGGTAATTAAGTCACTAGAAAATCAGGAAAGTCCCCTTGTTGAGTCTGGTACTTTATATAATTGGAATTAGTAGACTAGGTAATGGCGCTCAAATGTTTTTTCTTTCAAACTCAAATTTGCATTGAGCTATGAAAATAGCAACAAAAACTACATCATGTAATGTGCCAGAATTTCAGTCTGATTTTACTTAGCTAAAACTTTTTCTATTGGTGATTATTGGCAGGCACAATGCTTGTTAAATTGCAAATATATGTACTGCATTGTGTCTTCAAACAATACTCTGGCATCCCAGTGACAGCATTTTCTGTGTCAAAAAGCTGCTTGTTCAAAAATAGAGACTGAATTTAGTAAAATCTGGGTCAATATGTAAAATGTAGCTTAGCTAAAGTTGGAGTGGAAACTGATGTGAATATTTATTATTTGATTTTTTCAGTTGTGTGGTTGCATGGTACTGCAACTTCTTATATGCAAGCATCCAGTTGTTGCTATTTTGATTATGAGATAAATGGAAAAATGAAGAAGAAAATAAAAGCAGTAAGTTGTTCTAAATTAATTTGGCACTGCTAACTTGAAGTGCTCGTGCCTTTTCTTTACTAAACCTATCTATATAGTCATCTTAGATTTGTTAAATCATGAGTGAGGCAAATCATGCACTTGTCGCAGAAGTGGCCTTGGCTGAGACACCATTAACTGAAGCTTCTGTGGCTTATAAGATCTTTAGTCACAATATCTGACTATAGGAGGAGACTTTTGACAAGGAAAATCCTCCTGCTTGTATAGCTTTGTCACTGGCTTGCAGTTAAGAAGCAATGGGAAACAGTGGGAAAGCTGCACCCCAAATGTCTTTCTACTCTCCCAGCCAATATTAATGTAGGTATTGAAGAAATGTATGACTGTATAGTTATTTTCATTATTATGCGTAGTCTTGCATTAAAATTATTCTACTATTTTCAAGGGAAAGATAAAATGCCTCTTTCTCCACTTTTTCACTTCAGAAAACGAGAACACATTTGATGCACATGCCTTAGACCAGTCATTAGGGACATGAATCTTTCCTTTGAGGAAAGGCTCGGTTTGCTTGGACACTTTTTCAGGAAGGGTAAAAGTGATAAAGGTGGATTTCTAAAACAACTGAGACCTGTCCACCTTGTTGTGTCCCTCCCTTCACTATGGAAGGTCTGCTTGAACCTCTAGTAGACCTTCGGTAGACTATTTGGCCACTTGTTTGTCCCTGGTCTGGTGTTTGTTGTTTCTTTTTTTTCCTGTTCTGTATCTTTGGTTTTGGCTTTTGCAGGTAATACAACCTTTTCTAAATACAAAACAACACAACTCTGAGGAATACCTTTTCTGAAGCCTGTTTCTTTTTTGGTTCTTTTTTTGTTGTTGTTGTTGTTTTTTTTATCTTGTTTCTCTCCCTCTCCTCCCCCCTGCTTCCTCTCAGTTTCCCAGCTGGCAGACCTGGCATAGTGACGTGCTGTGTCAGGTTGCATCAGTCACATTGTCCTCCATGACATCCTGGCTCAGAAGGAGATGTGACTGATGAGAGGTGATGGTGCTGCAACACAACCAAGACCTCAGCTGGAGAAGCCTGAACAGTTCTCTCAACCGTCATTAAAAGGGTCATGAGATGGAGAAGCAGAGTGCTCCCTTACATCCGTCCCTTAGTCTCCAGTCCCTTTTACACCACATGTTTTGCTAGCTGTGTCACCCAAGTTAGCCTGGATCAAGAGATGTTGTAGCTGAAGAAGTTTTGAAGGTGTGTAAAAAGGAGCTCTGTGACATCTGTATCTGTGGTACAGATTTATCCGTCGGCAACTGCAGTTGCTCTGAGTCTGATGAACCTCGTTGCCAGGCTCTCAACATTGTCCTAACTAATTTCAGCTGTCACCTTGCAAGCTATTCCTTACAATCAGGGAAATGAATTAAAAAGCTCACAAACTTCCCTCAGGTGCTGTCAGAAGTCCAGAACGCACTAATGTCACAGAATAACAACAGGCAGCTCTGGCTTGTTCCCATGTAAAAGGAGCAGAAATGTGTTGCAAAGCTGCAAAAGCAAAGGTCTGAAACAATGATAGCCCTCATTAACCTTCCAATTGTACCTAAAATAAATATTTGAGATTCCCTCACTGCCTGCAATATCTCTGTGCTTGCCTGCAGCAGCTGTAGGAAATACTCCCCCTCATGTTTATAACAGATATATTTTCTATAACAGGGTGTCAGTCACACTCTGAGCAGGGTTAGGCAGGATGGGTTTCACCAGTCACATGAGTTTCACCTTTTCAGAGGAGTGCTTGTTTTCTGAACATTTTATTCATTTGTTTCTGCTTTTGTACATGTACATATGTATTTACAGATGGCATAGCCAGGAGCAGTCTGTGGTCTTGAGAGTTAATCTGTCTTCAGACTCCTTCCATCTTTGCTGTGGTGCGTATTTGAGTCCTCCTGGCTTTCCACTCATCCTCTTTCTGTCATTCCAAAAACATTTCTTCTGGTCCTGCAGCAGCTTTGCCAGGTCCTTCGTCCTTTTCCCTGTGCACATGAAGTGCTGAGCTGGTGAGAAAGCTGAAACAGCCTGAACTCCAGAGCTTTCTACTGAACTCTTCTCCTGCTGCTTTCCTCAGCGTTCTCTAGTTTCAGTTTATCTCTGTATAAACTCTGTATAAATCTCTGGAAGGAGCTGAGCTGTCCTTTTCTGCCCATATTTCCCAAATACCTCCACATTTATGGAAAAGGAAGTCAGTTTTTGCTTCTGCCTCTCTGCTTTAGCTCTTGCTGGGTGGTGAGCTATTCACAGGTTGGAAAGACAGAGAGAGGTGTTTCCTTATGGAAATACTCCTGGAAGCTGGTGCATCTTTGTGATACCCTCTAGGCTGACTAAACTACCCCAAGAATGGATTTATTGAATTACACTGTCAAATTACTATAGCAGACCGAGCTGATAAAGACTTCATGGCTCAGAAGCTCTTGTAAATCGTGTTTGCTGTGATGAGCATTGCTGGTTTTGACACTTTCTCTTGGGATGCACTTGAGCATTGGCAGGTTTCATATGGGAATCTGCCTGGTATGACTGGGTTTGTTGTGCTTGTACAGTCAAGCAAGTAGAAGCAAGTGTTCATCCTTCTTTTAAGAAAATGAAGTGAAAGGTCTATAGTTGTCTGATGTTATTCTTTCCTCATCTCCTCCCTAAGTGCTGTCTCTCACTTTTCCAGGACTCCGTCAATTTGTTTTCCTAGGAAAACATGCCTTATAGCTTAGTGGGCACCACAGAGTCTCAGGCTTAGCAAAGTGGAGTAGAGGAAGACATATTGATGCATTCCAGTGCCTTTTTTCTGTGGTCTCCTTTTTCCTTATCTGCATGTATTTATGACCCTGTGTTGTGGATACCAGCAGGCTCTACTGTTGAGAGCTGGACTGTCTTTGGTCTGTTCTCCAGGAAGTACTCCAGGTTGATGGGTGAGGTTGGGAAACGGGATGGTCCCAGGGCTTGCCAGGGAGGAGATCTCGTAGGGCTGTGCAGTCAGCAAGCATGCTGGCGAGCGAGGGTCCATACGTAGGGTATCACTCTCTCTCCAGACTGCAGCTTTGGTTTTCTGCTTGACTGCACTCACCGCCTTCCTACTGCCCCTCAGGGAATTGCCCTCTTATTACCACAATTACAATCTGTACACATTTCATTAAACTAATATCGCTTCGCGCAGGCTTTCTCCACCAAAGTGCACAGCTGGAGGCCCATTTCTTTTCCTCAGCTTAAACACTTTGACAGGTTAAGAAAGCTATTATGGCTGAATAACAGGTGTTGCAAAACAATGTGCATTTGATGTTTAAATGAGAGAGCTTCTTTATTGACTGCCTTTATTGCAGCAAAGACTCTCCTTTTTCAAGATGACTGGATTTTTATTGGTTTTACTGCTCTTTAAAGTGTATTCTGTTGTTTCAGAATAGGTCCAGAGTGACTCTCTGCAGTTATTTGTTATTCTGATGTCTTTTTTTATTTGCACTTTTTTGCCTTCTTATCCAGGTGAAGGATACCAGCGCTAAATAGAAAAAAATTATTTTGTCTCAGCTTCACGCCGGTGCTGTGCTTCTTATTCCCAGGCAGCTCCCAGTAGAGCTATAAACCATTCTGCTCCATTACTTTGTCTTTGCTTATTATTTCTAACCAGTCTTGATTCACTTTTTACCTATCTATATAGCAGCCTATATATATATAATATACAGAGAACAGTTTATATGTTTAAGTTATAGCTGGCCTTTAGAATAGTTAGGAGAGATTATTAGAACATTACCGGAGACTTGGCCATACACTGTTTGCTGTCTTCCAGTGGCCCAAAACACTCACATTCGTTTGGGAACCTTAGCGTTTGTGTTTAGTCTGTGGTGCTATGTGAAATGATTAATATAGTGTGCTCACAGATGATCTAACAAGTAGCATGTCCCTGTAAAAGCAGTCTGTTAGAATCACAAAGTCAAAGCAATGTGACATTTAACTAAAGACAACCAGTATATTATAACTGAAAGAAATAGTAAAAAGATAAACAAGAGGAAAAGTTAGATTTCTCAACATAAAAAATCAAAGTCCTAAGAAAAATAAATTAATTCCTGACTAATCCCCCCATCGTCTTCCCCTACGGCCCCACCAGGCAGAAGGGCATGTTCTCTCCCTTTTCCACAAGTAGATTTTGCCTAATGCAAGCAGTTTTAAGGAGAAAATGTAACTGAGTGTAGTAGCAGAGTAAGGGCATCGTGGTTATGGCCTCATATTTCTTTTCTGTCCTACTACCTATTTTGTCTTACAAAATTGCAAAGGAAGAAATTAATAACGTGACATTATAACAGCCAGAGGTTTGGAGGGGCTAAAATCTTACATTGGGAAGGAGGAGAAAAATCTGTTCAAGCCAACTTTATTCATTTGATATCTTTTCCCTGCCTGTAATTCCTACCACAAATTAGGCCCTGATGCAAGGTCTGGCACATTGAGAAAGGAGGGAGAGCAGCTGTCTGTTCTGGGAGAACTGGGTGCAGTACTGGGGAAATCTCACAGGAGGTCTAGCTAGCTGGCTTATTATACCATTTTTTCTTACTGTACTGATGTGGATGCTATATGAACTAATGTGCAGCACCAAACTGCAAGCAGAAGGAAAATTGTGCATAGATGAATAAGAAGATGGAAAAGCAACTGGCTGTCATGACCACCATGTATTTTTCACAGTAGGCAATAAATTTCTTCTGTGATCCTAGGCAAAATTACCTCTAATAGAAGAATTAGCTGTTTCTCATTATTATGTAGATATTGGGTATATTTAAATTTCTGGCAATGTTGAAGAAAAGTGGAATGCTAATTAGTACATAATTTTACTATAAATTACTCTGTCCATCACTGAGGAAGTCTGTCAGGAAGTTGTCAAGAGAGAATTGTGCTGTTTCTTTTGTTCCTTTTTTTTTTTTTTTTTCCCCCTCCTGTGTTTCACAAGTCAGCTCCTGAATGTTAACTGTCTCAGCTGTTGCCATCCTGCACATTCAACAGCTTTGTATCTTAATGCACGTGTGGTTGTCTTCAGTACACCTAACATGTGACACAGTCCCTACAGCATTCATTAACAAAAGGAGAATGTTTGGACTCCTAGTGGAAATATGCTCTATTTGGAGTAACTTCTCTGAACACACTAGAGCTTATTTAGATACATAACGTTGCGGGCGACTCAAGGTTATGTTTCTTCTCCTCCTTCTACAAAAAAACCCCAAATCAGTCTTTTCTTCTGAGCTAAAGGCATATTTACTATATAGCTATATTTGCTTTCTAAAAACACAAACCACCTCTCTGTTACTGTCAGTGGATGAACCATCATAGTGATCTGCAGTTACCAGCTGCTCCTTCTGTTTAGTCAATATTTGAAAGGGCAGGATCTAAGTAGGATCCAGAGTGAGGAGGCTATTGAGTTTCCAGCTACTTTTTCCTCATGCAATGTGTCTTGTCTGTGCAACAAAACGTCAAGATAAGCAGAGGGCATGCTCAGGCCAGGACCACAGTCTCCTTCTGCAGACATGGCTCTTTAAGGGAAGGTTGTCTGAGTTCACATGGGAAGGAGAGCAGGCTGAAGATGAGGCAGTAAGAGTGGAAATGGTGGCCGTGTGGTGGTGGAGGGGCAGCAATATATGGGAAGGAGAGAAGGTAGTGTGTGCATGTTTGTATTGCAGACTTCAAAGAGAAAAAGATAGAAGTTTGGAGTGACCAAAATTAGGAGGCAGCCTCTGGCTGTATTGAAAAGGCAAAGAAACAGGCATTAGAAACAAAGTAGCAGCTAATATAGAAAAATACAGGAAGAGGAGAAGGATATATTATTCCATATAGGAAATGAAGGAGAGACAAAGGGAGAGGACTAGGACAAATTTAATGAAGGCAATAAATTAGGAAAAGTATGTTGTTATTTGGCTTTCATGCGTATTTATTTCTTGCATGGCTGTCTGGAAAAGAGCAAATTATAGGGGAAGAGATGAGGAGAATGGTAGGAACAAAATGTTGATACAAAAATATTGTACATATAGGTACTTGCAAACAAAGTAAAAAAGATCAAAGTATCTCAGTAGGATATTGGGAAATATGTAAGTGGGAAGGAAAAAGAAATCGTAATTCCAAAGTTAGCTTTTTAAACTTCTTTATTTGTTTGGGTTTTTTTAATACTTATGCAACTATTTTTCTTCAACTTTCCCCCCTTCCCCATCACGATTTTGCCATAGGTTTCACAGATCTCTGGAGCACTAGGGGTTTTTTTCCCCCCTTTCAAAATACTTCCCAACTTGGATTCCAGCAACCTGCCATTTGACTTGTATCTCCAGCACCTTCTGGGAGATCTAGAAATTGCTCTTCTTGTTGACACGCTTCTCAGTGTAATGGAGCCTTCTCTGCAGTTTACATTTCATACACTTATTCCCTTTGTTAATCCCCTTTTCTCTGACCCTGTCGTTCCCATATGTCTCACCAGGTGCCTTATTAGCTTTAGCTGTTTGCTGTGAGAAAGTGAATTGCTGTCAGGTGGTGAGTACCTGCACCTGTGCCTCGTTAAAACATTTGTTCCACGAGTCACCTGTGCCTGCAGTGACCCACAAGTACTTGCCCTGTTTTTTGGTTTCATTTGTTTTCTGTTCAAGAGAGGGACCTCTGTGACTTCCAAAGCTCTGGAAGCAGGTTGGTTGTCTTGTGGCTGGTAGGATAACAGGAGTGCGAGAGCGAGTGGGCGCAGGCTACTCACAGTTGGTGTGGACAGGGAGTGGAAGCTATGAAGTAGAAAACATTTCTGTCCCAGGAGGCAGAGCATCAGAATTTACCCTACCTTGTACTGATGAGCAACACAAGGATATTTGCAGGTAAGGGCATATTTAAACTCCAGATAACACACAGAGGGGCCGGGGTTGTGTTTTTGAGCTAACTCAGTTAATTTGAGCATATAGCCAAAAAAGGAGTCTTGTGTCCAGGCTGAGATGTAAATTATAAAAAGTAGGAACTGTCACATGCAGATGGTTTAACTCTGAACTCTTGTATCCCAGTATAAATAAGGTGCATAGCTGATGTATAGAAAAGAAGAATCAGGCCTTGAACTCACAGGGCTGAGAAGAAGAAATCCATGGTTTCATCACTGGCATTTTTGTGCCAACACTCAGCAATAGGTGCCCACAGAAGTATGGCTTTTTGTCAGGGGTTTGCTGACAGCCTCAGCTGCTACCACATAGGAATTAAATGTCTTGGGGACCTTCATAATCATTCCAGTCAAGGTTCAGAGAAAAAAATGTTGCTCATAAAAAAGAAACTCCTACGGGCCTTCAACCTTAATAAGCTTGTGTATGGAATTATAAATTTATAAGCATCATAAAATTATAATGGAAAAATAAGTAAAAATACTACTTAAGTCTGTTTTTTACCTTGCTTGCAAAATTCTTTCTGTAAAAGAGAGAAAACAAGGTTCTGTGGAGGTTTTCTAGGCATGTAGATCCCACATGTATCTGTAGGCTGAGATCAGGATAACTGAGGAGTAGAAAAGTGAAGACTGAGAAGTTTGGTAAATGGTTTATGTATTCTTTGCTCTCTAATTTCAAATAAAATTCAGTAGTAGTTGAAAGCTGGTAATTTTTCATACCTGATGTGAAATGAAGTAGTGGATCCAGTTCGTTATGTGGTTGTCTGATCTAAATACAAAATACAAATGGACTGAGGGGATGCAAAGCCTTGTAGGCATCTGCTCTGGATCGTAGGTGACTGTAAATTTATGTTTTCATACTGGTCAAATGGGAAAGTGATTCTCAGAAAAGGAAATTGAAGGTCTTTAAATGTGTTTTAATCAGCCAGTAGTATGTAACTTTTATATGTTCCCTGGGAACAGAAGAGTACTCAGAGTTTAGTAGTTTATGTAACAGGAATATATATGTTGCATACAGTCATAGACACTGAAGTTTAAAATAGCATCTTAAACAGTAGAAGGCAGAGTGGTGTGGAATAAATGTATTTCACAAATCAGGCTGTAAAATCTTTAATCGTGAATGAAATGCATGCATGAATATAATGACCTGGCATCTTTAGATTACATTCCTTAAACATACTTACTGTGCAGATATTTCTTGCTGTTAATATAAAGGTATGTACAGGCACGCGTCAGTGTACTTCTGCGTAGACAAGGGAAATCCAACTTCAGGCTTTTTGGAGCTGATCTCAGGCATATCACCTTTTTGTTTTAGATGATGCTTACTGCTCAGAAGCTGTAAGGGAAGGTCCTCTTGGAACACAGATTGCTTGTGTAATTTGGAAATTTCCTGCTAAAGAGACTTTCATTTAAACTTAACCATGCTGGGAGAAGAACAATACCCAGAACTGTAGTCACCAACTGTCATCTTTTTCCTTTATGAATCACTGTCCCAGCAGTGCATAGTGATTCTTTTGGATTTGTTACTGTCTTTTGCCTCTGTCTAGTCTGCCTCTCTCTAGTTCCAAAATATGCATTATTCTGCATGCTAAGCATTCTTCTCAGTTAAAAGAGCAGCAGAAATGCTGCCTGCTGTTAGAACTCCAGAAGAAAATATTTCAAGCTTAAGGTCACAGTTTTGAAGAAATTCTGAGGAATGGAAATTCTTTAAATTATCTAAAATATTCACAGGGATATAAATTAGGATTTTGGCTGTAGATGATTGTCAGGAGGTAATAAAAGTACTGTGCAAGTCACCTGCTTTTGCTAACACTATCTGACACTTTTGAAAGGACAAATGAGCTTTATGACAAAAGTACCAAAATGTACTTCAATTATCTAATTTTTGTCTTGCCCACCATCTTCCAGTGCAGTCTTAGAAATTGCTTTTTTTTCCCTACTTTAGTAATCTCTGCCTGCTTCTGTTATCATACCATAAAATGGGGAAAATGTTACTTCTATGACACCTGCGTATCTCTTTTGAGCTACAAGCTTTTAGATTAGACATTTTCTTTCAATTTGTTGCTGCAGCACATTGGGGATGAGATACAAGTTAGATTTTTAGCACCGAAACAATAATGAAATATTTTCTTAGATTTGTATAGTTAAACAGACCAATAACATCTTCTGAATGGGACCAAATGCAAAGATGTATTCCTTTCCTGACACACACACATAAACCTGCAGGTTTAATGCAAGCCTAAATTTAAAAATAAGAAGTCTGTACATGAAATAGTATGGAAAAGATCAAGTTCTCTGCCTTTTGTTATTGTAAGACTGAACGCTGCTGATGGTAAATTACACATGATAAATTTGGCAGGAAATTAAAACACTGAATAGTGGACATCAAAGCTCTATCAGAAGAATCTCCTGTCCAGTGGGAATGTTGGTACTAGCAAAAAGACACCTGTGTTATAATATATAATTTTAATTGGACTGTGTTATGACAGGCTGACCAGATGCCAATAAAAAAGCCTGGGAAAAAACTAATATGAAGGGAAGGCAAGGTAATGACTATATATCTTCCCATTTCCTTTAAACTAAGTGACAGTTTGTAATCTCTTTAAAATGTTTTCTGTTCTAGATTTTCTATTTTATTTATATTTTATTTAAGGATGCAACAGTGAAGTATTTCCTATGATCAGTGTAAGGTCCTTTAATAAGGAATTGGGTAAAGGTGGAGAAAGAGTACAGTGTTCCCATTGAAGGGGTGGTGGAAAGGGACTACCACAGGATTTCTTCTCGAGGAATATCCTGTTAAACCTCCGGTATCACAGGCAACTGTGCAAAAGGGTGTGCAAAACTTCAATGTAAAGACATGAGTTAAAATCTCTTCATGAAAGTCATAGACAGTCTTAAACAAAGAAACAAAACAACCTCCCTGTGTAAATACTTTTGGGCTCTGATGGTCTTTACCTTATAGACAAGGGACTTGAGGTTTAAGCACCAGCCTCAGCTATTTATTCAAACCTGCATGCAGAAGCTCCCAGGGCTGAGTCTTACACCTCAAGGACCAGGGAGCTGAGCCTGACCCACTCTCGAAGGTTCAGTGAGAAGTATTTTCAGAGCTCCTACTCTTGTTTCCTGCACATCGACCACAAGCCACTTCTACCTTGTTTCTCTTTTGCAGGCTGTTCAGCCTACTTACAGATGAGACCCAAAGTCCACTTGATGTGGACTTGAGTGAAACCCGAATTCAGAATGGATTTTCTTCTGTTCTGCTCTTTGTGAGCATGCATTGCTCTTGATGTATATCACTTGTGCAGTGGGGTCAGAAATCCCACAAAACCTAAGAGAAGAAAAGTGTGCTTTTCTGCTTTCACAGTGTAAACTAATAACTTCAGCAAAAAGCTATGTCTATGGAGTACTGTTTGAGAATATAATCACTTTATTGTACAATTTGTCCTGCAAGATGCTGCAAATTTCATACTGTCCACGAAAATCTGCACACCTGTTGATTCAAAAGCTTGTGCTTCATTGTTTTTTACCTTGGACTAAGATCAAATTTTGTGTCTAAGCTGAGCATTACTTAAAAACGACTCCTGTTTTTTCAGTTGTTGCACAAGTGATGTCTGTTGGTTCTGGTGAGGGTACTTGATTTTGTTCCCAGTTAGGGAAATGGACACATAATTAGTGCATAAAGAGCCTGTTCAACTAAAGTAATTACAAAAGAAAAAAAATATTTAAAAATCAGATGTTCTGGAGCCCAGGAAATGGATTAGAGGCTGTAATGTAGTATAAAAATTTTCTAGTATTTGGATTTTTTTTTCCAAAAAAACATATGTGTAATTTTGGAAGTTGCAATATTTTTAATTGACATGTTTATTTGTTTGTCTAATGTCAAGGTTCAAAACAATATCTTGAGGCTCTTAAAACATAATGCTGCAGCGCAGAGGAGTTGAAACAAGGAAAGCCAAACAGCAGCAATAATAATAAAACTTAAATTATTGATGGAAACTCATAAAAAAACCTTCAGATGCTTTTCTGTGTTGATTAACATGAGACTCTTTTTGAATCAATATCAGAAGTAAATTTGAGAATTTGACCCAAGGGCTTGAAAACATGTCTGTTACAGGGATAGCTTCCTCCTTCAGAAGTTTATGTACTGTGTGCACCATTTAGAAAAAATCAGTGCTTAAAACAAGGGAAAACAAATTAAAAGCATAGTTTCAGACTCTGGCAGAACAGAGAAACAGAAGGTGTGGGAGTCTTCTGCTTTGTAGTCTGGTAAAATGGACCCTTTTCTGTGAGACAATATCTCCTCTTTCTCATCAAGCTCCTGCTGCCTGGGAGTGTCTTCTAATGACTCCTTGTAAGCTTCCTCCAGTGAGGATGCCATCATCCCTCAGAGGACTCATGTCTCATAGTCAAACTTTGTGTGTGTATATATACATGTACACACTTGTCTATATATTTTCATTCTTCAAAGTTGCAAAAGAAGCTCTTTCCCCTTGCATCAATTTCCCCTTGCCAGCCTCTAACATTAATCTTTGTGATTTCTGATAAACTTAACAATTCTGTGCTACTAGCCACTCTTGTTTATGTTGTGAGTTGGGTGTGAGTGTTATGCTGGTGGCAAAGGCTGAGGATCTGGCCCTGGGTTTTTACACTTCCACTTAATTTAAATAATTAATAATCACTTGGGCTTTATTTCAAAAAGGTCTTTATAAACAAACAAGGACTCTCACTAGATATAAAACACTGCAAAAACATCCCTAGAGCTGTTGAATGTACTGAAAAAAGCAAACCAGAGTTGCACAGTGATGTCTACTCTTGGTGAAGCTGGTGGGAGAGGTGTGGAGGGTGTGAGAGGGCTGCACACAACTAACTGCCGTGTTTCTGTCTCCCCATGAAGCAGCATCTGGCAGGTTACCCTCAGCAGCCATGAGCCCTCTGCCACAGCAATTATTTTAAAACAATTGTTTCACTCAGACCAGATACTGCGGCACAAGTGCACGTCCCTTGTTGGTGCCACGTTCAATTAAAAGAATGCAGACAAGGCACTCAGGGGGCCTGTGGAGCCCTGTCTCATCTCATCATTCAACTGAGCAGCCTTGGGGGCTGATGCATGGCTTGGCCCCGCTGTCAGGTGGCCTGAACACGTTGCCCATCCTGGTGTGGCTCAGTGCCCCATCCCTGTGCCAGGATGGCGTATGGCCACGCTGCGAGGGGTGGCTGTGGCAGGGCTGGCAGCTGGCCTGAGCATGGGGGGCAGGCGGTGCTCGTCCGGTTGCAGTTGGGGTAGTGATGAGGTATGGCTGCTGTGATGGTCTTGCAGATGTCACTTTCCATGCTACTGGTTGTGGCAAGTGACAGACACTGAATGCTGTTGCACAGCCAGGCACGGCTTTAGGGATGGGTTCAACAACCTAATGACTTGCCTGCAATCAGTTCTTCTAAAGAAAATTGTGTGTTGAGGATGGTGCATGCATACAGAGAATGAACCTTCAAACCTTTCTGCTTATCCTTTCTCATTGCTTGTCTTTTTTTTTTCCCCTGCCAATTACATCCCACTTATTCGAAACTCATCTCAGAAAATGGCTGTGTGAGCCAAGATGCCTCCCGCTGATACACACAGTGGGATAATGCTGATGAGCTCAGCCCTCTCCTATGCTTATTGTTTCAGATTGGTGTAGAAAATTTAAAAGTGACTGGTTAGCATCATGTCAAGTTAGGGGGAAAAATGATTACTTCAGTGGGCTGAATGTGACAGTTATTTTAGAAATTATTTTCTCTGTCAGCAAGATGAAATTCGGAGCAGAAATATGCACACGAGTGACTCAAAGTTTGTGAGAAGGAGCGAAAGGACAGGGGGAAAAAACTGATAGTGAATATCGAGTACAAGTTTCTTAGCTTTCTAAGCTTTGAAGAGTTCAAAGTTAGATTAAGATGTGAATTTTTGGCTATACCTCCAGTCATTGCATTGACTGATATGATTACCATGATATCCACTACTATTACATGGCAGGTTTATCAGTTTAAATTCTGAAAACCTTGTTTTCTTCCAAAACTAAAAAAAAAAAATAAACCAACAACAAAAACCCAACCAAACAAGCAAAAAACCCCAAGTAAAACAAACCCAAAGAAAAACAAACAAATAAACCAAACACAAAAAACCCAAACCAAAACTGTAAAAAGAAAACCAAGAAGCACTTCTTACTGATTTTAACAGAAAGAACAGAGACATTTTCACAGATAAAGAGATGTGTTGTGCTGCCTTTTTTTTTTTTCCATAATGGATGAGTTATAATGATGTCTGCGATCACTGTTAGGAAGATAACATGAACATACTGTAATTTGTTACTAGAGCTGGCTACTAGAGAGTTAGACTGTATTTCAGGATTTCTAACCTGCGCCAGGAACTTGCCAATATTAACTCTATTAATAGCACTGTGCCTGCCTACCAAATGTGCATATTTTGTTGTCTTTACCTCATTTTGGAATACTCTTTGCTTTAACTACCTTGCTATAAAGTTATTTGAGATCCACAAATGTAAAGCATTTTAAAAAGCTGCACAGTACCTGGTCAATCACCTAAAAAATTACCACGATGAGACAATTCTTCAATACGCAGCCAGTGTTCAGCAGAATTTATTGTGTTAATCTCAAATGATTTTTAATTAAATGAGTTTGCCAGATCGAGTGTATTTATGGTGCACAGTAAGAGCAGACCAAGAAACTCATTAGGAAAATATGTAAGATAAAGTATGGTGAGCATCTGAAAAAAATGGTAAGCTATTCTCAAGGGAAAAAATCATGAAAGGTAACTTGCTTGGGAATTAATCTTTTTGGAAAAAGTATTTTTTCATGTTTTATAACATGAAGTCATAAACCAGTTATTAGTGTTTTGGTGTTTTTTTAAAACTTTTTTTAAAAAAAAAACCAGACCAGATTTTTCTTTAGTCCTTTAGTCCCAGTGGAACTGGAACCTGGAAACCATCTTTGGTCACAGTGATCAAAGCCAAGCAATTTAAAGACGGGATAAAAATGAATATATGTTTAGATCACTTTGTTTTCCAGAAATATTCTTTATCTCTCTGTAGATATCTATATTTATGCTGTCTTCTACCACCTACTGCCTTGAAAATATGGAGTTTTTTCACCCAATCTATAAAAATGAACTGTCCTGAAAGCAAGAATATGAGACTGACTTCTTTGGGCAAAAACTGTAAACCCAGTTATATTGTGCTGAAGTCCTGTTTAGTTAACTCGACTAGAGAATAGGTTTTGACTAGGTCATTTTCACAGGCAAAGATTTTCGCCATAAAATACTTGAAAGCAGAGATCTCAATGGCTTTCCTAAAAAACAGCTTTATCTGTTCTTGGGCATTTTTAAAAATTTGTTCTTCTCCATGAGAGAAAGATATGGGGTTGCTGATATGGACATAACTGATAACACTAAAATCAGAGGTTGGCTCTGCTTTGTAGTTTTGTAACAGTTCTTAGTATTCTATTTAGGTGAGTTTTTTGGTGGAATAAGAACAGAGCAAGTACATTGACATCTTATAAAGCAAGAATTGTTTAGTTTGGATGTACTCAGTGTGACTGCTTCAGATGGGAATTGGCATTACCGCTTTTATCTCTTCCTGTACAAGCTATAGCAGAAAGCAGCTGGCGCATCATCCACACTGTAGCCAGATTAGTGAAGCCACCTTGTTCAGCTCATGGGTTAACAGGAGAGAGCAGAATGAAAGGTTAGGTCTACTGACTCCCCAGTCTGGTGGTTTATCCACTGATTATCACTCCTCCCAGGAAGGGCTTTTGGCTTTTATCTCCTGTGAGATCTGGATTTCCACAGACGAAAAGCCCTTACTGTTTTCTTGCTGGTGAAACTTTTAGTACCTTTAGTGAAGTAAAACACTACCATGAAGCATTTGAAGTTAAGGACAGGAGAGTGCTCTTTTCAAGTAAGTCATGATTATACAGTACACCCCTGAATCTAGATGAGAGCTCTGTTTTTCTTGCCTTTATGGTATTCTTTAAACAGGGAAATCCTTAATTGTGTTACATTATTTACATTGTATTCTTCCAAATGATCCAATTCAAAATACATTTAACACTACATCATTTGATGGTGATGATGCAGAACATTCCTGATGTAAAATTGACAGTGTAATTTACTTCAAGGACATATATTGGTATTGCATTATGAAACCCCTCAGTTTCACATTGTGGTGTTATCAGTGCTGTGGAAACCACTGGCTGCTCTGCCTGCTTCTCTAAGGAGCAGAGAAACCTTGCCCTTGGAAAGCAAATGTGGAAAGAAAAAAAGAAGAAGAAAAGAAGAGGGTGAAAAATCCAAACAAAACCTCCCAAAAACCTAGCATATTTGTTCAGTGATTCTATTTTGGCATGAGCACACTTCATGTTTTAGCTGATTGTGATTATTTCTGTAATTGGCTGCTTATAATGGCTTCACTATTAATGCTTCACTACTGTCTACTGAAATAATGCAAGAGTGCAAACCCATACCCCAGAGTCGACTGTCCTTTACTTGCAGACTGTTGATCCTGAAGTTTCCTGGCTTACTTCTCGTCCTGTTGGTGTAATTGTGTCATTCGGGAAGAAACCAGGGGTGGCCAAAATGCATTCTGAAGGCAAAAAGCCTCAGCATGAATGATACCGGACCCTTGCAACTTCCTGCAAAACCTGAAGCTCCTTCCCCAATGTACTCATCATTTTGCAGCATCAGGCACCAAGTGTGGGTATGTTCACTACAATCCACAGTGAGAACTTGATAGCCTTATAATGTGACAGGCAAGAGGCTTCAGATTCTGCTGTCTCTCTGCAGCAACCCCCTGTACTGGTCAGCAGTCAAGCTAAGAATAAATAAGAGACTTTCAGAAGTAGTGAAGTAATAAGAGGCCCTAAATAATATGAGTGCAATACAGACAGCTTTTTTATCTATCTGGGAAATGTTGAAATGCCAGTTTCACTCTTTTAGTGCTCATACAAAGCATTGAAGACAATTTCAGCATCAAATCTGTCTCCGTTCTTTACAAACGCAAGTGCTTATCTTCACCTCTCTACTCGTCCTTCTTCCATCCATGTATACACAGTCTCCCTGCACCCACCTTTCCCATTTACACATCCTTCTGTTCATTCAATGCTCTGTATTAACTGATCACACAACTAGTAAGAAAGTATAATAAATGATATGTAGAGCAGAGACATTTTGGATATCCCACACTAATTCAGAGTACATCCACTAGATGAAATTTTCCTGTATTTTCTTCTCAGCTTTCCGGATGAGCTGTATGAGTTCTTAGAACTCTCTGCTGCCGTGATGCAAATGGTGTGGCTGGGGAGTGGTAGGTGAGGACCTCTGCTTAATAACCTATGTTGATGTCTTAGCTTGAAGAGAATTTAAATTAAAAAAGACAGAGGGATGCTGTTCTTCTAGATCAGACAGATTTACACATAACACAGTGAAACACATAGTCTATATTGCAACAATACCATATTCCAGCCCTGAAATACCAAGGAGGTTTTACAGCTGGGAGAATTGAGGAAAGTAAAGTTACAGTGGAATTTCTTCTATTTGAAGAGACAAAGATCAAATAGTAGCTCTCCCACAAAGTAGAAAGATATGTATGTTGTGTGAAAATATATGTAGTAGTCAGATGGGTGCACTATGGAAAATTTTGGCTTTTTTTCTTTTTAATGGAGAAAATGATTCTTTTAAAGGTATGACTAGTAAAAACTCACTGTATAGGTTGGTAAATATTATACCTTTTATGCAGAGTACATTATCTACCACATTGTACATTACTACTACATACTACAAGAGATAGAAAAATGGAAAATTGATATTCTGACAGTTTCATATCAAGGAATTAGAAATAATTGCTCTCAAATAAATTTGGACCATGTAGATTTCATTTACACAGATTTTTCACAAAATAGAGCAATAGTAGGAGAATTTGGCCCCTTGCTATCTTGTCATAGGGAATGAGACATTTCAGGCATAAAAGTTAGTACTTTCAGTTGCTGTGTGATAACTTATAGTCATTCTGTCTCTGTAGCCACAGTGACATGTATCTCTGCAGCGATGTAGTTGTGCATACCTCTGAGCAAAACACAGTGGGAAGTGAAATGAGTACAAAGTACCAAAGGCAGATTATCATGCGCTCAGCAAGTACAATATGTATCTAGTCAAGAAATAAATATTCAAGAAGTGATAGAAATTATCAATATGGATGACCAGGGAAATACAGGAGGAAATCAAGGCCAGGAGACATGCAGCCAAGACACCTATAATTTATTTTTTTTTAAATGTTTTGCCAAGAAAATCCCACTGAGAGCTAACATCTCATTTCCAAGAAATCCCTTAGGATAAATCAGAAGTGTTAGCTCTGAAAGAGAAGGTATAGAAGGCAAAAGAAAAAAGGTAAGGAAATGATCAAGAAAGCTGAGATCGAAAATGAAAGAAAAATTACATGGGACGTGAATATGAATAATAAATGGTTATACAAATGTAAAGTATAAGGAGTAAGAGGTTGATGAGCAAGACTGCAGGCCCTGTGGGGAAATAGTGAAAGGAAACTTATGACAGAAGATGTAGGTATTTCTATTAAGCAGAATGACTTTCTAAAATCAATGTTCACTAGGCAGATTAGCAAGGAGGTTTGGAAGAGTGAATCAGAAATATGATTTTAAGTGGCTTGCTGGGAAGATAACTTCTTATGCACAGCTTTAAACTTTCAAGCAGTAGCAAGTGACAAAACCAGAGGAAGTTGTAAAACTTACTGAAGCTTTATCTTGCTTTATCAAAATTCCAGTTCTGTGAAACCTCTTTACATCAGGAGTATCTAAAACCCTCACATATGATGTAATGTTGGAGAAGTAGTATAATTTAGATTTAAATGAACAATTTAGGATAAGTTTGGGGTTTTTTTTATTTTATTTTTAATATATCTTATTTTTAAAACAGTTTTGGAGCTGTGCTGGAAGCATCTGTGGAATACTGGCATTGGGGATAAAGAGACATTTGATCCAAGCCTTAGATCAAAACTGTCAGTACTTGCAATGTTTCTCCTATAATCACAGTAGACCAGAATTATACATGTTTTTCTATTGATCCCATAGAATGGATAAGACATCAGTAAATCTTGCCTAAATGTCATCTAGGTCTCAAGATATTAAATGACAGTAGAAAACAGATGAAACTGTAGAATTAAGAGGGTTTTAGAAGTGTAATGCAAGCCTATATGCACTTGCATACAGAGAACTGAAGATAGACACTTAAAATTAAATATCTAGGTTGGTTATTTCAACACTATAGTTGGGTAAATTTCAGATTTATGTTCCACAAGTACAAGATCCAGAAGCTAATTAGATTGCTGGTTGTACAGCATTGAAGTAAATGCCACAATTAAGTGCCTTAATATAGATGCAGAAGTCTAATTCTAGTCAGACTGTAAAAAAGCAAACTGGTCCAGACACTTACAGTACAAGACATAAAATAGCTGGTGTTTGTGGGCTTTGTCCTTTACTAGGTTTTCCAGTTGCTAATAGTTTCCAAGGTTGACCAGAGCACAGACGGTTCATTTTCTGAAGGATTTGGACAGATAAAATCTTAGTCTCATTCTAGTCTCATTTTTGAATCAAAAAATTTCTGCACACGGAATTTTCTCTGACAAAACTGAAGTGGTGGATGTGGTTGAGCATATATTTACAGGTTATTTAACATGTTCTAATGCAGGCAAAACAGTTTAAAATTTGTCTTTATGTTCTACTATGTATACAGAAAAAGTGAAAATTAATTCTAATTTGCTCCTTTTTGTTGTAAAATAATAATTTTATAGTACTTTGTGGTTACATGTTTCCTCTTTTCTCTCCTGTTCTGTTCCTGGTTCTGCCATAAAATCATGACTGTTGTCTTGATTTTTATGAAGCAGTTTAACTTTGATGTAATAACAGACTTCTGTAGAGTGTGGTCTAATCAAAATATATCCATTTGGTTCTCAAAGACTTCTCTTTAATTCCTAAGGCTTTGACCCTCTCATGTGACAGACTGCTGGTTTTCTATAGAATTTAAACTCTTGAAAACCTTCAATTCTTGGGAGAGATACTGGCCAAGCAGGTAATTTAACTGCCAACTTTGTGATCTTAATGGTGACCTGCTGACAATAACAGATTGATTAGTTGTTAATTCAAGATAAATAAGATTTTTTTTTTTTCTAGCTCTAATGATGATATCAGATATCAGAGCTTAAAGAAAAAGTGACTTATTTTTTTCCCCTATTTTCTTTGGAGAGGGTGTGTGTCTATTTGTAGTAGCAGGAAGAAGAGATTCCTCTAGTCTCAGTAAGTTATAAATTGAATGTTAATTCAATGCTTGATGTAATGCTTATAGGTAGCAAAGGATTTCAGCATAAATGAGAAAATGGCATATATGCCCATGTAACCTTTGAATTAGGAAAGATTTGAGCCACTAATTAAAATAAAGTTAGGGAAAAGCTGGACTGATATTGTCTGGTCAGGAAGTCAGTATGGGTTAATGAAAGGGAGGTCATGCTTCACATCCAATTAACTTCTCTGAGAAGGAGAGGTGGTCAATGAGTCTTGACAGGGGTAAAGAAAAAGATAAAATGTATTACGACTTCAGGAAGGCTTTGTGACACAGTACCACCCAAAAGGCAAGTGCGTTTCATTAGCCAATATGGGATTGATGGTGGAATTAGTCACTGGATACAAAAGGGCTTGGGATCTTGGATTGTGGTGAGAAGCAAACTGCTATTCACTGCTTAACAAGTAGTGATGAATGAACAACTGTAGCATTGGTGTCCATACCAGGTCAGCTTTCAGTACGAGAGAGAGAACTATAAGCGGAGTAGAGCATGCAATGAAGCATTAACACTTGTAATAAACAGTGATCTTGGCCTAGATAATTCTCATCAGTGAGCTAAAGGGCCATAGCTAAATTAGAGCCTAGTTAAAAGTAGCTTATTTTGCTAAAATATTGAATTATAAACTAACAGAAATTGTGTGTTTAACAAAAAAAAAAAAAGAGAAATAAAAGGCATTCTCTTTAAATGAACTCAAGCTACAAGTCATGCTGAATCTGAAAGTTGTGTTAAAATATAACATCTTAGCTGTAATATTAGAAGTGTTCAGCCCCAATACACATAGGTCTTAATAATTATGTAGCTTGAAACAGAGCAGATTTTAAAGGTTGCACCAGGAAATACGGAAGAATATGAAATGTGAAATTGGGTCGTTGCTTCTTCCATTTTTTTTTAAGATTAATTTATGGTATACGGAGGCACAACAGTTACACTTGTTGTTGGACACTGATACTCAGCTTTTGGGAAAATGTGAGGTGGATGTGTTTGCATGGGTTAGTGCAGAACCTTTCTTCTGAGAAAAAGAGAGGATATTGGAAACATGTAGTCCAGATTAGTATTCCTGTAAAAGATTCTGTGGATTGTCAGTCAAAATGCATTGGAAAATCTGTGTGAACCAAGACTTTCCTCCCTCCTCTCTACATTGAGTGCTTTTATTCAACTGCTGTCTTTCTTTTCTGGTGCAGTAGCTTTGTGCAGAACTTGTATCCTGGGTGGACAATATGCCCCAGACTTTTGTCTCTTTGCTCTGTTGTGATATTGAGGTTATGCTACCAGTAATATATTCAAAGAGGGACAAGGTTTTTCTAAGTATTCACAACAGTTTACCTGTGCTCCTTAATGCAAGGCAAATGATAAAATTGCCTTTGATTTCAATGGGAGAAAAGAAACCAGTACTGTGTACTTCTGAAAATCCAATGCTAATGCCTTTCCTCTTGCCTTTGGCTACATGTATATTTATGTAAGATCTGTTGACTGATTTCAGTAAGAGTTATACATAAGAAATCAAGACCAAAATTGGCTACAAAACCTATAGAAGTGAGGGGGGGGGGGGAATGGAAACCTCAGTTTAATGTTTGTCTTTGAGCCTTTTATTAAAAACACCAATACATACAGCTTCCAAAGAGATTAATAACTATAGGGAACAAGATGTATGCAAGGCAGTATTTCTGTACTGCTGTGAAAGCTGCACCCCTAAAAGAAACCCTTCAGCCTAACAAAGTTTTCCTTTCATTTTTTGCACAGTAAAAACATATTTCAGTGAATCATGCGTAGCTTGGCTGGAGGGTGGGCACATTAGTATTGATCTTTGGATAGCCAGAGAAGCGTGTTTTGAGGCTTTGCAAAGTACTTAAGATGATTATCTGTTCTACTGTGGAGTAAGTTGCCCTACAGTATGACCTCTCAGTCTGAGAAGCTTGCTATTGTGTCTTAATTGACTTGTGCTCTTGAGATTTGAGAAAATAAAATAAAAGAAAGCATTCTTCTCAGAAAAAGTGTTGTGCATAGCATGTCTTGGATGCAGAATTTCCAGATGTAGCAAAGTCCAGCAAAAGCCTGTTACCAGCAGGCGTCTCACTGTGTCTGAAAGCAAAGCTTGAAGCATTTTAATTGAGTCCTACAGAGACTGGTGGGCTTCTGTTTCTCAGTTCACTGAAGACATCTTGGTACCTAAGTGATATTTTTCGTTTCTGTAATCAAGCAATTACTAGACTAGTTGCTCTCTCTCTTTCTCTCTCATTTTCCCCCTTGTTGCTGAGTACTCCTATTTACTCATTCAGATGGATGCTGGTGGTTGGTACAGCAGTGACTGTGGTGGCACACCAGGCTTGAATAGCTGCAGGCACTAGAGTCCTGATTTCCTACCGTGCTGGCTATTTCCTCCATCTGTGCCTCCTTGCCTTGTGCTCACAGCTAGTCCTCTAGCAAGACGTAAAACATGTCCCAAGCCCTGAATATTCAACTTGGCCTCCATTTTGGAAAGCAGGTGTTTTGTGCTTAAAACACTCAGGGGAACACAAATTAATACGTGGGGCAAAATTATAGGCATGATTCACCTGTTGAATTGGACTCTTAGAGACAGATGCTTTTATTCAAAACCTGAATCATCTCTACAGTGTCTGGAAATATTACCTGAGAGCTAGATTAATAGGAGGCATGCACCAAATGGTGTTAGAACAGTTGTACCATTACTAATACAGGCAAACCCCCAAACCTATTGATTACAATTCAGAAATTGTAATCAACTGCAACACTAGAATCCTTGGCTTTTTGTTTTGTAAAACAGCATACTACCAGTTGGACTACAGAAGTTTGCACAGTGTTGGGGGTTGTTTTAGCATAAGTAATACTTTGTCCAGATAAATAGATTTATAAAAGATACTGTTTTATCTATAGTGTTATTGTGGTAGAAAAACATTTACACTTCTTATTTCAGAATTGGATTCTCACGCCCAGTTGCAGTACCCTGTCAAAAGTAGTTTCTGCCTTCTGAAGTGCTGATATGGTTAAAGCACCTGTAAATAAGTTAAAAAACAAACAAACAAACAAAACCTTATCAGTACTAAAACTGGAATATGTTTTGCTTTAGGTACAGTGTTTTATGTGATTAAAACTAAACATAACTTTACAAATATTAACATTTAAAAAAATCTGAGATTTTTTTTTTTTTCCCTGACGTACTAATGAATGAATTAGGGAAGAGGCAAATTACCCCCAAAAATGCTTCTACTTCTGGTTAGATTGATACAGCATGAGACCTGGAAAACCTCAGAATGCTCAGAATCAAGAACACAATTTTTTAATGTAAAGGAAATATGAAGGCATTTAAAGTAATTATGGAGAAAAAGTCTACCAAACTGCAGTCATACAGTCATAAGACTGTGTTTGCAAAAGCAAGGAAATTAAGATAACTGACTGAATTCTTTGCTTGCCCATATGGGCAAGGATGAGCTGACTGCCCAGACTCTCTGTGGGTTTTGAAGCTATCCAGATCCCAGCATTAAACCCTGAAAGAAATCCCATCCAAGAAAAAGAAAGAAATGCAGTCAGGCAAGGACCTACCCTCCTGTGCCTGGAGAACTATCTGAAGGTTGGATTTTAAACCTGCTTTTTAACTCATGATTAGATTTAGGATTCTTAAATACTTAGTAAAAAATACTGAAATGAGTGCACCGGTGTAAAACAACTTTTCCAGCACCACTGTGCTATCAGAATCCAGTAATATCCAAGTGTACCATTAGATTTCCAGGACAGTCTTGGGAGAAGGTAGTGATGTAACATTGAACAGCAATATTCAGCAATCTATTTCTGTCGTTACCTAATGGTCATTTACTTTGTAGACCTCTTAGAATTTTCTTGATTTAATTTTAAGTTTAAAAAAACCCACCTAACAAACAAAAAATCCAGCATTTGGAAAGAAATTTAGGTGTGACAAGGATTTTTTTTGGAGAATACAGTCAAAGCTCAGACTTTTGGTGGAACCATGTCAACTGATTCAGCTTGAGTTGGGAATGGCATTTTTAGATTCAAGACTAATTTTCAGGAGTCAAATATGGGTATCTTCCCCATCCCACCCTAAACCCCTACCCCTTCTCCCTGAATTATTGAGCTTCCTAACTGCATTTTATTTTGGAGGTAAAATCTAAAACCATAGCTTTGATTCTGTCCCTTTCCTCACTGGTTGTGTTCCACCTGTCAGACATAGGCAATTTCCCATATAGTTCCTGGGCTGAAAGGGAACACAACTGTGAATATGAGTTTCCTACAGCCAAGGCATGTGTCTTGCCTATGAAGCCAATAGTTAAAGAAGGAGGTGTGGGGTTTTGTTTGCTCTGTTTGATTTACTTTGTGGAAAACTTGAGTCTAGTAGCTAAATTTTTCCCCCTATAGAGGAGGAAAACATGTCAGCAGATGAATTAAAATTGGGTCTTAAAGAGTTACAGTGGTAACTATCAGATGGAGATGGGAGATAAGGAATTAGGCATTTTGTTTCCAGTGATCTTATGGCCTCGGTAAAAATTTATGTAAGATGGGAATAACTTTAGATTTGATGAAGAAGTTCAGACATGTAGAACTTGTCAGAGTTTGGAGTCTTAAAGCCTGCTTAAACTGATGGTCACCATGGCTTTGTTAAAAGGAAGTTTTGTAATACTCAGATTTGCCTAATAACAGTTGTCACACAGTTTTGGCATGATTTTTTTTTTTTTTTTAAGCCTTCTTGAAATTTCCCATGTTCAATGGCATAGTCTTTGAGACGACTCAAATTTGGATGAGATGTGGAAGTACAAATAATAATGCACAGGTTACTTTCTATTTTAAGTAATTTGCTAGAGTTAAGAAAGCTGACAAATTCATTAGCCCTTCCAATTTTTGCTGACTATACTATTTGTCATCAGGGATATTGCCGGAGTAACAGCTGACAATTGCTAATTACAGCTTCTGTTCGCTTTTCTCGTTTACATTTTGCTATAGACATATCTTTTTTCTTTCTTTCTTTCCCCCCATCTCAAAATATTCAGTCTGCTCCTGATTTTTAATCAGTGCTTATCACATAAAGATTTAATTTGGGGTATAAATTAATTGCATACTTTGAGTTTTCCAAAACCTGCTTTTACCAATACTTAAGGTCATTTCTCACATAGAATGTACGTTTATCAAAAAGAAGCCCACAGTCTTTCTCCAACATTTTTGGTGTTTGGAGGCATTTCCGAAAATGAACTATAAATAAGATTCTTGAGGAAGTTATTATTAACTTCTTCAGTCTTCATATTTGATCAATATTCAAATCTGGTTATCTAAAGGTCCAACTGATTAAGGGTCCTTTTCATATTTTATTTCCTTTCCCCAATATTTACCAAAACCCCAGGCACCTAAAATCTTATGAGGAATTTTGTTCTCAAGACAGCAATCTCTTGGGACCAAGGGATTGAAGAACTTTCAGGTATTTGAATGTTTACGTGGATTATAAGAATAGCAAGAACTACACCTCAGGCTAATGAAATGATGGATATGATGTTAAACATCATGTCTAATTCTTAAGGTTGTTTAGACATAAGGATGTATGGGATATATTGGCTCATTCAAGCCATCTACTGAGATATCTGACCTTGTGTGGTGTGCCTTTGTTTTCAATGTTGTCTGTGCCAAACATGGACTGAACTCTAGGCCTTTGTCTACAGCACTGCACCTTAACATCTGCCCATTTCCTGGGGGAAATCTGTGTTTTGTTTTTTGGATCAGCTCCACTCTCCAGGGTGAAAGAAGCCTCCAGATGAGGAGTGCTGATAATAAATGCAATTAATAGTGACAAGAATGCAAGTAAACCTAGAAAAATGGTGTCCTGCACTGTGCATAAAACCCTTTCTATCAGCACTAAGTAGATGTTCTGAACCCTTTTGAACTGGACAGTGGTCATGTATTTTCTGTTACTGATTAGAGAACAAAAGCAGTGTAGCTACAACTTACGGTCTCAGTAGTAACGGTGTCACAGGACTCATGAGAAGGTCTTGGAGTGGTCAGTGTGTTGGCAAATATTGGAGCTTGTCAATGGAAGCTCATTAATATAGCAGAAATCTAAGGTTCTTTTTTTTATGCAATTGAATTATTGCTTCAATGTCTGTGTCCTATGAGCCTCCTGCAAATAGTTCAGCCTTAATTATTCCACATGGCACTCTCTCAGATTGCTATCCTTGGCCTGATTATAGAGAGGAAGAAATCACATTTGCATCTAAAGAGTGTCATCATCTTGTTTTTTTCACCTCATATTATTTTCATAAATATCTTTTTGTGCCATTGGTTATCAGTAAGAAAATCCATCTTGTCTTTTTTGAATTTCCGTGCATATCCCAACCTGGTTTGTTTTCTCATTTTTTTTCCTATTCAGAAGCAGTCTCTGCTTACTGTTCATCTGTTGCAAAACAAAAGATGACAAAGTGGTTTACGTATCAGTTTGATATATGGATAAAAACTTAAACGATAACATGGTAAAGCAGACAAAACCTGAAAAAAAACCACCCTGGCAGATGAGACACATTAAATGAAAAAGTGGCTATAAAAAGCTCAGATGACATGTGTGTGTACCAGTGTTGTCATCAGCATGCATGAATTTCAGTGGAGAGGCTGCTGTAATAAGATGTGTGCAAGCTGGTGACTGGAAGATGTTTATTTTTCCCTTTTTTTTTTTTTCTCACCTCCAACTGAGGAGACATTTGCCAGGAGTCTATGAAGTAAAATCTCTATAGGAAATCACAAGAAATTGTTTCTTTTCATGTCTGTATGATACAAACAAGAACATGACAACACACCACCCCCAACACACACACATTCTTAAGAAAAGAGTCTTTGTTTGGAGCTCGGTGTTACGCGTGTGAGACTGAAGTTTGGTGAGAGGCCCTGTCTGTTTGTTCTCTGTTTCCACTTCTCTTTGATGTTGTGAAGCTGCTGATCAAGGCAGGTACCTCCCCCCATCACACCTCAAGACATGATGTCTTTTCTTCTTAAGTGGTGTGCGAGGCTCATGTGGATCACTGCTCCTCTGTGATATGTTGCCTCTGGACATTGACTGGGCAGTGAGTCTGAACTGACAGGGGTAGAAAGGAGATTAGTGAAAGCTGTTCTAGTGCAATTCAGGTATTGGAAGGCTGCTGTTATATCCCACCAAACCCTTCTCTCCTTCAGCCTGAACAAGTCTGCTTTCCTCAGCCTTTCCTCACAGGGCAGCTGCTTCAATCACTGGGACTATCTTGCTGGTCTTCTGCTGAACATGTTCCAGTTGTGTCTAAGTTCATTATTTTCTGGAAACCTGGGTCTAAGTTCATTATTTTCTGGAAACCTCGTGAAGATCTCCACAATTCAGAGTGTTCTGTGTGCAGTTAGGTGGGTTGGCTGCACAAATCTGACCTCAGATGGTCATTCTCTGAGTAAAGCCACACAAATTCTTTGTACTTAATTTTTGCTCATATTTTTTTGACACAGCTCTAGATCAGGCCTCACACCGGTATACATTTTGGGAAACAGAAAGCGGTCCATTTGCAGCAAAAACTTGGCAAATACTGAGTACTGATTTTCCTGCATTTCTATTAAACAAGTACTACCTTCCCTTTGCAGATGAGGAAACTGGAGGCAGATAAATAATGGATAAGAAGTAGACAGCTGCAGAGACAGTGCAGATCAGAGCTGAGGTAAGAGCTTGGCTGTTCAGTAACCCTATTCCTATGATCATACCTATAAACTTCTCTCTCTTAAAAGTTAGTTTGTTACACATTCACAGCAATCTTAATTGCTGAAGCCTAACTATACAGTAGACTTTCATGTCTAAAGAAAGCAGTGTGGTGCCTTGTATCCATAATTCAGATAGTTTGAATTTTTGGCCTTACTTCATTGCCTGCAAATCCTGAAGGCCTTTAATTTACTTGCCATTGTCTCAGCCTGTTGAGAACAACCCCTGATCTTCTAGTGGCAGGCAGCTCCTTGCTTACATCTGTAGGGTCTCAAAAAACATTTTCTTTTTTTACTGCATAATCCATGGTGTAGTCTGACTGTGTCTGTAGGGATGCATGTTCGCATGTTGAGGAGCATGGACTGTCTAACCACTGGGACATCTGCTGTGTCCTGCTGGAGCATGGCAGGAGCACTCGTTTAGGATGTGAAAGACTAACTAAAAGGCTTGACTGCCCAGTTTTGGAACAGTGATTTGAACCCAGCTCTCCCAAACATAAGAAAACCCTAGCTCCAGATCTGGGCTGCCTGCGGTGGAGCTAGGCGTGCCCTCTCTGCAGTTGGGACATGCTTAATAGAGAGAGAGTGCTTGGGTAAAGGCAAGTTCCTCTTATTAATTTGGCCAGAGGGAATGACTCTACAGTGCTGCTGTTCAAAGCAGTCACCGGGAAGAAAACAGAATTTCTCCCTTTCAATGAACGTGGAAGAATTTCCTACAAGGATGGGCAGGAATAGCCACTAACACGTTTTGGCTGCAGGAAATCACTTTTGATACAAAGGGCTGAACTCTATAAGCAGACACATAGCTGTGAATTTCTTGTGGAAGCACAACCATGATCTGCATGAGGCATCATCCCTCTCCTCAGCATTTCATAATGTTACTTCAAAGTAATTCACCGTCTTTCCTGCTACCTGCATCCCAGTCAGGTATTTCTCCCTTTTCTATTCCTTCTCCCATGTGTTGTAATAAGTAGCCTCAGGACATAGCATCCAAAGACATCAAAACCTTTGCCATCACACTGCTGAGCCTAAGTTTCCTATGTTGTTCCCATAGATTCACTGAAGCAAAGCTTGGTTATGATACTTGTGAGGTCTCGTCAAACTTGGGCATTTCTTCTGTAAGGTCCCGAGCAGAATGTCTAAAAATGACAAAGTACAGGACATCCTCTGCTTCTGTAGCCTAACCAACCAAGGGGGAAGAGATTTATGATCTGGCATAAATTTCTATTTTTATCATCGCAAAACCGTGTATGGTGAGAGAGCTTCCCTTTCATCTGCTTGTATTTTCTCTATAGATTTGTTTGTATAGCTGGGTTTGGTTTGGTTTGGTTTTGTGTGTGTTTCTAGCTGTGGCAGGTATGTGTCCCAATTGGGGATTCAAGTCCTATTGTGCTGTATGTTACTGGATAGTAGAAGAAAGTCCCTGATCTAAACAGCTTAGTTTAAGAGACAAGGCAGACAAATGGTGAGTGAAAGGAAATAGGAACACAAGTAAATTATTTATTGAGAAATACTGGTTTATTTGGTCCCCCTGCCCTCTCACAGGCACACTATTTATAGAAAGATGGAGGGAATCTGAAGTGAATCACCTCATTGGGAGTTTTGGGTCCAGCATGTCAGCAAAAGCCAAGATATTGTCTCCCTTAATCTCTGAAATAATCATGCAATGCTAGAAATGGAAGCAGTGGTACTGATAGCAACTCTTGTACTGGAGTTTGAAGGGGGAATATTTGGAGTGACTAGAATATTTGATTTTTAAAGGTAAGAGTAAACATGAAAAATCTTTCTTTTTTGTTCTACGAGTTTTGGCAGAGAGAAGGAATTTAATTGCATCTCCTGTACTCTATTTTTTGGTAGTTTTCCCTTAATGACATTTCATATTTTTTTGTGTTTCTCAGAATTACCACAAAAAGAAACTTCTATTATTTGAAAATATCTTTTTATTGTCTGTTATTTCATACAGAATGCTGTTTAAAAGTAGTTAGAAAATATGACTGTGGAATATATTAAGAAAAGAGACAGGAAAAATAGAAGTGTCATTCAGCGTTTTTAAGGAGATAATATACTATTCTTTTTTCCTTCTCTTTTACTCTGTGAAGCAAGCTAATCATCTTAAACAGAGTGAAGAACTGTATTCTAGTTTTCCTACTTTGAATACGTTTTTTGGGTTGTGGTTAGTTGTTTTTTTTAGTTACTTGTCACTGCTTGTCTAGAGCACTTTTAAGTATTGTTTCTCAAATATGAGTGCTCAGACTGTTGACTCACAAATTAACAGTAATTCACACAAAACACGTGCAAGAAACACCCCCAACAGCAACAACCAGCAACAACGGAGAATTTGGGCAGAGCACAACAGTTCTGTGCAGTGTTACAAAATGTAATATAACTGGCTTAAAGATTCTTTAATCTGCAGGCTTCTATGGCTGTCCTCTGACCACAGGGATCAGAGGATAACTCAGGTTGGAAAGGACCTCAGGAGATCTCCATTTAAAGCAGGGTCAGCTGTGAGGTTAAGCCAGGTTGCTCAGAGATTTATCCTCTTGGGTTTTGAAAACCTGCAAGGTTGGGGATGGCACAGCCTGTCTGGGCAACATGTGCCACTGCTTGAATATCCTTACAAAGAAAATGGTTTCCTTTCTAACCAGCCCAACCCTCCTCAGCTTAAATTTTGTTGCCTAATGTGACAAACCTTGATGTGACAAGAATCATAGTTTTGGTGGCAGAGGGACTGGGAATTAATTAACCTGCTGTGTGCTTTATTTTCCTTCCTTCGGTTTCCTCTGCAACAATTTCATCATCTATAAAATTGGGGTAACAAACACACCTGTCTTAGTTAAAAATAATTGAAAAAAATACAGATAAGCAACAGGAAAAACACCAGCCTGAGGTTGATTCTCTGCTTATAATCACCGTGAATTAATTGTGATTACTCAGTAGGATAATTCTGTGGCCCTAGGGAAACGAAGAAAGAGGACAACAGGGAGGTTGGAAATGTATAGTGCTGTCTTGCTTTGTTTAGAAAACAAAGTCAATGGAGTACTAATTAGTGTTGAGGGTTATCATATACTGTATGTCAGACATACTTTCACTGTACTTCGCATATAATTTCAATAATTAAAACCTGCAAAGGAATATTACTTAAATGTTCCCTCTCTTGCAAGGACGATCATGATGAACCTTACCAGCCATCAGGCAAAATAGTATAAAGCAATGACAGCCTCAACTTACGGGAACCTCTGCAGATTTCTATCTGTTGCTTGTTAAGCAAGTGTTTGGAGTTGTATTTCTCAAGGATGAGGAATTTTAAGAGTGCAATAATTTGCCATCAGCCTAGTATAATTATACAACGTAGGACTAAGCTAATACAGTACACTGAGGTAATGCAGGAAAAAATGTCTGTTTCTTTCAGTTAGTTTTTGGAGAAAATTATGTGAAGTATTTTAATATTCTTGTGTTTCAAGTCTGTGTGGCTTTTGAATCTCAGTGAAGGTACTTTTACATCTCAGTGCTGTTTCTCTTTCTTTAACAATTTGAAAATGACCTACTTTAAGGGAAAAAAGATAGCACTAATATCAGCATAAGTGCTTTGTCATACTAGAGGCAAATATGTTTATTTTTGTTTATCTATTACAAATGTGTGTTAAATGGAATACCATGAGATAATTATTATGAACTCTCTAGTGTTATGAATAGTTATGAAACATACTTACAACTCTGTTTCATTTCCCATGCTGTGACTTGTCCCAGTGAAATCAGCAAATCTGATTGTACTGCACAGACTCAGGCATGTCCACGAGCCTTTTCAGGATCAGATCCTGTAAAAGGAAAGTGCAGCACAGCTGGCTCCAGGGTCGAGAGCTCTGGAGTCTCCTACCAAGTCTATGTGCTGAGCCTCAGCCTCCTAATACAGCTAGTTGGACCTCCACCCCCCCCCAGCCTCTTCCCCTCCAGACAGCCTGCCCAGCTGCCCCTATTTCTGTTAGCATGAACTGCTGGACCTCTCTTGTCTGCTCCCAGAGCTGTCTGGCCATGGAGTCAGGGAACCTTGAAAGGCAAACCCTAGGGATGGGAGGAGGAGGAGGAGAGTGGATGCTTAAAGCCAAGCCAGAAAATATCGCTTAACAGAAAAAAAAAAAAAAAAAAAAAAAATGATATATTTATAAAAACAGATTTTATTTCAAATTAATAAACTTCCCCTTTCCCTATCTCCTTCCCCCTGAAATGTGAAATATTTTGCAGGAAGGAAATTAACTTTTTTGAGTTAGTTGTGTGTTAGTTTCCCAAAGTAAAAATTAGTAAGTTAATCACATCTACCTTCTGCAGTCTTTGGTGCACCTTGGAGACTTTACAAATGTTAACCAGTGAGTTTTGTTGTAGAAAAAGCATGACCGTGGCTTGCACAGGATATGAAATGACTACTTTGAGAGATGATATGAGAGACCTCCCCATGGAGAGGGAGGGGTGTATACCACAGCTCTGATTTGTGTTTGAAATTCACTGCACCTTTCCTGTTTCTTGGAAAGGAACTTGGTAAATTCTCATTCTCTGTGCTGCACTTAAGCTTGGCTATGAAATGGAAACAGTAGTCACTTATTTCCCTGTGCACTCAGAACACATGTGAAGTAACACTCGTTATTCTACACAAAGTTCCATCAGTTACTAGGAATTGGTATTCAGCAGAAGGAAGGGATAAAAAAAAAAAGAAGCCCAAAGTCTCTTCCAATGTGTATTTTCCATAAAGGAGGAAATTCAGTTGAGAGTAAAAGAGAGGAAGAATTCCTAAATCTTATGATTTGTAAACTGATATGAACGTTCTGTTAGTTCAGAAGAATTTAGAGAGACCTTGGTGGCTCTTTGTGAAGCTGCATATCCTTATGGAAGTTACCTTTGTTGTTGGATTTCTTCAGTTATGTACTAATTATGTGCATAAGGAAACAAAGAATCTTGACTAGCTAGAGTTAATTTTGTGTAAGTTTTAGGTGGACTTATATCTCTGCTAGTTTCTGAGCCTTCTGGTTAGAAAAATGTACTACTCCTTGTCTAAATCTTTTCAGTTGTAATCAAATGGGATAAGATTTTCTTAGGTCAAATTTTGAGCCAAAGGGGGTGAAATAAGTGGGACGGGACTTCCGCTGTCTTAATCTGAACTGGAGTATGATAAAGATTTCAAAGAGCTTTATATTATCAGTTGAAAAACTTCTCTCAGTCATGGTAAATTAATACATGATTAAGATCAATTAGATTAATTTTCCACAGGAATTTGTATACTACTTCACATGATAAAGTAAATATAAAGAAATTTAACCATGCTTATATCTGACAGTTTCCAATCACTAAAACACGGCCAAGCTTCCAGTATGAGATAATATATGTAAGTTTCAGTCCAAGGTGTTTTTTTTGCATTTTAATGCTTGTGAGTTTATTAGGCAAGAGGAGCTCGTTGGACCTTATAACATGCCTATCCTATTGCACTTTAGATCAAAAAGATTTAGAGACAGGAATTGTTATTAGATAAAAATGAAAAAAAAAAGGGGGGCAATTTTGCTCATGGACAAGTTGTTTCTAGATCACTGATCACAAAAGAAGAACGTGTCTTTTGTTTGCAACAAGTTACTGCAGTTTATGGTCTATTTCATTGCGTCATAAATGTTATAATGACCAACTGTGCCAAGAGGGTAAAAGCATGTGAGTTATAGCTACAGTACTGACTTCAGATGGAACAGGAGGAGAGAGGGGTTTGTCTCGAGATAGCACTGGCTTCATATAAGCCAAATATTTCATCTCAGATTTTTTTTTTTTGCCAACTAATTTCTCTTTTCCAACTGACACACAGTTTAGACACAGTTAGTAAATGGCCTTGATCACAATAGTGACAATCTTTTGCATGTTGCCAATATTTCTGCATTTAAAGTAATGTGCACCTTATTTATTGCTAATACTAAAATGCTTCTATAGAAAAAAGGTTTCTAATTTACGGCTGCCTATTCATTTAAAGCATGTTAGCATGTTGTGATATGGTAGGTGGAATAAAATTATATCCTTGGTTGTTGAGCTTTGGGATGCTTCTTTTTGTCTTAGTTATTCCATGTGGAGGATTGAGTCCTTTGACAAAAGTGTTTTGGAGATCTACAGGCAGAAGTGCTGTACACATGTGAAAAATGTAAATTACGAATTCCTAGCTCTGATTTTTCACTGACGTTTTTGTTTCAGGATGCAGTGTGCAATATGCAATTACATCTTTTTGCCTATTTAACTCAACCTTGTTTCAATTTGCTGGCTTTGACTATATATTGCATAAGCATCCAGCAGGGTAACTTACTTCAGATGCCAAAATCCCACCAATGAAGAGATAAAAGAGTACAGAAGCACAGATTAGAATGTTTCAGTCTGTTTCTCTCTCTGCATGACACTGGATAAAGTCTCTTAAAGGATAAAATCACTTCACATATTAGTTCTGCAGTAAAGAGGAAAAAAGAAATTTCATGCTTTGATAGAGTAGAAATACTGACCTAGCCTTGTTTTAGATTCCTGTGCTGGGAGCAGAAGACATAAGTGATGAGGAGATGAAAGTGGATTTGGGAGGGTGATGACAGCAGTTGGTCAATTAACTGCAACTTTTACATAGAGAAGATGTTACATAATTAACCTGGCAAACAGCTGTATGGCAGAAGAAAAATTTTATGCAAGTGGTGGAATGGGGAAAGGCAAAGATCTGGAGAACACAGGGATAGACATCTACAGAAGGAATGGTCTCCTATATCAGCTTTTCTTCACTTCTAAAGAAGTGGAGTTTAGTTAGCATCCTTGTTCTGTTTAGCTGAGGACATCTTGTGCACAGACTTTTAGTGCCTTCAAATGCAATTACTAGGAATAGTAAGCAATGGCCTTAATTGTCCTCTTATTAATATGTGGTGCCAAGACCTTTTCCATCATGAAGGCACATTCTGGATGCATCATTGTGGGGTCATTTTCTTTAAAGAGTTTAGTTTGCAGTGGGATTCATACCTGTAAGTTTCTCGCATTTGAAAGTCTCTTAACAGGAAGATGCTTAACAGCTTTTAGGTGGTTTTTTTGCCACTTTTCAGCCTTTCTTACTTGTCCTTTTGTTTTCTTCTTTAAACAATTTGAAACACTTGAAATTTAGGCCACTTCTCAAATGCAGGATTGGAACTATCTTGCATCATCTTGGTAAAATAATATTTAATACTTGGAAGTGAAAATTATATTAATATAATATCTGTGACATGGAAGCTGCAAAATCTGAATCTAAAACTGTAACATTGTTGTTAATATTATTAATGTAACATTATTATGATGATATGTTTGCTCTTAAGTCTTCAACAAACTAGACATTTATTCTGCTTCAACTTGGCACAGAGATTAAAAAGGTATGATGCAGTCAATGTTAGGGTTGTTCATTAACTGAAACAAACAAATTCTTGTTGTTTCCTCTCTTATATAGATGTGGAAGTAGTTGCTGTATCAGAGTTTACATTTAATAAAAACAAAATGGGCTGCCCAGGGAGGTGGTGGAGTCACCATCCCTGGAGGTATTTAAGAAACGTATCGACATGGTTCTTCAGGG
>JAOQGH010000032.1:27719052-27813086 GCA_025769975.1 Gallinago jamesoni
TTTTGTGGTTGGACTCGATGATCTCTGAGGTCCCTTCCAACCACCACAATTCTGTGATTCTGTGATTCTGTGAAAATCAACAAGGGAATAATATTAGCCAAAAATATACTGAAAATATAGTTGTGTTGAGTCTATTTTACCTTGAAAGCTTGGTAACAAGAGCAGGCTGATGAAGAATCTCTGTCACTTACCCATTTTTCTGTGGAAATAGATCAGTTCCATCTGAGGAATAAGTGAATTGTACTGGAAAGTAATGACATTGTTTATTTTTCTCTGATACTTATGATAAAGCAAACATTTGTTTTGAAATGATAAATGGTAAAATTAGCTTTTTGTCAGACAAGATAAAGCAGAGTTCTATTTGCATTTTTGGTAATTACTTTGTGTTAAAAGCAAAAAAGTCTTTAAAAAAGTTGAAATGTTGCCTCTCATTTTTCTAATGAGCAAAATGAAAAAACAAAGCAGACCTTTACTGAGAACATTTGGTTGTCAATCTCACGAAGAGAGAAGTGTTTCAGAAAAAAATTATCAAGCAGTTGAAATAAGAAATTTGGATAAAGATGTGTGAAGTGTTTGAAAGAAACTGTAAGCCCGAATGACAGCCTGTTCCTGAATATTCACTGAAAATTTAGACTCAAACTTTTTGTAGTTGATGTTATACTTGTGTTTTCTACTGGGATTTGATTAGGATGTGTTAATAATACAAAAACATACTCTGCTTTTTCCCATCCAGTTTTGCAGATCTACGGAGTGGTTATCCATTTGCAGGAAACTAATGTTTGGTGAGATTGTTGATGGGGGTATGCAAGGAAGAGAAGAACATTTTTAACTGAAAAAAAGGAACCCAAATATTTTGGAGTTCTCTGTCCAATAAAAAGTACTTTTGCTTCCACCTGCTTTTATTGACTTGCACTAAGAATCACTGATGTGACTGTAAGGTAGGGTAGAGGCCAAGTTCCCATGCCAATTGTGAGGGGTGTAACCTAAAGTATGCCCTCTGAATTGGCAAAGGAAAAAATAAATACTACTAGCTGAAGAAGGAACTTGTTCCAAAATGATCTGTTGCAACATGCACAGCCATTCTTTTTAAATACAAATCATTTGTGTTCTTGAAGCTTTTTACTAAAACGATAGGATGTTTATTTCAATTTCAGCAGGTCTGAACCCTGAATCATTTGTACTGTAAGATACACAGCCTGCTACCTGCATGCTCTGATTCTTACAGGACTTTAATTCCTTGCTTTTTTCTATATATTCTTCTGGTTAATATAGTTTTTCTGAGAAATAAATAAATTTATTTTCTTACTTTACTATTTTCCATGGAGGATTTATGTGGTATTGTATACAGAACACAACACATGGAAAAAGAATCAAATTACTGTAGGTCTTGTTTCCTAGGCACTGTTACATCTCCCAAATAGATTAATAATATGACAGAGCAGAGTCTTGCTAATCTGTACACAAGGGAGAAATTGCAGACTTGATTAGTGAGATTTGAAGACTGCCCACCTGTGGATAGTGTTGTGGTGGGTGGAGACAGGGAATTTTTCAACTTGGAAGCTTTTTCTGATGCAAGATGGCCTTTTCTCAACATTGTTGGGTAGAAATCTTTCTCTATCTGGTTCTAGATTGCTCACCTGGAAGCCTGTTAGTGATTTCACACTAATTATGAAACAGCCAGGGTGCCCTGCTAGCTACTCCAGTATGGGCAGAAGATTTGCCATGTTGATGGCAATCACCATTGACCCCCTCAAAGAAAAACCACCTTCCTTCCCAAAGCCGTACCAGTGCCTGGATGAGGATGTGGGAGGATGTTGTGAAATACCATATTCCCCCTTGAGGGGGTGGGGAGGCAGCCTTCCTGGAGGCTGTGTGGTAGCACAACTGGGAAGCTGCTGCATGACCAAAGGCCCATGTTTGGTACAGGTTTGCAGATGTTCAGTATGTTCACACTGGGGACTTCTGTCCCTGTATGTGGCATCCCCTGTTCTTCTGTATCAGCATGTAGTAATCACTTGAGTAATACAACATTACCGAGGGCAAAAGCAGTAATCTCATCTGATGCTAGTGCCTGCAGCCATCAAACCTTGTATTTGCGCCTTGAGACATAAGCACAGTTGGGTTTAGTCACTGTTAATTAGAATTTCAGTGACTTCACCTGAATTAGAACTTCACTCGCAATAACAGTTGTTGACTACACTGCGTTCAACTGGGAGGTGAAATATTGAGCATTGTTATCAAGCTTGAATTTAATGTGCTTTCCAACCTGCCAGACTTTAGAAAGGTGATAGGGGGAGAAAAATGATAGGTGTTGCTAAGGGATTACTCAGTTCATCTGTAAGAGGAATGAAATTATTTCACATCAAGCCATTGCCAAAAACATTGCTAGCCTTTTCACCCATCCAGTGTTAGTCTTTTTAGAAATAGGAAAACAGGAATCTTCCATTCTGTGGAAAAGAAAAAGAAAGCTCCTGTTGGCAGCTACAGCAGCTGCATACTGCTAATTTTGGGTTTTGTTAATGATTATGGAATGTAACAAAGAGAAGAAAGAGAAAATAGCTTTTTCATGTATAAAAGGATGCTTTTTTTCTTACCATGTACTTATATACTGGTATACTTGCAGCTGTGATGTTTTGCAAAATTGTCACAGTTTGCAAGAAACAAAGCAGAATGAATGCCGTGCCTAGATACTGCAATGCTGAGGATCAACAAATTGCTTATAAAAGATGTACCCAGGGAAGATTTCAATTTTTACTAGCAGTGGCATTTGATGATCTTTCTCTAATGAATAAAAAATGCAACTTAGTTAAACTAAAGTTGGGTAGCTAGTATGCTGTGGCCTCTGGCTGTTGCAATGAGCTGTTTCCCCATGCTCTCTTACTCATTACACTCTGTGTGAGTCTCTTTTCTTACATATTTTAAACTGCCTGGGACAAGTGCCAGTTTCTGTGTTTCTGTAATATAGCTTGTCCAGAGTTATCATAGTTTTTTTCTTATAATCTATGATTTAAGTAGTAGTATCGCTGTTGAATTATGACTGTTGTAAAGCAACAGTTTTTGTGTAACACGCTTCCCTCTTACTTCTAGTAAAAGCCAGGCTAGAATGACTTTTAATTAAATTTAACAGACATTTCTAAGTTAAGCTGCTAGTCAGTAATAGTCTTACAATATACTGCATATAACTACAGGAGAATATAGTATAGTCCATCCTAAATCACATACATCACAAATAAACAAATCTCAAATGATTGATGGGAACTGCACCCAATAACATCACAGCAGTAAGCATAGGTAAAAATTGGTGAACTTTGGGGAAAGAGTGGGCAGAGATCCTATGATTTATCCCAGAGGAGACCAACAGGGTCCTTTGGGTTTTAGGAGAAATACTCAGTAGGATAAAACAGCTGAAATAAGTTCTAGATAATATTACTCTTCCATTAACACTTTTATTTTTTGATTTTTAAATAAAAGCAGGGAATTGCCTTTTTTATTTTATTAGCAGAATGTCTTGAAAGAGACACACCTGTGAAATGGCATGGAAGTTGTGGGGAGACTGAATAACACACACTAGGGGTTTTTTTTGTGAATTTGTTTATTTTGGTTTGGTTTTTATCTGAGCAAAATAATAGGTGTTTTCAATTGTGTTATTAGTCCAGACAAGATGGTGCCCTGTGCCAAAACTCATATTTTTGTTAGAAATTGTCATGTCCCAGAATATTACTTAGTACAGTAAAACCACCTCAGATGGAAAATGAGATTTTTAGGAGGTTGATCTCTTTGTTTCTTGGCATCTGTTTACATTTTTCTATGTTTCTCAGGCACAAATACATCTGTGTAACCAGCCATGCATACTTCTAATTTCTTAATGTATAGAAAAATTAGAATTGTTCCCAGTCTTAATGCTTTTGGAGAGATAGATGTTAACATAACTGAAACATTGAATTTGCAGCTGCAAAATAGGGAAGAAAATGTGTTCCATTCCAGTGTTTTGTGGGCATGGGTAAAAGCTGAGTAAAAACCTTATTTAAATTGAGCTATAATATTTTATTGCTCTAGGAATTTCTACTCTTTAATCCACCCTTGAATGCCATTTTTTTTGAAATAAAGGCTTTTACAGTCAAATTTGTGGTTCATGTACATCAATCTGGCTTAATAATTTGAAATACATTCCTTTAATATAACCGTGTAATTAGACTTTTACAACTCTGGGTGCTAGTGATAATCAGAAAATGGCATTGACTTCAATAGGCTATTGGTTCAAAAGAAAATTAAGTGATTGAGCTCTCTAAAACAATTTTTTTATTCCTTAAAAATTACTCTTCAGTTTGTTACAGTTATCCCAGGTGAGAAGCAAACTAGTCTGACCACAAAAATTAGACTAGCCCAAAGTTGTGCATCCAGTCTGCAGTATCCCCTCTGGTGCTACCTCGGTCTGTTTACTTGGCCGCAAATTAACCTTCTTTATTTCGCAAGGAGCTGTGTATTTTTAAGAAGATGTCTGACCTGAGTATTCAGTAAATATACAAGAAGCCACTGAAATCTCAGCCTTACTATGAATACCTTGGAAAGTGAGTAGGTTATAAGCTGAGTTGAATGCATGCTTCAAGCCCTGTCCTATGCACCCAGCTGAACCAGACAGCCTGAGTTCAGAATACCATTTAAGTTCAGCAGATGTTTCTACATAATGAGGAGGTGTTTGAAGGGAGTAGGATGTTTATAGCTGAGTGAGAATCTGTATTGACTCTCTAATGGAGAGAAAACTTGCAGGGGTCTGTTTATGAACTACTGCTTTTACCTTGGCCAGAAGGCAAACACATTGCCCAGCTGCCAAGTAACATCACTGTATTTGACAAAGATGATCCCATACAAAAATGCAGAGGCAGAGCTGTGCTTGGGCTGGTAGTGAGAGCTCAGCAATGACAGTGTTTTCTAACCTGGGTGGTGTTTGTTCAGAGCAGCAGCCCAACAAGAAAAGGCTGAGCTCAGTTTGGAACATTTCAGCAGACTACATGTTCTGCCCTTACTGCTTTATCTTTTCTCTTGAGAGTTTAAACTTGCAATGACTTTGTACTTGAACTCATTCCTCCTTTTGGCAGTTTGGTATTTTCTGCCACTGTTGCTGGGAGCTCCTCAAGATTTCCTGGCCCCTTTTGTCAGAGCTCTGCACGCAGGCTGACACTCTGACACTTGGCTGCTCTACATGCTATTCTGGAGGATGTGGCGTAATGGATAGAAAAACTAGCAAGTGTTGATCTTTTTGGAGTAGCAGACTATGTAAATTATTCTGCACAGATACATCTAAAAATATTATTTTGAAATCAAAGTGAACTATTTTTTCAATTTATCAACCATTTATAGACTGTAGATAGCTTAAATAGCCAAGTAAAAAATTGTGAATATAAACAAATTTAATAAAAATGAACCTTGAAAGCCAAGAACATAATGCAAGTCATCCCACTCTTATGAACTCATTTAGTTTTCATGAATAACAATTTTAGAGTGAAAAATCTCATTCATGAAAGGTGTCTGAGTAACCTTAGAACCAGGAGCTGGAAGGGAGGCAAACACTTCTTTAGTGCTTTAAGAAAGAGCTGAGGAAGAACTACTTGAACATGAGTCTCAGAGCTCAGTAGTATAGATAGCATAGAAATTAATTTTTAAAGTGGCCATCATTCACTTAGACAAATATGAAGACTAAACCAGCATATTTCCATAAAAGCTGAATTTTTCTTGACTAATCTGGCTAAGAGAAGACTTACAAAAATTGTAGGCATACTGCAGAGGACATAAAAATATTTATCATCTGTGTGAGTCTGGAAAATACATGTAATGCAATGCTGTGTTGTCCACAGGATTATTCATAAAGCATGTATGAAAGTTACATTTCTTAAGGATCAAAATCTCACTGGGTGTCTGAAATCACAGCTCAGTGCTGAAAAATTAAGGTTGTCTCTGGAAAAGGTAGTATCAAAGGCTTAGAGACTAACATTGCATGTGTTCATGCCATGCACAAGTATCTTGGAGAAGGACTTCCTTCCCTTATGCTAAATTTTGACATGGAGTGTGCTTTCAGTACCACCCTGTCATAACAAAAGGCATAGACCTTCAGGAAGGTAGATTTGTGTATTCTGCTGGCATTTTAGATTAAACTGCAAGAATCCATGAAGTTTTGAGATACAAAAGTTCAGCTGAGTCAGCTGGCAAGCCAACACTGGGAATGAGAAAGTCCTAAAAGGATCACTACTGTTGTGGTGCCAGGAGAAAATGGGCTGCCTGCTGCAGACTGCATTCTATCACCTGGGGAAGGACAACAGACCAAAAAGGTGGTCCAAGGAGAAAGTGGGAAAACTAGCATGTGATTGCCCCTGTGGACCAAGGGAAGAAGACCTTGACTGTTGTGTCACTTAGGATACTTGCTGAAAGTCATGCCCTGATCTTGAACAGCCTACAGGGGTCATGAGGAGGGAGGTGCTCTAGCCTCCCTACTGGAAACAATCCTAGGATGTCTCAGATGAGAGCATAGCACCTGAAGAAAGCTGTGTGCTTGTTTCCCTGGGTAATCTGTGTGTCCACCGAGCTATAGGAGTGCATAGAAATGTTTTCTGTTATTTAATCTGTCCTGACAAAAGGTATTTTAAACCCTAATGGCCCATGATAGCTAATTTTATAGGCTCTATATCAACAGAATCAAGATAAAGTGCTGTATTCAGAGAGATGTGAAAAAGTAAATGGCATAAACAGATAAACTTGTCTTTAGTTTTAAATCAGTCAGGTATGAGGTCATATAGCATCAGTTTAAAAGTAGACATCACTGTGTGTATACATGTGCATGTAACAAGGAGATGTTCCGAACATCAGCACCGTATCAAGAGGAACCTTTTAAGATGTAAAACAGTATGGAGATTGTGGTGAGGCCAAGACTGAAAGAGGATGAAGGATGTTAATAAGTACATACATGGAACTGAAACTCAAAGCCAACAGAAATATGTATCTTCTTTTACAAAGGCCTGCCTTTATCTATCTTTTCATTCCAATTTCTGTTTGCTACTCCTCAGATCTGAGGCAACAGAAGTAATATGCTAAACAGTTACTTTCTCTCTGTCTTTTAATTCCCTGCCTCTTTGTTTGGTTTCTGAGACAGACTTTACTTCCCTTAATTTGGGATATTTAAACTGAGCTTACAGGCTTAAATCCCTTTATTTATGATGAGTGGGGATCCCCTCTTTCTTCACTGGGAAAAACAAATATTTTTATTTCATTGCAAATACAACAAAGAAGACAGGCATAATTTACCATCCCCTGAGCTCTACAAAATTTCATATATCCATGTCATTAGAAATAGCCAGATGATACTACTGAGAGTTTGTGTTGCTCTTCCTCATCTGTTGGTAAACCACAAACCGGCTTATAGTGGATGAACAAGTACCTTCTGATGTTAGCTGTCATTTGTTATTCCCTTATCTTTTATTTCTGGAGTTTTCTTGCTGTTTGCAGGTTTTCTTTTCTTCTGCATCTTTTCCTACAGAAGTGTTTTTGTAACATGCTCTTCACATTTCTCTTGCTGCGTCTAGTGCCTGTCATAAATGAATGCTGAGGCTCTTAATGATGGCTGTGAGCTATAACTGTTTAATAATAAAAAGCTTTATGTGTTATTAGTGCTCTTGTAGTATGGTGCTGGGAATGGCATAGATTAATAAGAACACTTTCCATTGAAGATATACTCCCAGAACAGGTGTCTTCTAACAACTAGTCATGTCTGTGACTCTTCACAACATTTTTCCAGCCTAAGGATTTGATATTCACATAATAAAAGCAAGATGGATATTTTGGAAGCTTTAGATACAGTATTAGTAGAAATAGGTAAGATTTCCATTACTTTTTTTTTTTTTTTTTAAATGGGCACATGGTGCAAAAAACCCTAGGACAAGTTATTTATTCTAAGGGTGACAGCTGAAATTTTAAGTGTAAGTTTCTATTCTGTATCATAGCTGGAAGGAAGCTACTGTCTTTTTTCTGCAAATCTGCAGTGTGAGATTTAGTTAACATTACCTTGTAAAGATCTGCTTCTTCAATGGGTTATAAAACTATGATTCAAGCTTTTATATCTCTGGATTAATTTCTTATTGTCTTCCACAGAGGAGGAAAAATCACTTCTTTTTATAGCTCATTCATTTTTACATTTCCTTCTGTGTCATACCCCTCTCTATAAGCACAGAGACTACTTTTATTTTATATGCCTGTAAAAAGCAGCAGGCTTCTCTCTTAATCAGTGTTGTCTAGGTTCATTGCTGGAGGGCTTAGGTCATTAGTAATAAAGGTCATTACTTGGCGTTTCCAACGCATAGAGACTTTCAGATGATCCCTCCCTCCCTCATTTAATCTCTCCCAGTGACGAGAAACATGCTTGGCCTCGTGTTAGTAAACTAATTTTATATTCTTAAAGAATAAAATGGTGAACTCCTGGAAACAAAAGCTCTGTAATTGTGGTGGTGTGTGCACAATAGATGTGAAGGTATGACAGAGCACACAAGACCTGAAAGCTGAGGCGCAAGGGAAAAGGTGCAAGCACCTACTATTAGATTCACTGCAGGTTCCTCCAAGGGGCTGAATCAAATGCTGAAGGAAAATCCTGTGGAGCCCTAAGGCTGCCATGTCATGCTTGCCCTCATTACCTTACATCTTAGCCTTCTCTGATTCCTAGCATTCTAATTGAAAAGACACTTTGTAGTAAAAAGCCGTGATCGAATCACTTTGAAAGCCAAGCTCCTCTGGTGTTTTTCTCGGCAAATGTTTTTCTCGGATTTTTGAGCTTATTAAACAAAATGATCTTCTGAAGTTTCTTGGAGTGCAGGCATAACTCTGCTGCCCCTGGATAAGGACAAAAATAGCAGATTCTAAATGCAGTATTATGTCCAGGGTTTTAATCAGCCTGGCTTCTGAATTTCCTTCGCTTTCATATTTTGGTTTCTATCATTGTCCCTTCTGTCTCCACAGTTAAAAAAATGACATGCATTTAGTCGAGGATTGGGTTGGATTTTAGTTGATGGTTTTTGTGTTTTGATTTGTTTGTTTTACACTAAGAAGAAAATATTAAAAAAAAAAAAAAAGGAAAAACAACCTAGGTGTTTTGTTTATACAGAGATGGGAATTTTGGAAAACAAAATTCTGTCATTACAGTGCTTTGAGATGTCCTCTCCAGAGGAAAAAAGGTATTTATAGTAGATCTGGATGAAGCCCCATTCTTCCAATTATTGTTTAATAAGAACAAGATGAGAGGAGAGAAGAAATCCAAATCTAATTCTGTTTTTTTATCCTCATCTCCCTGCTGCTTCTGTTTTGCAGTGCATGGAGAAGTGTGTGTCCATAGTTTATTGGTGAGTTGCAGATTCTCTCCTGAAGTACGTGCCATCTGAGGTTTTCCTGAGAGTTATTAAAATACCTTTGAGGAGGGATTTTTGGAGGTGGCAAGTTAAATATGTGTAACTTGAACCACGGGTCAGATATAAAGGGCAAAGGGTCACCTAAGGCAAGCACTAATAACTCCTAAAATCTACATCCATTAAACTTTTGGACAAATTTTAAATTTATTTGGCCACCTGTGTCACTGCTGGGTATTCTCCAGCTTTTCAAATGGATTCCTTCCCTGAGCACAGTTAAAGAGAAGTCTTGCATAAGCTGATTCCGCTCTGTTTTACTTCAGCCACCACTTTCCTCAACATTGGATGGTGCCTACCAGCTTATAGCACTTTTCTCCTTCTGGCCCATCAAGGCAGACCCCATCCTGCAATTCCCCACCCTCTCTTATAGAAAAATTGTAACTGAACAATGCTCATTGGAAAAAATAACAAAAGGAATTGTCAGATAGACGTGTGAAAGGAAGATAAACATCAGCTCTAATGACTTCTGAGAAAATAAACGTTTTGTCAATTTAAAGCCCCCTTGCCTCTCCCGTAGCTAGCTTTTAAAGTATTGCTTCATAAATTGAATTCTTGGGCAAACAAGCAGTTTCTAAAGATCAATGATAAATCATAAACAGTTACACTTTAAAGAAAGCTTTCTTTCTTTATTAAGAAACATAGTGGTATTCGCAATTGCTCTGTTATTGCTTAGTACATTCACAGACTGGCCTTTAATAAGACTTAGTAGTGATGTTTTCCACATCTATACTTAGGGACCTTGAAAAAGCCTTGCAGTGCTGTAGGTAGTTTGGTGTCCTCATTGTGCAGATAGGTCAGCTGTGGCAGAGAGATAATAAATGACCTTCTCCATTTCATATGACAATTCTGTTTGCCAATTTACAGGTCTTTGCTCATCCCAGATTTCAGTATTTCATGTTAATCTTTAACGTGCCAGTTTTACAGACAGGTGAAATAAAGTGCTCACTGGAATGTGAGTCTTGTAAAACTCTGTATCAGTCGAGCAGAAAGCATGTTATTTTGAAATGGGCCGATCCATATAATGTGCAACTATTCTGCACTGACTTGAAGCTAGAGAAACAAAGCAAAACAAATTAAGTGATTCTCATGGGGATCATTGTTTTTGCATGCCTAAACTTGATATGGGAGATTAACCATTCTAACTGGGAATTGCAGAGGATATGAATTTTAAGAGGTAGATTTCTGAAGACTCTTCAGAACAAAGCAAGAAGTCAGTTTCTTTGTCCCAAAACACAGAGGTGCTTATTCATCGCAGCGCTACTCTGTTCTGTGGCATATAATTTCATTGAATGGAAGCACATAGTGTAGAATAACCCTGTAGTATTCATTTTTTTAAATATAATAATTTGTAGAATTAGTATAATTTGAAGGATTTCTTATTGGCTTATGGTGCCACTTTTTTGTGCAATTAGATTTTGTCATGTTTTATGGAATGCTTTATTTGCTTTATATACTTGAGTTCCTTAATATGTAATAAATTTAAAATAAAGAGCAAAATTACGTGGATATTAAATACAGAATACATTTTTATCTTCTGCATGCCAAGCCAGGAAAGAAAATAGAATATCAATACTGAAGACGAATTTCATAAACAAGAACCCAACTTTTATTTGTAAAGATATTTGTAACAGAATAATTCAGTTTTATTTTAAAATTATGAATTAATGTGTATTTCCTTCAGGAATAAGAGAATAACAAAATTCCTACTTATACTGAAAACAGAGATATTTCTAGTTATACATGGTTTTAATGATTCAGTAGATGCATTAAAAAAATACTTGAAGCTCGTTAGGCATGATTAAAACCAAACTGGCTTTAACAATCCCATGAAAATCTCTTAGAAGAAAAATAAATCACTTAAGCAGAGTGTGAGCTGCTGCCCTTAGGTGAATCTGTAGTCATAATAAAGTGAAGTTCAGAGGAGGAAGCTGAAGAGGATAGAATTATGTGAACTATGAGAGGAAACATTCCTTTGATAGGAGCAGCGTCTGTGCACAGGGGCCAACGAGAAGCCCACCAGCCCGGGTGCTGGATTCAGTTAAGCTGTAGTAAAGTGTATGATGGAGAAAAATCCTGCAGCAGCAGGATGATCTAACACTAATGTCTTTTTTTCAACACCGCATGATATTCACAGGAAGGTAATTAGCTCAAAAACAACAGGGAACTTGTAACAAGTGGTAACTGGAAAGGTTAGTATTTAGGGTAATACAGGAAGTGTTTGCTGTGGGTGTAAAATTGGCTGCTCAGGCAAAGCTTTTAACAAGCATTAGTGCCTGTTAAATCATATAACCATTTACCTCTGGTGGTTTAGGTCAAACTGTATCCTTCCACAAAAACATAAAAGCCAATTGATGCATGTTAAACTGTGGCACTGGTGAGAATGGGATGAGAGTGTGTTGTTTTTCAGAAAGCCATTGGATTTTCTGCTTTTGAAATACACTGGTTGCTGTCGCGGTACCTCATTAAAGCTGGCTGCTGCAGGAGAGTTCCCTGCATTTACTTAGAGGCTCGCAGGGTCTTTTCTGATAGGGCTTCTGATTTTCTGGATGAAAAGGACAACAAATATAATAAATGTGCCAAATCACACTTAGATTGCCTAACCCAGTGAGTTGAAAGATATCACTAACGTGCTACTGGTGCACTCATTTTCATGAGGCTGGTTGGATGCAATCAAAATTTTCTATTTTACAGGAAATACAGAGGTTCTTGACCTAAAAGATATTTAAGGATTGAATCCCGCACAATTTTCCTGGTTGATGACTGCTTGTTGGATGCCTATCAGATCAGAAAATATGCTTGTGTACACAGTTATGGACCATTATCATCATAACTGTAGTATTACCACACAGTTTAGCAGGCACTGTGATGCAGGCTTTCAGATTATTTGGGGCATCTAATTCGCACTGGAATAAAAAAAAGACCTTTTCTCTAAGTTCCTCAGCAGAGATCATTCTTTGTGAAAACCTTTGGTAGTAAACTAGGGTTTTGTAGTATACAACCCTTCGTGACTGAACATAGCCTTAAAACAGATTGCTCACATTTAGCCATAATTAGAAACTCCCAGTATTGCTGCCAGCTACTGGGCAGGGTTAAAATGAACATCAGGACTTAGAACTGAAATAACTATATAATCAAGTTGGATTTTTGGGTAGGTTTTAGGATCTGATCCGGAACTCCCAGTTCACATTGGTAGACTTTGATTCACATCTGTTATCAGAAGATGAACAAACGTAAATTGTGAAGTGTTTTCCTTCTTCTTTATCTGCTCTCCCCCTGCACTTAAAGTTTTGCCCTTATTAGGTAATTGATCTACCATATGACTGCTCTATCCTTAACAAGCACTGGCTCTCTTCACAACTAAAGAGCAGGGAGGACTTAGAGAATTGAAGCAATGATCACCTAATGAAATCCATCTCCAGAGCTGTTACAGACTTCAAACTGAATGTGAAAAAATTAGGGCTCAGGACTCTGGAGTGTAAGAAGCTGTAAGAATGCAATATTTTTATTTTCTTTGGGAGGTACTATTACATTCTAAATTGCTTTGTCTGAATACACAGTTTAGGAAACGTTCTGTGGTGATGGTATTAGGGAATAACCTATATAATTTCTCAAAAACTCTTTTAGTGGCCAGCTTGTTTTGCTTTTTTCTTTCTAAACCATGCGTCCTTTTGCTAAACTTTCAGCAAATATTGGGAAATACTAAATTTCACTCCATTTCTAACAAGTACATGGAGAATTCTTTTGTTTTCTTTTAAAATTCCTCCAAATCGAAACAGGATAAAATATGCAGTCATTAGATTCTAATTTAGGTAAATAAAGAGGAGAAAATGAGCAGCACATTTTAAAAATAGGGATTTACTTTAAATTTAAAATATTAAATTTCTATTGAATTCAATTTCTATTAAAATTATTAATATGTGCAAGTTGCATCATTTGAATATATAGATGATTGTGATATCCTGCAGAATACATAAGCTATTGAAATATCTTGATAAATTACTAGTGTCTACCAGCTGAGAATGGATGGCATGATAAAAGCTAGAATTCGATTGGGAAAACTCTGTAAAAGAAACAAACTTAACATAAGCCCTAGGTCATCAAAATTTTGTTCCCTTTTCCCTGCACTATTTCTGTTTTGTTATTACAAAAGCCAGATAACAGAAACATTTTTTTTTAAAGTCCATGAAGAAAAGGCCAAATCTTTGAAGTCCACTTTTAAGCCTCTCAATATGTTGAAGCTGTGTGTAATATAGAGGGGAGTAGTAAGACTGGTGGTGTATTGGTGGGGACATCTCATGGGCATCAGTGTCACTTACAGCAGGTGGCAGCTGAGCAGGGTTTGGTGGATGCCAGTTCTAGACATGAGTATTTACAGGAATATTTTGGCTGAATGGATCAAAGTCTCACTGTTGTACCTATTAATATTGCACACCCCAGTACTCTGGTAAATAATTTTATGTAGATGTAAGTTGAGAATACATCTGTTAAAAGCAAGATCTTAACATAGATAAGTTATCCTCGACAGGCCTTTTGAAAACATTTGACTTAAACAAGGTAGAATTCTCTATGCTATCTGGCCAGTTAGGACTGAAAATAACAGAGGTGATCTAAATTTAATTAGAGTTTCAGAATCTTGCTGCTCCAGTAAAATGTCATTCTTTCTCCCACATGCTGTCTCTCAATTTAAAATAAATAAATATATAAAACATTTGCTGGCAGGAGGTAGAAGCCAGCTCTGTGCTAGATATATAATTTGGAAAATAGAAACACATGTTTCTTGAAAATTCAGCAGTAGTAGATGCATTCATTCCAACTAGATTTTGTAGGTGTTTTTCATCTCTCTCCTGTTTTTCTTGCATACAGTATTTAGGACTAGGTATAGTAAAAGGCATTTTCCTCTTAGATGTGAGACTGCGTTGTGGTTGCTCTTCATCTCAGTAGCTGTCAAGCAAAGGTTTGTACTCTATTCAGGTGAAATATGAACTTTGCTTTCAGTACATCTAAATAAAAGTGCAGTTTAACAAAAGAATTTTCCTATCAGATTTTTGAGCAGGTGGCGAAAGGCAATTCACAGTCATAAGATTCAAGAATTATATTTTAAATCAATGAAAAATTTAACTTAAAAGCTTTTATCTACTTTGAATTTCTGCAGGAATCATAAATCATATTACTTGTATGCAGACTATAGTAAGAATGTGCTATTAACATTCAGCCTGGGTTCCAGTAGAGGAAGAGTTTAGCACAAACAATACAATAATAAATGGTATTTCTTTAAAAGATAATTGAGATTTTCCGAAATGGACTCTGGACTTGGTAATATTCAAATGGCTATGTCAGAATGACATCAATTAGAAAGGAAGGTGTGAGCCATACTGTGTTTGTCTGTTTTTTATTTTTGGCAGAGTGAAGGAAGCAGAGGAAAAGAAGGAGGTGTTTGTTAGTTTACTCAATCAAGCAGTTTGAGTGGTTTCAGGAGAGTTTTGAATGGCAGCCAGCACTTTGCAAATTATTATTATTATTATTATTATTATTATTATTATTCCGATGCTAGTTAATTCTGAAGTAACTATCACACTTGTATTATACAATATGTATAATATTGTATATTATATCAAATGCTATCACACTTGTATTATACAATAGGTACATTGTTTTATTTCAGATCACAACAGCACACTGCTTGAGAATGTAATCTTTTAAGAGATGTTTTTGCTTTGAGAGTAAAGCTGCATACGGCTACAATATTTATTTCATACCATAAGTGTTTGCATGTCAGTGTGTTGTGCAAAATGGCTTTCCACATTAAAATGCCAGATTTGACCCTCTGTGTTTGTGCCCCAAACAAAGCAAGTCTCATATAGAAAACAGTGGTTTTCTAATCAAACCCAAGACAACTTCTGTATAATTTAACTTGTGGTGAGAGTATTTATGCATATTCTGTAACAAGGATTAATTTTTATTTCAGTGTTATAAAAAGAGAGGCCAGAGGAACAGGAATTTATTCTAGGATGTTGAGACAGACCAAGACAGGTTTCTAGAATGCAACCGACTTGGCTTTGTCTACCTGTAGAAGTGGATGGCACCTCCCAGGGCTCACATATCCATCCTCTCAAGCCATGTTGGCATGAGGATTGTGAGTGCCATGAAGGAGAGAGCTGGAAATGGTAGGAAAGGGGTTGAAAGCCATAGAGGAAAAGAAAAGAACCCAAATTTTAAAAATAAAAATATTAACTTGAGAAGCATAATTTGGAATGTCTACTAATTTTACATAATATCTAGAAGGGACTTCGCATGGAAAATGTACATCAAAAATGTGGTATTCAGTGAATGCAATGATGGACAAAGTAGTAGATATACAGAGCTCCACTCCTAAACGTGATAGTAACTTGCATTAGTCAAGTACTTAGATGAGTAGTGAAGAAATAGAGATGATACGGGAATCTGAAGGAAAAAAATAATATTCAATGCCAGAATGAAATGTACTTTATGTTAAATGCCTGTAAAGGATATGAAATGCAGGACAGTTGGCAGCTGAATAGTATAACAGAGCAGGGAGTACTGAGCACGCATTTCAGAGTCATAGATATGAGTGATATATGCTCAAAATACCTTTTATAGCGCTTGTCTGCTGATGGTTTTTTTTTTTCTTCACAAAACATTTTTTATTTTGAAGAGATGGAAATGTTCATGAAAAAGCTTTTTTTCCCTCAAGAATATAACTTTACAAGTACACAAAATGTCTCTTGTTCTCGGAGATTTTGCCCTCTCTTATCTCAATATAAAACTAAAAGGGAGTAGGGAAAAAAAAATAAAAACAAAACCAATGGAAATGCTTTATTTCCTCAAAATTCTCCAGGGAAAAATATGAGTGAAATTAAGGTTTGCTTTAGTTAAAAAGTTTTGGTTTAGTTTCAAATTTGTACTAGTTTTTTCAGTCTTACTTTGAATAATTCTTTTCAGCTTGTCTAAGAAAAGAAAATTGTAGCAAATTTTTCTTCTCTCTTACTGTATATAGTATGCCTGTCAAAAAATACGTAGTAATGTTCTTGGAGGAAAAAACAGAAGGAACAATTATATCCTTATTACTCATGTAGGTAGTAACAAAAAGGATCTCTGAAGTTAGGAAGGCCGAGAGATATATAGATATATATGTATATGCATATATATTTGCACTTATGGTGATAAAAGTTAATAGATTTTAGATGTTAAGCAGTAGGCTGTTTTTCTGCATTCAGTTATGTTTTCCAACTTATGCTTAAAGGAATCATAACTTATTTACACGGCGGCAGCGCCCGGGAGCATGAGTCATGGACCATGGTCAGACTGTGCTGTGTGAAATATAAGTAGAAAAAAAAAAAAAGATGACTAGTGCACTTCTCTTCAACAGATTTTTTAATTATTTATACACATTGGTGCCTTTCTTAGAGAGTCAGAAATGTAATGTGGTAATTTCTGGGATCAGTTTGCTGGAAACAAAGGCACATGGGCAGATTGCTGTGTCTTTGTAACCTTTGACTGAATTGGACTTACATCTACACAGATGTAAGGAAATGCAGGATCTGGCTTTTGCAGTTAGAACTAAAAATACCTAGTCTGAGTGATACAGATACTATTGTTAATCTACATATGAATGAACATATAGAAGTGCTTATACCATTAGAAAGGGATAATTGTTTTGAAAGACAGTGATGCTGAAGATTTTCTCAATGGAGATAGATGAGTGTCCTGAATTTAGATGAGGATGCAAATCTATTTTTAAACATTCTGAGCTGGGAGGCTGCGTAAGAGACTGTAACACTATAGACATTGAGATCCTGTAATGAATGACAGGAGAGGCCGAAGTGACTGCACAGTCTCTAAAGAGCAAATCTATGTTCTAATTTTTCAGTGTGTTCAGTGCTCCTGTTTCAGTCTGCGTCGTGGAGAGTTTCTCCCACTGGTTCCAGAGTTAAAGAGCAAGGGGATCAACAGAGACTCTCACTGTTTTCCTAAATGAGAAAATAAAATGGTGTAGTAGTGACAGTCACTGAAAAAGTAGCAGGAAAGCTTTGGCAGTGCTGGCTGATCTTTCAACTGTTTAGAGAGATTGGTAAAAGTGGAATAAGAAGATGTGAAAAGGGTTTAAGTGTTTATAATAACAACAGCTTTTCCCAAGTGAGAATGCAGCACAAAGCCTCTGATTCAAGATGATAAGTAAATATGGGATGAGGGATAGCAGTGGCACAGAAAGAGACAACTGCCCAATATAGGGTTTGCCCTCATGGAGAGAGTGATTCAACATAATCTGTAGGAGAACAAGTTTCTCCATCAGCTTGTCCACCCAGAATCTCAGCTCAGAAGGAATAGCAGTTTCTATTGCTGCAACTGTGCTGCCACCCAAACTCATTGGCTTGTCACTTCTACCTGTACTCACATCATTCTTGTGTAAGGCTGACAAAGCTTCATTTGGCTTTTGAATTAATATTTTTACTAATAGTGCTGAATAATTATAGCCATGTCTAAATGACCGATATGCCAGGAGGTATTTGTAAAAGTGGGTTTTCCATTATCTACCTGGGCTCTTTAGGGTGCCTGATCCAATCAGACCTGACCTCCTCATGTTTGAAGAACTGGCTTGAAACGGGCTCTCCTCCAGAAGCTCTGTTGGACATGGGTGGGATCAGTTTGCAACACTGTCTCCATTTCACCTGTGGGGGCTCTTCTCTGTGTCACAAACTTATAGCAGACCTATCACCTCCAGTTCAGCATCTGTTTCCTCTAACCTTCAGAAGATTTCCAGTCCCTCCTCCCCCACTATTTCTTGAAAGGCTAAAGAAAGAGTCTTGGCGTTTGATAATAAAGCATGTTAGATGCTTCTCTACTCCTTTCAGAAGGAGTTCAAGGACTGAGGGTTACAAAGACTCATAGGTATGATATAAACACAGATGACAGGCAAGGAAAAAGCATCAGTTACAAAGGGCTGTTGGGTTTTTCATAATGTTTGTCACTAAATGTAAGAAACTCTATATTTATTAACTTCCCCCTTCCTTTTTTTCTTCTCCTTCCGAGGGAAAAATCTGTGATCTGATCGTTTTAAGAAGCTGTTGCTCTTGGAAAGGATGCTAGGAACTCCCATGGGCTGCATTCTCATAGGAAAGGAGTCGTGTGTGCTAGGTGAAAGTCTGACCCTAAAATAAAGGGTTATTTAATTTTCTTAAGTTTAAAAAATATTTTTCCAGTGGAAGTTGACAGATTCAAAATGAAATAAATGAGTTACCTCTGGCAGTCTTGCAGTTCACCTTGGATGCATATGTGTACTCAGTTTTGCTTACCATTCTCTCTCCTTCCTTCCTTCCCTCCTTCCTCTCCAGCTTTCCTTTGTTGCTGACTTCAGGCTTTGCAGTTCACCAGGCTTGTTCCCTTTCAAGGACAATGCAACAAAATAAAGATATGTTTCTATAGGGTATACACTTTTATCTAGCTTCACAGAAAGAGGAAAGCTTATGAGAAATGCATGAAAGTAATTGTTAAGTTCAGAGAAAGCTGATCTGACTAATTTATGGGGTCTGAAATGTCTGAATGTTGGAGGGGAAACAATCCAACCAACAGGATATTCTGCCAGCAGCACATTGCTTTGCTAGTTCTGGTACCCAGGTGCAGGTGACTGTTTCCAAGCTCCTGACCATTAGAGGCTGAATTACCAGAGTGGCGAGAGATATAATGTGCAGACAGTGGAGTTACAGCTGCAATCCTGACAAAATTATCATGCCAGCCAATGTAGGAAACTGCTTGGATATTTTCATAAAAGGAAATTTTTTCCAACTGTCTCCTTAAAAGTTGGATTGAAGGAACTAAATTGGTAGTTAGAAGGACTGAAACAGTAAGGGAACATTACTGAAATAAAGAAAAAAAAAGAAATGTTCCCTCAGTTATGTTCTAGTTCAGCAAAAGCTAGAGATGCTCTCCATCACTTTTTTTCAGGTTCAGAGGCAGTTAAAGAGACAGAGAGACTCTGTGTGTGTGGGAAATCCTACAAAGAGAAAGAGGCTTTTGTTTTAACTCCTTTTCATTCCTCTAGTTGTTTTTTTTTGTTTTTTTTTAATTGGTTTTCTTTTTAATTTTATTTAAGAGAAATAAGACTCTCAAATGAGGATCCTTGAGGAAAAGAGGGCACACCACCATGGTTGTGTCTTCTGGCTTGCCTATACCTCTTTGCTTTCAGATTTTGTTTCTTTAAGAAAACGGACCTGTTAAAAATTAAAAAATCAAATTGCCATTAGCAATTATGTTTCTCATCACTGACACCACTGACTTCATGTTTTGATGGTGCTGATGCTGATGGAGAAAGATGTGTATGGCACTGGATTCTATGACAGAAGGGAAGAGTGCAGGAGATTACTCCCCAGTTCACTTGATTTTTACCTGGTGATTTACAAGGTATGTAAATGAGGAGACAACCACAGAAGGTACACTTAATGGCATCTTAATGCATCATGGAATTTACGACAGGGCATGAATAGCTTGTGCACTCAACTGTTGGAAGCAGATGCTGCTATAATTCTACTTAATACTTAGAAGCAAAGTAAAGCATATTGTTTTTTGTACAAATGTTTATGAAACATTAATAAGAATACCATGCACCATTCAATGCTGAACATATAATGTGAAATTGTCTCATAAATATTTATGAGGGTGACATTTTGGTTCACTATATAAATTGATTTCAAGTAGCACTTCTGAGATTCTCTGTTGTTTTTTCCCATCGTAGTCATACTGGTATCCTAAAAAGACAGGTACAGTGGACAAAATTCAGTCACATAAATATATAACAGCTGATTTCAGCTGGGAAAAGACACATCTGCTTGTGTAGTAGAACAGGATATTTAGCAGTTTGAAACTAAGACTTTTTACTTATAATGCAAGTCTTTTGCTACTGTTATGAGAGGAATTAGTGAGCCTCATTAAATCTAATGGCATGTATATATTCTAGATTGTGATGGTCCTTTTCTTCTATAAAATGAACTCTGGCAAAATAAGCAGTTTTCTACAGGTAATTGAAGAGTTTGAATTAGTTGTTGACTATTATCAGTTATGTGTTTTTAAAGGCGTGCAGTATATTTACAACAAAAGCCTCTGTCCCCTTTTCTGCATAAATCTGTTTAACACACTGCAAAAATTATTTTCTGTCTTTATTTTTTAACTAGAATGACAAGGCTTCCAACAATGTTATTTTCATTAGGGTAACAGCCTTTCAATCTACACTTTTCTGACATTCTGACAATGATACTTAGGAGCCAACAAAATGCTATGGTAACTCTTCCAGCTTGAATAGGAGATTCAAGCTGTGCAAACATATTATTAATTTTTTTCTATTTTAACTTTTTTCCCTTGCTTTAAATCTTTCTTAATTGCTAAATATCTCTTACTATTTAGGGTCTGGTATTTTATAATATCTTGAAATTAACAGAAAATACTAAGGTTTTGACAGAAAATGTAGCTACATCTTTATTTTATACAAAGAATTTACTCTTGGAAAATTTTTACTCTAAATCTTAAGCTTCTTAAGAATGTTGGAAGTGGTTCAGTGAAGTTGGATGTAGCAGAAGGTATGCTATTTATGAGCTTCAAATGAACCACAACAAAATATTTGAGGTTTGAATGAGCATCTTAGTACAAAGCCTGTGGAAGACATCTCCAAAGATCCTTAAAACGCTTGGGTAAGGTGAAAAGTCAAGCGGAGCTTGTTGCACAGAGATCTGCCAGGGTCCATTCTAAACATTGTATATCTTGATGATTTGTGCTGTTTGAAAATTCTCTCCTTGGAAAAGTCTGAACTTCTGCTGAAAAAACAAACCCTAATTTTTTGGTATTTAATCTTTAGTATTTGTATTTTGGAGTACTGTCACGATATCTCAGATGATTCTTATTTTAGTGTCTCACATCTCCATTAATCTATCTTGTTTATGCCACCAGCCAATTTACATGTTACAGAAAGCATCACAGTCTTTCCTTAAAGCATCTAGCATAATTCGTCTCTAGCTGCTGTGAAACCCTCCAGTGACATGTCTGGATCAAAATATTTTTATTTCCTAGATATTGTTTTGATGGAAAAATATGGAAAGCAGACACTTAAATTTAGTTGAACTGACAATTTTCTGTCAAGCAATTTGTTTTTGTGGAAAAGCACATAGGTGCTGCTGCTGGCAACATCCCTGCTTAACTCTTGGTTGGAAAAGGGGAGGCTCAGACTGCATTTCGAGTGGTAGTAAATAATAATTTTGTATGAAGAATTAACCTAGGAGGGAAATGAATCCTGGGTTGTCTTTCTGAGAGGATAGAGGTGGAGCTGCTAACATACAGTTTTCCAAGTCTACATATTTCAGTGGAAATGCCACTAAAATTGAGAAATATAAATCAGCACTATGATACATAAGTTCTCTGTGTTTAAGTGTAAATTCATTTGGGAACATAAACAGTGTTGGCAAAAACAAATACTGACATAAAGGTACCATATAATTAAATTGCATTTCAGAATTGACTTTTTGCACTTTTAATTCAGTAGAATTTCTGAAAGAGAATGAAATTTCTAACTTAGTGGGTTGCAGAATTTCCAAAAGATTAAATTTGGAATATTTCAAATACACAAGAGGGAAATTCTTTTAAACAATCAGCTGAGTTGTGTTTTATACGCTTGTCCAACAAGCACTTCTTTAGTGTTTCCTGTGATTTAATATTAAATTATTTGTTCAACACTAGGAGTGTGAAAATGCCCTAAAGACAAATAATTCCCTATTAGCTCCAAAAAAGCATATAATTGAAGTTACGATTTAGAAATTGCAGGGGATTTGAGAAATTAGGAAAATTGGCCTAATATAGTTTCCTTATTTCATTTTAAAGAACTCATTCTCTAATTTGATGAAGCCCGGTTGTGATATGATGTGTTTTTGAGCAGCTTTTTGAATCAGTTTGTCTCTGGAAAAATCTGACTGAATTTTTTCTTTTTACTTTTTTTTTTTCTTTTTAAAGAATTCTTCTTTTCTTTTTCTTCTTTTCTTCTGTTGAGGAAGTGGCAGTTGGGGAAGAGGGACAAGACAACATGGGTAGTTAGTTTACTGTAGTCATAATAATGTGAGAGCTCTATTAAATTTAATTTAAAATGTTTAATGACCAAAATGTTAATGCTGTACCAGTTTAGTATTAAGTTCAAGCCTTAATGTGATTATTTTTACTAATTAATTTAAAGCTGCTACAAGTCTTCCGACTGCTTGAATGTGCAGTCAATGGCGCGATTTATCTTGATTATACAACCCCCCTGAAAATGAAGAATATCTACCAATATTTGTGGACCTTCCGCTGAGCTTCAATAGTGTACTGGTAATATGGATCTGACTCATTCTCACAAAAAAGGGCTTGAATGATCCAGTGAGGAGGAGAAAAGCATTGTAGCCTGTCCTGGCTACGTGGCATGCTCTTTATGGTGTGTGTGTAATAAAAGAAATTCAATTACTTGGTGATGCAGTCAGTTTATCATTTACCATTCTACGGAGTCCAAAACAAAGAAGCTCAAAATTATAAGAAAGGAATAATAAAGCCCAAAGGAACATTGGCTCCCAAATAATTATTGTTCTCATTAACTCTTACTGAGTTCTGCAAATGGTATTAACACGCTGATATGCTAATGCTGTGAATATATTCCATTAGCAGGATATACCTGCTAAGAAAATTAACATGCTCTCGCTTCTAGGTAGACCATTATAATTTCTATTACTTGTTAATTCTTAAAAAAAAGAAAATGTGCAATTAAATATTTATTTATTATTTAATATATGAATTATTTGTAAGGAATTATTTGAAAAGGTCCAAGCATTTTTACAGCACCATGAGTGTCTTGTTTCTATTTAACTTGCCTGGTAAAAGTCGGGCTGCATTTCTTGGTTTTGGAGACATTTGGAAATTAGATCTCTGTATTTGCTGAGAGAGTCCCAAGAGGCACATACGTAATAAGTGAGAGAGATATTCGGGGTGTTCTATCACACTCCTCTCAGCATTTTCACATAGGATGTCCTAGAACCAGAGGAATAGGGCAATACTGAGGAAGGAAGCTAGGGGCCAGGAGAGGAACTGCAGCATGAACAGTCCTAGAGGACAAATCACACTATAAGCAGAAACACAGACAAAAGTAACAATGTTGGGGAGTTGCCCCTATCTTTGATGGCTCTGTGTGGGTTTGGTTCTGGTTGCCCAGATTTTGTGTGGTTCTGTCTCATCAATGCTATTTAAGTCAATCTCACACTTTTGACAGTGGTATTTATGTGCTAACATCATTATTTTTATTTTACTATGATACCTGTTTTTTATAGGTGCACATTATAGACTGTGGGTAGCAACTATTTAAACTGCATGGTGAATGTGCTGGTTTTCACCAGTTTATTTGAAAACTCATAATTAAAGTACCACAGCCTTGTACTGTTGAATTTAATGTGCAACTTCTTAAATGTTTGTATTAGTTTAGACTGCATTAGTGTTTGATGTTATCAAAAGCCTAAATCCTTCACAAAAAGAAAACAAATAGCTAGTAATGGATATTATGACAGTCTGTTTTTTTAGATAAGCACTAAAGTGTTAGGAAGACTATCTAATGTTAAACTAGGTTTAAGGGCCTTTTTCTGTTTAGCAAATATACCTTTCAAATACTCCCAGAAACCAGAAAATATATACTTTAGTGTTACCAAGACATCGCTCTCAACCCCCAGTCATTTGAGGTCTTAAATGGACTGCAGGTTGCCTCTTGTCTGTCATGAAGAGTTGAGTATAATCTTCTGACATGTTGGAGCTACAAAATTGGGTTAGAAATCTTCCCAGAACATGCTGAAAGCTTTTTATATATCTGAAGCTTTTATGGTTTTGATCAGATAAAGAAAGCCAATGTGGTAACAACCCCTGAGGTAAAATAATACAGCTTTGACTTCCAAAGCTATGGTTTAAACTGTAGCATTTGGATTCAAAAGGTTCTGGATTTATGGTGTTTCTGTAGTCCTAACTCAAACCAAAAGGTTTTGCATTTGCTGATACATGTTCACTGACAGACCGCTTGAGACTGGAAAATAATGCAACCTATGTTATACTTGCAGAAAAAATTCTGATCCAAGTAGATCTTGTTTTGGGCAAGATTTCAGTCAGTTATTTATCAGATTATATTTGATATTTTTTTTATAATATAAATGGACTGAAAAAAATCTATGTCCACATTCCTGAAATATTTTCTCAGTCTTGCAAGATCTGTCAGAAAGCACTTTTTGCTGCTTATCTTTCTTGCTGGCAGAATTTAAAAGTTATCAACCCTGGGTAACAGAACTTACCTTTTTTTTTTTTTTTTTGTCTTGATATTTTTATGTCAGAATTGTTTTATTAACAGTGCTACATTATTTGCAAATAACCCAGCATACGTGATTTGTCATAGCAAAGTTTCTTCTGGTTTCCTCTATTCACTGCTTTCTGTAACTGATAGACAAAAGGAATCAACTACTTACTTCTATGGATTGTTTTTTTTAAATACTCTGAAGATTTATGTACGCCAACATTTTTCAAGTTTCAGTTATCTATGATAATATTAAAGAAAGATTTATATTGTAATCTGAGGTTAGAGAATACTTTCAGAAAGAAAGAAAAAAGAGGGAAAGCTGTTTTTTTCTCTTGAATTTTTATTTGCAGCACCAAAGTGAGCGCCAACGCGTCCTCTTTTAGCTATTCCAAGTCAGATCCAAATGCTCAGGTCAGCAAGTGAATCCAAACTCTTCCAAGGGCCATGAATTTTAGTGCAAATGTGAATTTTATATAATGGAGTTAGTTCCAAGGGAGCTGTAAAAATCTCTCCTACAAGATAAAGCCAGTGCTGATCTGTCTTTAACTGTAACTTCAATAGCAGACTGCAGTCTACTAGCTTCAGTCAAATAATGATCTGGGAAAGTAAAAGCCTATTGTCAGCTTGAGGCAAGAAGTTTTAGCTGTTCACTTGCCGTTAGGAGGAGATATATAGCTAAACCAAAAGCACTTCCAGTTTGAATCTATTTCTGAAAATAATTTCAGAATATTGAAAAAATGTCACATTATTCAGATGCCTTTCTCTAATCAGTTGATATTTCCTTTTGTAATATCACACCTGAAAGCGGGAAGTTGGCTATGCCATTCGTAAGGAAGCACTTAGATTACAAAAGTTCAGTTTTCCTCTTTCTTTAGATAATTGCTCAGAATATGAAAATGTCTTTGGCAGATAAAAGTAGGAGCCAGTGCATGAAATTTTAAACCAAACAGGACCTATGAGATCATCTGGTTTGATTATCTGCATGATACAGTCCAGAAAAACTCATGCAGTAATTTGGACTTTTGAAACAGTTTTGCAATAAAGATAGAAAGTGGTCTTAGAAACAGCATGGATTTGACTGCATCTAGCTAAATGTACATGCCACATCCTAAAGTTCATAGAGCTTAAGAGCAAAAGGACCCTGAGCTTGTGTGGATCAATTTGAGTTCTTTCAGGTAGCCAGTTATGTTTTTTCACACAGCTACATTGGGTATGTCTAAAATATACTGAGTTTTTGCTAAAGATTGCCTTCCAGAAAGGTATCTGATCGTCAATTTGGCATCACTTCCTCTGGTAATTTATTTCAGTGGTGGATCCTCTCTCAGTAGAATTCTGTGCACAATTTCCAGTAGAGTATAGGAATGGGAATGACTCAGCCTTTTGGTTTGAAGCTGATCCCTTATGTTCAAAGTAATGTTCAATGCTGCTTCCTTATGTTCAAAGAAGAACAATGTCTACAATCAACTGGATAACTAATGTCTGTAACTATTGAGGCTTGGGGAAAAAAAGGACTTTTATTCCTATTCTAATATCTGAATGATTTTTTTTGTCCCATATTGTGTAATAAAGTCTTCAGGTAGAACAGAGCCAATTTTCTGTTCAGTAATTTTACTTTTTAGCTAAGCCTCCTCTAACTAACTCTAATTAACAGCATATTATACACTGGTCGTTCTCAGAGCGATAAGACCTGGTTATGGAATGGTATGGGGAATGGTATGGGGACCTGGTTAGGGAATAGTATGCAGAGAGGCTCTTGCTTACACTTATTGCTATAACAACAAAGGTCCCCTAACTTTGTTATTTGCCCTGTTGGAGGGTCGGAAGCAGAAAAAAGTAGAGGGAGGAGAGGACAGGACAGGTGACCCAAAACTGACCAGCAGGGTATTCCATCCCATCTGCATCATGCTCAGTATAAAAGCTGAGGGATAAAGGGTCAGCCCCTTTTCTTCCATAGTTGGTGTCCAACGGGGAGGCTGTCTGTTCTTCTGCCTGTGTTCCCAATCCATGCATTCCTGAATCCAGATTCAGAATCCAGTTCCTGTCCATCACTGAGTCCAGTCAGGGAGTTCCCCAGTGCTTGCTGGTGACATGATCATCATCCTGGGAACTTGGTAAGGTTTTGTATATATTGTATATACTTCACTAGTTTATTCTTTATTATTTTATTAATTTATTAACATTTTCATTAAAGTAGTTTAATTTTGTCCTGAACTCATAAATCTCTTTATCTCTCTTTCTCATGTCTTGGAGAGAGATCTATCATTCCTCTCAGTGGCCAGTCCAGCCCAAATCATGAAAATAATATATAAGAACTGTTAGAGAAGGGACTGGAATTGAGGATTTTCCAGATTAAGGTTTAATGTAGGCTGCATAGTCCTATTCATTCTTGCTCTCACTGTCTTGAAACTCGATTTTATTTTTTTATATCTATAAAATATATATATACATATAATAGATACACACACACATATACGCACATGATTTTAAAAAAGAGTTGAGCAGTTTCAAGAAAAGGAGGTAATTGTGTCCTGTCCAGCATCCTGGGGAATGAGAAATATTCATTGGGGAAGCCACAGTTCCTCTAGGACCTGAAAAGTATTAATGTCAAAACCAAAGATGTCTAGGGATTGTAGAGACTTAGATGATCAGCGACAGGGGAATTTGAGAAGCAGTTTTGGAATTAGGGCACCACAGGGGGAATTTGGTTGGATTTAGGCAACCATCTTCTTAATGTAGATGTAGGCTCTTTGTGGATAACATTATATAGCTATGGGTGGGGAATTTAAGTGTAAAATTCCTGTGATTCTTAGTAATAAGAGACAGGAAGGAATAAGTCATATGCTTCAGGGCATACCTATGAGAGCTAAGAGGCTTTGAAAGAACTCTGAGGCCTATTTAAATTTATCTGCTATTACAATTTACATCTGAAGACTGGATTATTACATGTATCTATGTAGTGAGATTTCTTTCTATGCATTTTTGTATATCTGCTTCATATGAACACACAAATTTGTGCTGGATGCACAGAAACACTTTCAGGCCAGTACCAGGAAATTGTTTTTCCTAAAAATTGACCTCCACATGTTTCAATTTTAATGCAGTGAGGAACTAATTCAAACTTATGTCTGACAATGGGAAGATTCTCATTGACTTAAATGGGCTTTTAATGAGACTCCCAAATGCCTGGGGAAAAAGTGTTTTAATTTGGCAAAGAAATTTCAGCATCAAGGACTCACTTAACCAGAGGAATTTTATCTTCACTCAGAGACATTATATTGTTGTCGTTAATAATCACAGTGCAAAGTAATTGAATTTGTGATGGTATTACATGGGTCTGTGTCTAGTCCAAAATGTGAGTACAAGACCTTTTCTTTTGGTTTGATTTGACTTCCGTTGCAAGACACAGTGAGCAATTTTATTGTGCTATTTGTCAGTGTGATTAATTGCTATTATTTAACAGGTGAACTGTACCATACTGGAAATGAATGTGGGGAGGAGCAAGTGCACATCTCAAATTACATGCTCTATTATGTAAATTACAGGTGGTACGAGGCAAAAGCCCTAAAAAATGGATGGGTTGGCTAAAATTGTGCCAGTGCTTTTGTTGTGCATACCAAGAAGGATCATGTGTAAACCTGGAAGTTCTAAGTTTCCAGGTGTATACGATACTTGCTTTCGCTTAAATGAAAGAAACAAATTTGATTGAAAATATCTGAATTTAAAGAATTACCTCTTACTTTCACTTTGCTGGAGGGAACAAAAAAATACGCTGTTCTCTTGGCTAGTTTTTTATTCTCCTTAGCAAACTTGAAAGTTTTATTCCACTTTGTATAAACAATCCAAATCAATTTCATACTAAGCAGGCTTTACAGATCCAAGCAATGTTCTAGAACTGCATATATTAAATACCTATATATGTGTGTGTGTATGCATGTATTTATTATTGATTCAGTGACCTTTTAAAGAGCAGAATCTTTCAAAACATTCTGAGAAGTTCTGAAGAGATTATGTTAGATTTTTTGTAGCTAGGAAAATAGCAGTCTCTTCAAGAGCCATCTACTTAATCTCTTTTACTACTATTTCTTATATGACTACTGTATTTGCTTTTATTTATTTAAAAGCTGACTTACTGAATAGATTCATGTGATGTGCATCTCACTATTCTGTGTTCCTCAGTACTGTTTGGGAGCCTAGAGGTCTTATTTCAATTTGTTTCATTTGAGTACTTGTGATACGAGGTATTCAATCTTAAATAGTAAGTAACAACAGTGAGTGGCTGCCATCTCAATTCAAGAAATAATGAAAGTTCTTGAAAATAGGAGAGCAAAAGTTTCTAAAAATGAAGCAGTGTTAGTAAGCACTTAGTGAAACTAGCAGCTTAGTCCTAGCTGCTTGGATATATAACCTGCCTGAATTTTATAATTTGTATTTCTATTTTTCCAGACCAGTAATTAAATTTCTGATGTTTTATGCACAAAGCTAATAAAATTATCACACAGAGCATATTTGAAGGCCTTTCAAGCTATCCATTGTTATGCTGAGTAAGCTCGTGCTGCAGTAAATGGGCACTGCTGATGGCTTGTGGCTGTAGAGCAACTATGAAGAGCAGACTGAGTTCCTATCGAAGGTGGACCTGAGGAATTATTGGCATTTGCACGTGAAAGATACTTCCTTTATGCTCTGTACAAAGTATAACTCATAATTTTCATTAGGAAGACACTTCATGAAGCCTGCAGTAATGTTCAAATGCAGCATTAAACCCATGTAGTTGTTAGTAGACAGCTAAATTCTGCTGTTGTTTTACATGTGTAAATTGAAATAACTTCAGGATAAAACACATGAGTATTCTTGACTTGCAATGAATGAAGTATATAATGAAGGAAAATGGTATTTCCAGTAGATAAATTCAGGAAGCAAATATAATGGTGAAAGTAATTCAGATATTTTGCTGCTGATTAACCCACACATGCAGGAAGATGAGTATTATGGCTTGCAGATTGTACTCTGGCTTCATTTGGATAGTCAAGTGGTCAGTAAACAGAGTTGTCTAATTTGGATTCTACACAAAGTATCAAAGACAACACCAAATGATTTGTTCAGTTAGAGCAGAGAATATTGGATGCAAATGTTCTTTTTCTAGTTTTCTGGTTTTCCCCATATTGCTTTTTTTCATGCACAGTCTGACTGTGAATGAAAAAAATATTACTGAAACATTTGGTGACATCTTTCAGAATCTTCTGCGAAAGTGAAATTGAGGGCAAGGTGGGTATTTTTCTCATGAAATTATTCTATCTGGGGAATATCTGTGAAGAAAATTTTACATGTTTCAGTGCAGAACTTAATCATTTTGACTGAAAAAAAAAAAAAGTAATAATAATGATGAAGTGGTAGAATTTTCGTGAGTTTTCTTTCAAACAATTATGACACAGCCCACAAAGTAATAACAAGGCCAGGTTGGATGTGGTTTTGAGCAACCTGGTCTAGTGGAAGGTGTCCCTGCCCAGGGCAAATCCCCATTCCAAACCCCCATCTGGAACTAGATAATCTTTAAGGTTCATTCCAACTATAACCATTCTATGATTATATGATTTTGAACTTTTGCAAAACTTTCTTTCTCAAGTTTTCAGTCAGGGGAATGTACACAGTGAAAGTGGATATCCATAGGTGCCAGAACAGGAGGAGGCTGTCTTGATTATGCCTTGGGAACGATAGAAGCCAACTCAGTTCAATGAAATTTTATAACAGAAGAAACCTGATCAGGGCAGAAAAGCAGGCATCTAGCTGGGAACACGAGAGGTGAAGTTTTATATGGGGAGAGGATAGTTCAAAACAATGACCTTTCTGCTTGTAGGTCATGCTGTGGTTCTTGATCACTAGGTGCCTTGCTGTCTTCTGGCAGTCTATCATAGGGGATTCTTACAGTCCTGGTTGAAATAACTCTGTTATAGACAATGGTTGGTCTGTCAATGACTTCTGCTTTATGATAAAAAGTTAAAAAAAAAAAAAAAAAGAAAGAAAGAGAAAAAGAGCTGTGATAGCTGAGATATTCTTGTATATAACTGGGAGGGAGCGAAATTCAGCTTTTACTGAAAGCAACGGTAGCATTACTCTAAAATCTTATTGATCAGTTTAAAGATACAGAAATATTGTCAGGGTTTCATGTTCTAACTTAAGAATAAATAGCATAGCAGCACCTGTTACAAATGATGAAGAAATAATATTCAGAGGTTCCTCTCCCCCTGCCCGCCCCCCCCCCCAAAGCATGTCCTACTTAAAGATCTTGGTGTGCAGCTATTGGTAAACTTCATCCTTGTATTTGGATGAAAAAAAATGTGTGTGTTAACCTTGGTTCAGAATTTAAAAAAATGGCTGCTGAGAAGAAAAGTGGAAAGAAACCGTTAGTCTGTGGATAGCAAGTAATGCTGGCATATTGTGGAGGTGATAATATTCTTAGCAGACACCACTTACCTTCAGTTTTCTCAAAAAGCTCTGATACATTTGTATTACCAGGTAAATCCTGCTTAGGCTTGCAGCTGCTTTAAAAAAATTCCCTCTTTCAGTAATCACCTGCCAGCTGGGATGGAATTTGATCCTTTTCTTATATCAGGAGACCTCACTTTTTGCTTGGCTGCTTTTTTTAGTTGCAGTGCTTGTGAGTTCATGTAGATAAAGGGAGAGTTACTCCCTGACGCCCAGGTGAATGAAGGAGGCTGCAGGGACTCCTTCATCAGCATCCTGGCCTGTATCAAGAACAGTGTGGTGAGTAGGACCCCAGAGGTGATCGTCCCCCTGTACTCAGCACTGGTGAGACCCCACCTCGAGTACTGTGTCCAGTTTTGTACCCCTTACCACAAGAAAGACATTGAGGGGCTGGAGCAAGTCCAGAGAAGGGCAACAAAGCTGGTGAGGGGTCTGGAGCACAAGTTTTATGAGGAGAGGCTGAGGGAGCTGGGGTTGTTCAGTCTGGGGAAGAGAAGACTGAGGGGAGACCTTATCGCTCTCTACAACTCCCTGAAAGGAGGCTGTAGAGAGGTGGGGGTCGGTCTCTTCTCCCAAGTCACAGATGATAGAACAAGGGGCAATAGCTTCAAGTTGCAGCAGGGGAGGTTCAGGTTAGATATTAGGAAATATTTCTTTACTGAAAGGGTTGTCAGGCATTGGAATGGGCTGCCCAGGGAGATGGTGGAGGCACCATCCCTGGAGGTATTCAAGAGACGAGTTGACATGGTGCTCGGGGATATGAATTAGTGTTGGGTTGGTGTTGTTTTGGGTGTGGTGTGTAGTTTGTGTGTGTGGTTTTTTGTTTGGTTTTTTTTTTTGTGGTTGTTTTGTTTTGTTTTTCCTATTGGTTGGACTAGATGATCTTAAAAAGTCCCTTCCAACCTAGGTGATTCTGTGACTCCACGGTTCCCTCTCCCGATTTCTCTCTCTCCCCCGCGGCCATCAGCACCTCGGACAGCGGTTCCCGCCTCGGCGCCCCGTGCGGGGCCGGTCCCCCCTGCACCCTCTCTACCGGGCGGGAGCTCAGAGCACTCGGGGCGCTTGAGCAGAGTTGTAGCTGCTCTGAAGTGCACCTTTTTTTTAACGGGGGCAACTTCCCAGGCATCTTTAAAGGACGTGACAAAGTAGCCTGAGGAAATGGTACTACTTACGGCAGCAAATTTCTGCTTTTGTTAATAGAGAAAGAAAATACTGGTGGTTTTATCTGCTTTTACAGGTATTTCCCTCCTTTGGAGGTATCCTTCTTTAATGCCGTAGAAAGGGCAAAAATAGGGGGTTCTGGGGCTCAAAGCACAGCCCGTGGTGATCCTCCCCCTGCATCTCAGGCTGTACACGAGCACAGAGAAGGATGGAGGAAACTGCTTTCCCCCGTGACCAGCTCCCTGCCAGCAGGGCGCAGAGGATCCTGTGGGCAGGGGAACACCTTTGACTCCCTGTGAAAGCAATGACAACAGCATTTGCACTGTGAGTCTGTGAAATCAGGAAGGGTAAGAGAGCTGCAACACCAATATAAGGAATTGCTGGGTTGGTAATTTAACCTTCTCTGAAGGGAAAGTAATCATTATAGTACATATATATAAAAGCTATATACTTCAACTGCTTGGAGGTACATTTTGATGTGCCCTACAAAAACCCTTGAGTGAAGGTCAAGTTTAAGCACCAGAGACATCTGAAACAAGCAGGAAAATCTGAGATCCTAAAAACCAATTTTTTAGGAGGGAGGGAAGGGAGGAGTTTTCCCTTTAGGAGGAGGGAAAAAGCTCATCCAGCCATTGCAAGATTGTGTTACATTATTAATGCAGAGACTCTATATTGCCCACTCTGACTATGATGTGCCAAACTGAAACAGTTGTGTAAGTACAGCCAGCTGCTGTGCTGGCCTGCAGTTTGTTAGATGACTCTGCTTAAGTTTCATTAGCTTATACTAAGAGGGGAAAAAAGGAAGGATTTGTATGCTCATGTATGATAGTATATCCTAGTGTGCAAAGACTAACCCCATTAGCAGGGACATGATAATACAGTGGAACAGTTTTTTTTCTGCTATTTTAAGTATTTTTAGAAGTGCATAGATGATTTTATCTAAGCGAAATAAATCTCATCATGTTTTCTTTGATTTGGTTCAGAAGGCTATGAGACTGGGACTTTGATGACAAACTCCTAGTTTTATTTTTTACTTTCTGTTCAAATGTGGGTTGCTTGGTTTCTTTTTGTTTGGGTGGTTTTGTTTTTTTTTCTTTCTCATTCCCCAGGTTTTACAGATTTTAACAAAGAAAAAAAAAAGTTGTTTCTGTTAGAAAAACCTTTTGAAAGGATAACTACTTTGCTTAGAATTGGCTGACCTTTTCTATAGTGCACATGATGAGAGATTGTTTCCTTTGTTTCAATTCACTGTGAAGGAAGAAAAGATAAACAACCAAAACTTGTAGAAAAAGCAGTATGGCATTATTGCTGATTCACAACACCTAGGGCAGCAGCAAGAGCCAAGGGATCTCTGCAAAAGCCAGTAAAGAAACCACTTGCCAAGTGACTTTGGCTCATTTTCTGTTCAGGCTGCTGAGCACAGGTGCCTCTGGAAAGGTACACGGTGTCCTTTATTTGACCCTCTCTTCATGCTAGAGAACTCTTCTTGGTTTTCCTTTAGCTTTAAACTGCTGCTTGCAGTGAAAAAATCTAAAATAATTTAGGAATTTAATTAAAAAAGAAAAAGCAAAGAAAAGCTGAATGGAACCTAATTTTATTTCTTCAGGTCTTTGGTTTATTTTGAGCTCCTAAAAAAGCCTCCTTCCTTTCAGAATAAGTCTACACAGTACTATTATCTTCCTGTTGGTAGTGTAGGAGGAAGTGTCCTTTTTGATAGGACAATCTGTCCTTGCTGGAAAGGAAGATTATAAACAGAACTGTACTTAAATGACTGAAGGGGGGAATTAAAAAAGTAAAATGGCAGATTTTCTTCTTATTTTTTTTCCCCTGAACTCTTTACTTACTTCAGTTTTAAAGAGTGCAGCAGTTTGAGAGCCACGAGCTAATTTGCAATTTTTCCTTTGAATTCTAGTTTCAAATGAGTTTTGCCTGCCCCACCCCTTCCAATGAAATGAAATTAATCTCAAGCTGGCAAATTCTACTATGAGCAGCCACTAGAGCTCCTCTCTGATTTCATAGATTTTGGACAAAATGTCCAAAAAAAGAAAGGTATAAAGTAGAAATACTTTATATTATATGGGAGAATGGTCCATCCCAAGGACTGTTAGTAAAGCTTTGTTGCTTTCTGCCCCATGATCTGCAAATTCTAGTTGGAGTCATGGATTTGTTGTATAGTCACAACCTGTAAATGCTAAATATTTTTAAAATAAAATAAAGTGTAAATAGACCAGGAAAACTAGGCTGCAGCCTAAACTAACCTCTACTTTCTTTAGATAGAAGTGGCAGTTAAGGATACTTAAGCACAAAAAAAAAGCTAGGCTTGGATTACATAATTTTTCTTCCTAAAGAAAACATTAAGTAGAAAAGACCATTGTTTTTCCTATCCAGAGGGTAAGATTACATGGAAGTTTTATTGTAATTTGTTCCCTTTAGTACCCTTTAGTATGTTCTACTACTTAAAACTGCAGTTATTAAAGGTACTGTGCTCATTTATTTTGCTTTAAGTTACTTATGAACGTAAACATTTTATGAAGTCTATTTTTCTGCTTAGAAACATATGTTAGGTAAATCAAACTCTGCATATCCCTGCATGAAAGTGGTTGCAGTGTGTTTGGCTTTGCACTTTACAGCTTTTATTTAGTGCTTTTTCATGGAAATACGGACAGTATCTCAGCTAGATATTTTTGTCACATTTTTTGCTTTTTTTGTGTCTTGGGATGAACATTACTGGTTAATTATAAAGCCACATAGCATTGATAAAGAAATCCGTTCTTTCTCCTGGATGCACAGTTGACTTTCCCAGTGATATCTGGCGAATTGTCTCTGTGTGCTTTAGTTTTCTCTGTTGGTTTCTTACCACTTCTTGTATGCATGACAGTGGGAGAGGGAAGCCCTGAACCAAAGGACTCTGATATAGAAACAGAGAAGAGAGATTGTGGTTCTGATTTCTGAATATTGTAAAGGTTTAGTTTTTATTTTTAATTTATTTTTAATAATTTCTTTTTCAGTTTTAATTAAAAAAAATTAGAAACTGTTTAAAAAAACCTGCGTGTGGGAAAGTATTGTTGCCCAAACAATACCACTGTATTTCACATAGTCACTAAAAGATTTTATGCAAAGATAGCTGCAATTGAAATATTATAATAACTTGAATGGAAAGCCCCATACAGATGATTGTCAGAAAATAAGAAGTATTTCTGTTACCTCTGTTGCTGATGTATCTTGCCTTACCCAGTCAGCCTTTGGAAGCAACAATACCTTTGTAAAACAAACTGAAAATATAGGATTGACATTCCAGGTGAAAATTTTCTCAGATTTTTCAGAGGACATCCTTCTGTAATGCGGGTCATTAGCGGAGATTCTCTTCCAGTCACACTTTTATTTCTAATCCCAAATAGCTCAGGTTTGGTTTATATACTGAAATATGAAGTCTTACAACATAGCTTGCATAATTGTGAATGGTCTCATGCTAGTTACATAAGAAGTGAATTCGCTCTTGAATAAATAGGCATTTCTCTTACCAAACAATTTGAAGTATATTTTAAAGAAAAAATAAGGCACTTCTTGGAGGAAATTGAGTGCTAAATTTGAAATGTCATTTTAAAATTCAGACTACGGTGATCTGACTGATAACCTTTCCTGAGATATTTTGTGTTGCATTTTATCATGTTGTCTTTCTTAGAAAGTACATATATGTAACATCTGCCATATTTTGTATGTGTAAATATATTTCTGGAGGACTGTATACACAAGTGGGCATTTTTTCACCTTATAAATATTTGGGTAACAAAACTATGTCCATGTGAGTGCGCTGTAGATATCAGCACTCAGCCTAAATTGTACCTGCCTACGTCAGACTAGCAAAAGGACTAGGGCAATAGTTCACAAAAGTGTTGCATCTGCCTTGATCTGTCCCTTTGCACAAGAATTAGTTTCAGTTTGTTTGTTCTTACATTTGAGACTGTGCTGTTTGAACACTTGACCACCGATGAGTTTTGGATTATGTCTGGAGTGATTGTGGATCTCTGCAGTATCATCCTTGCTCACCAGAAATACAAATTACCCCAGGGTGTTCATTAGCTTTTAGGTAAATTGATAGATTGTACTATCATTTGATTTTGTAATATTTCATATCTATTTTTGTGTATATAATTAAAAGGCAAGAAGTAAGGCTATTCCGAATAAGATGAATAGTTGTCCTGCCTGGTGGACCACCAGTTCAGCAGCATGAAGCACAGGTGCCCCAGTGTTTCCAGGTAGTGCTTTTGGAAAAGTTAGACCTTATTATCAATGTGGTGACTTGAACAGCTGTACTTAAGATTGTAGTGCTTTGAGCAGAAAATATTCTTTAGCCCTCACACTGAGAGTTTTCGTCTTGGTGATAGAATATGTAGAATATTGATGTCAGCAGGGAGCATGTATTCAGTTAGCTTTTGATTGGACTTCTCCACATCTAAAGATTCATTAATGCTTATCCCCCTTGGATATTGTTCTCTAGCAGTTTAATGCTAGCCAGAATGGCTTTCATCCCCTGTGCCACACTTCCTGGGGTTGCTGCTTGCTGCTTTGGTTCTGTTATAGGCTCTTTGCAGCATGCTCCAGTTCTGGTTGTATGGGTTTCCATCTCATTCCTTCCTTAATAGCTGCTTATATTTGTTACCCCATCCAGCTGCAGCAAACTTCGGATGGGTTTTCATTGCTTTTTCCAACAAGGCAGTGCCTGTTGAGATTGTGGGCTAAGCGCTGAAACGCTGCGCTTGAGGCTACAGATGACTGCCCAGCAGTCCAGCTTCTGAGGGTGCACCCCTTGGTATGAGGGAAAAATATCCTGCTACCATTTTGTTTTGACATTTTTTGACTCTCCAGTGCACTTGTCATTCATCAGCAGGTGTGCTTTGTGTTGCCTTTGTGCTATTAATACAACAGCCACTTGGTGATCCACTGAAGTGCAACCACTTCTGCTGGCAATCCCCTGCATTTCCCTTTAAATTAGAGTCCTCCTGCTGTGATTTACTTGCTGTCATCAGACTTTTCTACAAAGACTGGTACAAAATAAGACTTTTTTAATGTCACCCAGTGGAATTATTCTAGAGGAAAACCAGCTTGTGAGAGTGATCATTGACTTGAGACATCTTTTAAGCAGGTACGCTCCAGTGGTTTCAGTTCTCAGCTTTTTGGTGTTAATGTTAAGCTGTAACAACTTTATTGAAATTAATAGAGTGGTTCTGCATTTCCAAGAGTGTCATTGGGACTAAGTTATTGTGCACTTGATTCTGCACTATTATTCATAAATATTTATTTTAATGAGATCAAAGTCACTTGGTATCCTTATAAAAAAAATGAGGAATTTACAGACAGGTATAATCTGTGCCCTTCAGTTTCGCTCTGATGAAAGACAAAAAAAATTCACCTCAGACTAGTTCTTCTGGACTTGTTCCAAAAGTGTGATTTTTTTTTTTCCTTTAGGCTACGATCTTGCAGTTGGTGGGGATTCTCCACAGTTGATAGTAACTGTCATTTCTCTTAGCAAAAGAACCTAAACCAAAGAGAAATCCAAGTCTGCTAGTTTATTTTAACAAAAAATTTAATTATTAAAAAAAACCCAAGACTAAAAAAAAACCTACTTTTTTGAAAATGAAATTATGGAACATAGTTGAATTTGGTATTGATTTTCACTAACTCAAAAGAAGAAGGTGAGGAAGAATATAAAATAAATCATCTTAAATTTCAACAGGCTCTATTTGGATTTTGCCAACTTAGATGTGAATGTTCATCAGAATCTTTTGGTAATTGTTATGGATCCAATAAAAGGGGACCTTTTTTGTCCTCTTCTTATAGCATTTCATTCTGTCATGGGCTCAGCTCTCTGTTGAAATCTCACATTCCCAATATGCCAAGTTTTACTCCCTGAGAGCTGCTCCTCTTTGCCTGTGGTTTCTTCCTTGAGTGCTCCTTGTGAACTTATGAACTACCATGTCCAAGCTTGGTTAAGAGGGGGTATCTCCCTGGCACCTCCTCTGCAGTGAGTACTGGCAGGAAGGAAAACAGGGGACAGAGGGTCACCAAATACCCAGAGCCAAGATATGTATTTGAAATAGATGCAAACATGGAAATGAGAGAGTCAGTACACTCATATACTGAACATAGCCATTAATAATAAGAAAATGTGCAGATTATTATCTGCCTTAGTTTCAGTATCTGGATAAAAATGCTGTATTTTATGTGATTTTGTTTTGTCTAGAGGCGGTACTACAAAATAAGAGCACATTTCAGCATTGTTAGTGCAATTAATGTACTTTTCCTATACTTTAGGACTGAAATTAAGTACGATTCTAGCTTATTGCAACAATTTTCCTTTGTGTGTGTTTTAGTTAGATGCTTTTATATCACTGTGAATCATTATTTGTATGAAAACTTCTCTTAAAACATTTAGAATGTTGTGTGTATGATTATCATATGCAAAGGTCTGGTGTCTGTTTAAAAGAATACGTGTGTTTTAATGACCAGAAGCTATGCTACTGTTTGTGAAATCTAGACTAAGAGAGGAAGGGTGCAAAAATTATTTATAAAGAAAAAAAAAAAAAAAAAGAACATTGTTTGCTTTTACCTGACAGCATTATTGTTTTTTTCAGTCAGTTTAAAGTAACACATTCAGGTAAAATATTTCCTGAATTTTGAAAATAGGATTTTGAGAAAACAGGTATGTCAGGTCTGTTCAAATATCATGGTTTTGGTCCTTTAGGAAGCTATGCTAGTACGATTATGGAGTTAGATGTATTTGTTTTCAATCCAAGTTTTCCTCCTAGCTTTTACATAATATTTAAAAATATTTACTTGTTAGAACTAAAGAAAAGCTGAAAAAATTCTTTGCAACAAATCAGACACAGTTTTATATGTTAAGTATTAGAATTCCAGAGGATTAGATTTTTGGGGGGGAATTTCACCTAGATCTACAAACGACTTCTGCAGAAAACATGAATTTAGGAGAGGCAAAGTGCATATTTTTGCCCATTTTGGAATGAAATATCGGACCACTGCTTAATTCTCTGCCCTATAAAACTTGTTAAACTTAAAAAAAAAAAAAGTTTGAGATGTTAGAAAAGTAAGTTATTCAGTTGAAATCAGTAAATCAGTTAGGAGGGGAAAATGTTGTGTATATCACCATTATCATTAAAAGCAAACCCAAGCCCCTTTTATCAATCACATATCTTTTGGAGGACTTAAAGAATCATGGAGAATATGACCTAGGACATAATCTGGTCTGTGACGGGTAAAGGGATAAGATATGTATGCTGTGAAGCCTGCAAAATTCAGTTTGCAGCCTGGAATTCCTGCAATTTGTCCCCTGATGTATCTAAGAGAATGTACCAATGTCCAATGCTATAGCTGCACATCAGTTAATCATAATTGTTTCAGTTTTTATGATTTATCTGTCAGAAAATATTACAGGAAAGTCTGGATGATCTCTAATTTGTAAGTGAACTTCTATTAAGTGAAGAGTTTATGGGCATGTGACAGATGATTACAGTAGTGGAGAAGCAGTATCTTACCACTTCTAATGCTGAAGGAGCTATTAGCAATGATAGTCTGAGTGTGTCTCTGTGTGTTTTGGAAGTTGTGGAACATGAACATCTATGACAGCAGCTCCCTCCATCACAGTTTTCTCAAAGGCAATAGATGCCAAATATTTATTTCCTGTTGCTAAAATGAGGACAGATCATCTGCCTTTCTGTGACATTCACTGTTTCAATAATAATGTAAAATATTCCCAGACTGAAATATGAAATAAACTATCCTACTGTTGGTTTTACCTAGTGTAAAAGATATTTCCTGGTGCACTGCAAGTTGTAAGATCTTGCTAACACTGCTTATGATAAGACTTGTACTTATTTCAATAAGTGGGACAAGACTGCTGAAACATATCCTGTGAGAAAACTTAGTATTAGCATCACATCACTAAAATGATAAAAGTCTTATAGAAATACCATGACATATTTTTTTTTTTAAATATTTTTAAAAAATGGATGTAGCTTCAATTTCTGGATTATTACATTAAAACTGAGTGATAGAAGCAGCACCTTTTTCTCCAGAAGTAGAAAAAAGGAGTGACTAAAGTAGGTTTCTTCAAGGAGTAAGTTAATAATGCTTTTAGGAATCAGTTCCCAGACCAGTATCCTCAAGGGAATGAAGGTACTTCTCTGACATCCTTAAGGCAGGTTATCTGAACTCTGGGGAGGTGAGATTTCTTGAGTATGGTTAGTGTTTCCTAGCATCTAGTTCTAGGTAATTGCCTACCTTCTATGCACGTATTTCAGATGATCTTTCATGTATTGTTATAGATTCTTAACCCTAGAGACCAGGAGTTTTTCAGTCTTGAGCTTCCCTGCTGTGCCACCTCACTAGAAACTTCCTGAATCCCTCCCTAGAACCAGTCCATATGTAGAGAAAAATATCTGTCTCCCCATCATCTGTGCAATGCATGTGTATTTTCTCTCTCTGTCTCTCTATTGCAAGCTCACACACAAATTAAATTTTAATTATGGATCTGTATCAGCCATTGAATCAAAATACTACCTAATAAACCACAGAAAACAGCAATAATCTCCCTTGCCCAACAGTCCTTAGTCCTTTGCTTACAATGGGGCCATTTATTACTCTACTCGTCTAAACAATTGTACTGTAATAGCTGAAGTGAAACATTGCCACATAACTCAAGGTGCTTGCTTTTTCTAGTGTCTTCAAGGCGTTCAGCTCAAGGTGATGCAAAACAATTCTATCTGGACTTCACAAATATGAAAAATGTAAGAACTTGCTGTGTGCTCCGTGAGGTGCTGATCAGTACAAACTACCCTTTAACATTGAAAGCAGTTATTGCCCAAGAAGCTAGGCCAAATTATTTTGGTTTGGCTTTCATTTCTTTTTTTTTTTTAATGCAGACCTAGTATAGACATTTTTTTATTTTGTATGCAATTTCATCCTATTCCTTAAAAACTGGAACTTCCTCCCCATCCCTCTCACCAGCATTTTTTTCCTCCTGGAATTTTGGGGAATAAATCTAGAGGAGCTGTAGCAAGTAAGGAGGAGTAGTAGTTCAGTAAATGACTGAAAATTACTGATACAGAGATGTGATTGAAATGGAGAAACAAGTTTGCTGGAGTAGGATGTGGTCTTCATTAGGATGACAGAAAAAAAGATCAGCTGCTGATTCAAGTGGAGCTATGCTGTGTTTCCACTGATATATAGAGGAAGCAGAATGAAGTCTAATCACAACCTCAGGATGTTGATTCCTATGGTACTACTTACTGTATTTACAAATTTTCCTCTGAATAAATATACAATGGCTGGTGGGGATAAAGTGGGGCCAGAAGTATTAAATAACTTCCATTGCAAGAAATTTTATTTAGGTCCATTTGAGGACTGATGAGCTGCATCTGTCTCACTGGTGGAGAAAAAAAATACCTAGTAAAAAGCTTAGAAAAGGAAGATCCAATAAGAACCGGGCAGGGGAAGGAACTAGAAAAAACCTTTCACCCTTCATTTTTTCACCTCGTTACATGTCTGTCCTGCCAAGCCAGGGATCTTCATAATCCATCCCTTCTGCTTCCCTGGTACCAGTAGAAACTTTGCTGCTAAATCTGTGAAGGCAGGTTTACAGTCTTGCACAATGATGCTGCCCTGAATTTGAGGGCTGTGCGAACAAATAGAGGAAGGAAAAACACTGCAAAAAGCAGAGTTGCACATAGACTCAAATGTAACAGCATTTTCTAGACACTTACTCAGTTAATATTGCTCTGGCAACAGCAAGTCCTCCAACAACGCCACCAAAGCAGTCATCCACTGCTCAAAATCTGCCTGTGAGTACGCAGGGTGCTTTCTCTCCTTTTCTGCTCCTACCCTCGGCTATTTTGTATCTCAAGGACCAGGGAAGTCAGGAGCCGTGGTGCTTTGGTCTAGACCTACTCATAAAAACCCCAAATTATTTAGGTTTTAATCTGCTGCTTCTGACTCTCAGCTCTGTTGTGTTGCTTTTATTCATGGCATGTTTCCCAAAGAATAACAAAAAGTACTCCTTGGAGAGTAGGTTCAAGAAGTAACTAACACTCAGGTTCATTAGGAAGTGTGTTTGTGAGCACTTTGTAGGAGCAAGCTTCAGTTTTTCTGGAACCCTTGACCAGTGTTTTTGTTCTTAATTTTATTTTTCACAAATGCATCCCATGAGTAAAATCTGTGACTTAATTTGAAATTACATTGTATTTTGTCATTATCAGTTCATTCCCTCACTTCTCCAGGTTCCATGTTTCTGACAGACTTATGGGGGAAAAAAGGTTTTTGCAAGGAGGATTTCACTCATCTCTGTTTATTTTCCATTAATGCAAATCATTACAAATATATTAACCACTCTGTTCTCCTGTAAGATGCCTGGTTCATTTAATAGATTTTGTCATCAATGTAATTTCATAACTTATTTTAATTCCCCAAATGTATTTCCAGCATGTAGTTAATATCAGCAATAGCTTCCATGACTGAAAACTTGATTAATTTATCACAAGACTCAAGTTGTACAGAAATGAACATATCTCTCTTTTTTTGAGTTTTTGCTGCTGAAATCACAGAAACATACTTAATTTTTTAAAAAGGAGGAAAAAGAAAAGGGCAGAGAGACACTCAGGGCTCCGTGAGGAAGCTCAGAGCTCTGTGAGGAAGAACAGGGCTCCATGATAAACTAGGCCACTTAGAATAGGTTTCTGTGAGAGGCTTGTGAAAAAATGTTCAAATAGGAGCCTTGAATTGACCTTATTTTCCTGTTGGTTACTGTGCTTTCCAGATTAAAAGCTGTTTTCTTTTATTGAAATTGAAATGTGCCAAACATTGAACTTGCTTTGTAAGACATACATCAAGAGAGAAAATATTTCAGTGCAATGACATGACCTGACATTTTAAAGCAGATAATAAATGACACCTTGTCAATGCCACCGATTTATTATTCCCTCTCTTGTACCTCTGTGTCGCAGCGGGATACCACATTCTTTTTAATGGTGGGCCTGTGTTAAACAAATTTTTAACAGAAAAGAATATAAAACGCCCCTAGTTGTTTCCCGCTCACTGACCTCCCAGCCATCCCACAGTAACATATAAAGACAAAAGCTGTGTTAAATTTTTCATTATTTTATTCAATTTCTGATCCAATTACATGAGGCTCTTCCATCACTAACATGAATGTATATGCTATAATGTCAGCTGCTGCCCATTAATCAGGCTTTTTTTTTTTTTATTCAGTGGACACTGGTGCTAAATCATCTCACTGAAAAAAGTGGGACAAGAAAGAGATGCAAATGAATAAGGAGGAAACTCCTTTTTGTGCAATTACAGCAGGAAATCATTAGAGTGGGTGGCCTTCCAATCAAGCCCCCACAGACCTGGAAAAGCACCAAGCTGTTGTACATCTTTCATTTTCACCTAATTAAAAAAATAAAAAATAAGAGATTCTTCTTCCCATGGCTTCACTTTTCACTACTTCTTATAAGCCTGCATCAACCACTTGAACTGTGGTTGGGATGCTGATCTTGTTGAATTCTTGTAAAATTCTCATAATGAATACGCCAATAAGCTGAAAATTCTTCTTTCAAATTAAGACTATTTTGGCTCAGGTTCTGGTCAAATATCTCTTGATATGTTTTGTTTTAATTGCATCCGATTCCAATAGGCAGTTTAAGTTACTCTCCAAAACCTCCTGTCAGGAACTACTGACAATATTTCTTTACACTCTGAAATGGCTTAAGTGTTACAGTCGATCTGGTGAAGTAGTACTTAGCTTGTAAAATGCTAAGGATCGCTTGGTTGGAAGGCATTATATCATCCAAACTAGGTGCTATTACAGTATCATTACTGGCTCCATAGTGCTTTTCCCCTCATTCATGACAAACTTCAGCTGCAGTGTGTCCCATGAATCCCAACACTGGTACTTGATGGAGTAGTCAGTCAGCACTATTTCCTTGCTGTCTTGATGCTTTCTCTCTAAAATAGGACAAATATAGCTTAATTACCTTCAAGTTGGCATGTTGATGTGGTAACAACTAGGAGAGAGGATGGAGTGCAGCATCAGATAGATATAACCTCTTGCAAGTGACCACAGGTGACTGGCTGGTTTAGACTGCCTAAAGAAAACTAATATTTAACAGTTGAATTATCTGTGTTACTTACTCCTTCAGCTTTGTTGGTTTAGAAGAAATACTATTGGATGATGGCAGTGTGGTGTATTTAGTAGGAGGTATACTGAGTGAAAGGGTTAAAAGACTACAATTATATTGCAAAAATAATACAAAAGATAGATATAAAAAGAATGAGTTGTCTTATAAAGATATAATGTTTCTCTAACTCTGCTGTCCTTAGTGTATTAGGGAGTAATATCTATCATACGGATGTAATATGCTATATGAGTTTCCACACTTTGCTAAGCCTTCTACACAAGTAAATGTCCCTAGTGAAGCTTAGCCTGGCCTGTGAAGGATAAGAGTGAGTGACTGAAATAAGTAATTTTTCATTCTTTGTGAGTATAGCTTTTTTGGCAGCCTTGGTAAGAATGCAGTTCAAAAATTTATGCAGTTTGGGGCTTCTCATCACAAAAATGAAATTATCAGATTACAGGAGATTCAGGAGAGGACAGCTAAAATGCAAGTAAACTAACATGCAATTATGTCTTACATAATACATGCAGTATTTTGTAGTAATACATTTTTAATACTTTGTCAAATAGAAAGCCTTTCTGTCTTCAGTAGGCTTTGATGAGCGTTATTTAATCAAATGTAAGTAAAAAGCGTATCACTGTAACATTAATACATTTACTAAAAAGCATAAGAAGGACATGTTTAATAAGGGTGGCAGAACTCAGAGTAGAAGGTTCAAGAACAATAAAGAGAAGGAGAAAGGCTTGGTGGGGTTTTTTTGTTGTTTTTTTTTGTTTGTTTTGTTTTTTAAATATATGGTAAAACTGAACAGCAATGCAAAATAGAAATGGTTACAAACAGAAGAAAATTTCCTGAAGACAGTGACCTTCAGGAAAGACACAATTATCTGATTGGCACCAGTGTCAATCCAGGATCATTTTGCTGATGCCCAGAGTTATTCTTTCTGGCAATGGGAAGAAAAATCTGCCCTCAGGAGATTTATTCTGTGGAAGAGCCAAGACAGTAAAATCAGCTGCATAGCGAGAACTCAGCATTTTCGTTACAGGAAAATTCTAAAACTTCAAGGTAAAATCCCGTTGATCTTAGCACTTAGTAGAAATCACAGTGGAATACAAAAGTCTGAACTCACTTCAGAGTCATGTTTTGATGTCCTCTCAAACCTCACCTTTTTTGTGAACTGTATGTACGCTCTATTTAACAATGCTACTTTGGGCTTTTTTGCCTTGGCATTTGGTCCTTATCAGCTTCCAACAACACTCTTTCACATGCAGCTTTATCAAGTATCTCAAATCATGTCACTGAAAATCTTTGCAGACCTACAGCTTCTAATTTGCCTGCATTCTTGTTTTGGTATCCTATTAAAACAAATCCAGTTATGCCACAGCAGCTGAGCCCTCTTATAAAAGCAGTCACAACTTCCGGAAATTAGGCTGAAATCAATGATTACAACTGAAAAGAAGTCAATAGGGTTTACATGATTAATAGTACCATGTTAAATACGGTAACCTAGATAGGGAAATGAGAAGGCAGGATAATATGAGTATTACAAGCAGCACATCAAAACCTTGAAGTCCACAGGGGATACATTCACGAACCCATTTTTCCCCTGTCAGTATACATTGGAATTTTTTTTTTTTATTGTCAACTTTGGTGACATTTATACCAGTATAAAATTGTGTAAGGGAAAAATTCAGTGTCTGGTTTCTGGAGATTAAAGGTTAACTATTACAGAGATTAACTATTAGAGTAGTCTCCTGTGCCATTTTTGAATGCAGGTCTACCATGTACACTGCTCCAGATAGCTGCAACTGAGCTCACACACATACAACTTGGGAGGGTGAGAGGTCACCCTTTCCGCAAAGCCTCTTACTGAGGGGATCTCGTTAATCCATATAGCCTGGTTCAAGCTAATTAGGATAGATATGGACACTGTAAAGAGAAAAATAGACCACCTGTCCTTGAGAAATCCCCAGGGACACAGGAGTGGAGAGATAGCCACACAATTGCTGACTCTGAGGAAGGATCTGCAACAGACTGTGTTGTGTCCATCACCTTCTGGCATACCTGATGAAAAGCAATGGCTCTCAACTTTTAAAGGTGAACTGCAAGAGCAAAGCAAAAATTAAACCTAATTAAGCACCAGTTCCTGTGCTGAGCTCTTCCTAAAAGGCAATGTGATAGTCAGAAGGGAAGGACATGATAAGCCCCTTATTTCAAAATCTTTTATGCCCGTGGACTTTCTCAAGGTCTGTTTCTTCTCTGGCAGGTCACCATTCAGCAATATAAATACCATACTTGGTTTTGGTTTGTTTTTTTTTAGTTGTTAATTGCAGTGAGTCATAGAATCATAGAATTGTCTAGGTTGGAACTGACCTTTCAGACCATCTAGTCCAACCATCAACCATCTTGGTTTTTATTATTTTTTGGTGCATATATTTTTATTTTTATCACTTAGGAAAAAGGAGGCACAGCAGTTTATCTAACCAGTTCTTGCTCTGAATTATTCTAAGCTGCTCATGGTGATGGAGGGTCTCTGCTGGTTCTTGTTTCTTCTGGTTTTGACAGACTCAGCTCTGGACAGGGACATGGCCAGTTGCATGCTCCTGTCCTCACACTTCTCCACCGCTCAGCCAGAGGGTGGTGCAGCTTCGTACAAGGAAGGTGACCTAAGCGTAAGAAAACACATGTAGCCCCAGCCTGTACCATCTCATAGTCCTGTAGGTAGTTGGAATGTCCCCACAGCTGTGAAGAAAGGAAGCTCCACCCCACCCATCTTCTCTGTAGCCTGTCATGGTCTCATAAAACAAACAAATAAACAAAAAAACATCATCAAATGAAAGAAGACAATAGATAACTCAAATGAAATGGGTATTTTTAAGTTTTTCACCTTTATACAGAGTGGCCCAGCTTTCCAAGACTGTACAGTAGTATATTTAATGTTCTGGGTTGTTCAGCACTTTTTGGAATATCAGGGCCTTTTTCTGTGTTGCCAATGAGAAACATAAATTCACTGGTCACCTTTGGAAATCTTGGTCAAAGCCTGAATAACTTTTAAAAGTGGTTGTAATTCAAAATTTGTTTTCTTCTTTTATAGTTTTGTCCTTCCTTACTTCAGCATTTCCCTTAAGAAGAACTTCAAAGAACATGAGCAAAGCTGCAGAGGGGATCATGCAGATCACCACTGCAGGTTGCTGGCATAAATTTCCTCTGAACCACCTTCACCTCCACTATACTTGAGACATGTACTTGAGAATGCAGACACCTCAGCATTCTTGGTGAATATTCTGACCCACAGCTGATATAATTTTCACAGCTCCTTTAAGATCACTGCCACTATATCAGTCTATGGTGTTTGGGCTGTAAAGACTTGCAAGAAGTTACCCAGTGACAGTCTCAAAAGTTTTCTTTCATTCAGCAAGCAGAATATGTAGGATCTAATTATCACATGAACACAGATCATTCGATCAATGCCACAGGGCCACATAGTAGGAGTCAATGAAACCAGCGTGCCACAGATCAGCACAAACCAAAAGAAGTGAAGAAGACTAGTTTTGCAGAAATAACGCTTTTCATGTGCAAAGCAGCACATGTTGTCTAACAAAAGCTCAGAAAGAGACAAGGAGTGGAAGAATATTAGATGTATACATTTAAAATACAGATGAGAATGTAGAAAATGTGACTTGATGTGAGATTTTTCTTCAAGATCTCACAAATAATTCTTCTGTGTTTCACATAAGCAAATTCTTAAATATTATGCAAAATGCCACTGCTCTTTACAACTAAAGTGTTGACGAAAAGCAAACACAATGGCATAATTTGAAGTCTGAAGTGCAAACAGATGTTGCTTTTGAATGAACTTCCATTGCTTAACCACTGACTCTAGTTATTGCCATCTAAAGAGGAAGATGAAACAACTTTGCATACTGTGGATGCCGGCTGTCAATTTGCAGCATGCAAATGAAATTGTAGCTAATCCTTAAAAGGCAGTGCCTCTAAACGCAAGGGGTGGGCTCAATTTTTAAATGTCACTTGGCTGCAAGTTGCCTTTGCAACCACCTTTTTTTTTTTTCTTTATGCCAACTCTGCCAGCACCTCATGTTAGGAATGGAAAACATCATGTGGGACAGATACTTTAACCCGGGCCACTATTGTAGTGTGATTTCCTGATCAAATGCCCCAGAAACACATTTCTTGCCCAATATTTGTTTCCCTATTATCAAGCAGAGCCTTGCACTTGCAGATCTCTCATACATAGCTGCAGCTGGGCTGGGCAGTTTGGCAGTGGGACAAGCCCCTAATTCAGAGAGTGTAGAAGTGCATGGTAAGAAGATGGAGTAGCTTGGGTGCTGCTGAAATGCCAAAATCTTTGCTTAGAATAATTGCTTCCTGAATGTTACTGCAGGCATATCTAAAAATCTAAATTATGCCAAGCTGTGGGAGTGCTCAATGATGGCATTAAGCTGAGTTGGCCCTTATTTCACTGCCCTTCTGCTCTGTCAGCAGATCTTGGATGCAACCAGTCTTCTGACCCTAAGTATTTATTTGTAATTAGGTGTCAAAAATAAAGTGATAACAGCAGTCTAATTCCAGTGGCTCTGTCTACCTGAAATGCAAATCTCTCTCCATTTGAGTAATTAAGCTATGAAATTTAGAATGCTCAAAGCCTTTGATGTTTTGAAGTAATTAGCAATATGGGGAAAGATACTGCTTTCTGCAAGTACTAACAGCTGATTTGTAATAAAACCAATGCATTTGGTTTTCTGTTATTAACTAAGTTTTATTTTTCATTATTTACCGGTATTTTGCCAGCTGCCAGCATTTGTAAAAATGTTTGTATAGCCCAAATGTACTGCAAAGATGTGCACAAATGATTAGAATCATTAATTACTGTTCACATGACTGTAGCGTGTAGGAACTGATACTTATCATGCAACAAAGCCCTATCATGCAAGGACCTGTACAAATTAAAACAAAATTGTTTCAAATTTGATAGCAGGCAATACTGAATAATGAACAAAACAAATATTCAGGAAAGAATTTTAAACATCAGGTCCTCTGCTGTTTGGTTTTTTATGGGATTGTGGTAAAATGCTGCCTGTTCAGAATCACATGAAGACATGGATGCCCTTAGTGACTGTTAGGGAGTTTGCAAGCTGTTGAATATTGCATTCCTGGCCTGGTGCACAAAGCACTTGGAGAAAACAGGCTGGTTTCCTTCCATAGACACTGATGTGTTAGGCAGGGGCTGCTGGATACAGGGCACAAAGAAAGGGAGCAGAAGCGGTGGGTCAAGAGAGGGAGTGTATCCAGGTTTGGGGGAGTTGTGGCAGGCACCAAACGAGGTACAGGAGAGAATTAACTAAGCCTCAGGATTGCATTCCTGGTTGGGAGATTTACATTTAAATACTTCGTATTAGAAACTGTGCATTTGTCCAGACCAGGTCATTTCTCTGTTGAATTTTGTCAGGTGCCGCTCACAAATGTGTCTGCGAGCAGCCGTGTGCATTGGGAAATATTTAGCACTTTTTCTTTCTCCAGCTTACTAAAATACAAACTCCTGCCCCTGTAACTCTGATGTATGTTCTAGCAATGACTTTTGAAAGATTTGTCTTCATACCAGCTGGACTGGTGTGCTAAATGCTTACAGTTCTCATACAGGGGTATGGGAACTGCTGCTTTAACCTCAGACTTGCCACATTTTCATCTGGAGAGCTTCTACAGGCTTATCTGGAGAGATAACTGGCCTGGAAAAATACATTTCTTACTTGAATTTTCTCCTGTTTTAAGTATTTGTTGCTTATAGTAGTACGAATTGTTTATTTGATTGGTTGTGTCTTTTTATTATTCTAATTATTTTATAAACAGCTGTTAGTGATCACAGGCCGTTAGCAGTCTGCAGGCCAAGATGGGACTAATTCCAAGTTCAGCTGTTCACCTCCTGCAAAGGTAGCATGCTAGCCATCCCCACCTGGTCTTTGTCTAACCTGCTCTTAAAATCCTGCAAAAACAGACCTTTCCCATAACTTCAGGGGGACCTATCTGGTATTTAGCTGCAATTTAATGACATAAACTGGGGATAGTAGGAATACACAGGACAACAAATGCTGGACTTCTAACTGAAGAACAAACAAACTGCCGTAAAATATTCACCAAGGTAAGAGTAAGGTTCCTATTATTTTATCAGTAGTGAAATTATAAATAATTTTGCAAAGAGGTTTAAAGGTATTCGGAGCTGTTTACCAGGTGTTTTGTAATCTAATTAATTTGGGATGTTGATGCTGCTATCTGACACTGAAATGAGCATGTTTAGATACAGATTGGGTCTAGTGAACCATGCTTTTGATCAGTCACAGCAAAGCTTAAACTTGTTTGTGAAAAATATGAATTGAGGCTGTTTATAAACCTATTCATAAATGCTGGGTATGGATCAGATTTGAATCGCTTCTAGGATACGTTATGTGCTTTATTAATTTCTCATAAAAAAATGCAAGTTTGTGGTGTTTCACTAATGGTAATGATATTTTAATTAGCATTCTAGTGAACCGATTCTGGGAATAGCATCTTCCCTTTCAGTGTAGCTATGCAGGGATGAGGGATAAGGGATTATCATTTACACCCCAGTGTAATGTGGTGCAATGTGTGCTTTCAAGGATTTGCATATGGTCCTGACTGTGAGCATAAAAGATTGCTGATGGTGGGGTCCATGTCTTTAAATCGAGCAGGTGCGCAAATCCTTCAGCGTCTATAAATCCAATGGATCAAAACATTTTCTTCCTATTAGAGTATTTCAATCCTGAAATATCTGCAGAATATTCTGAGACATTTTTGAAAACATATATCATGCACATAGAATGCCACTTTGAGATACAAATGGTGTCTCTACTGCACTGTTACAGTAACAGTCACCCTGTCTGATTGCTAGCAATGTGGATGGGAACAGAGTAACAGGCTTGGAGATGTTTCACAGAATGACAGATAATGGGAAGGGTTTAGAGGGAGGTTTCCAGATGACAACTAAATCACAATTTCTTAACTCCCTCCCCTTCTCCCCAGCATCAAGCTCTTCACAGGTTTTAGAGTTTTTTTGTTGTTTTTTTTTTAAAAATTAAAATACCACATGCATACGAAGGCAAAGGTATTGCACACCTGACACAGTGCTTCTGTTTATACCTACAGGTGCAACATTAGTGCATAAAGATGGCTATTTGCATACCCAGCTCCACAGATAGAGATGCAAATCAAGCTCAGTTTATTTGCACACATTTCATAATTTTCCTTATTTAGTTCATGGATCAGGGTCTGTAAACACCATGACGTCTACAGTACTTAGTTCTCTGATGGTTTGCTTTGAAGCTGGTATATGAGCTTGGAGTATATTGTGAGTCTTAAAAAATGAAACCAGTTTGAGAATCACTGATGAATTAATGGAGGTGAATAATGATCTTGCATATTATATTTTGCTGCCATTCAATTAGTTACTTTACTTCTGCAACAAAAATCCTGAGAATTTTCTTTTCTATCTTAAACCAATGCTGCTATCTATGCTGTTGGCAAAGCTTTTACATGTAGTCTGAGTTTATTTTCAGAGATGTAAATCTATTGTTTAGATGGGTGATGTGTTAAAAGATACAGGTGGCCTGTGAATCCTCAAAGTAAGGAGGAAGCACTTGAGAGGTTTTTAACTCCTGAATGATTTGAAAGAAGAGGTATAAATAGTGGCTTGTAGAGGTATTAAAAAGCTTCACCTACATAGAAACTGGGGCAATATTTACTGCAAGTAATAAATATTTGTAATTTTTATGTGGTGCTTTTCAAATGATATTTCATGTCTAGTTTTATTTTGAGTTATTTTTTAAAACTTCAGTTCCTCATGAAAACAAGTTGTATAGCTTATGGTATTACTCCAGCAAAATGATTTCCATAAATAAAGCAAGAGCCAATAGAAGGGAACATATATAAAGATTAATGCATCAGACTTTTAAGCGTACACTGACTAACAATAATTTCTGAGACTTAAGTTATTGGGAAGAAAATCTTTCATACGGAAACAGGCAACAAATAGAAAACTACTTGAGCAGCATGGGCAATTTTCCTTCCACTTAAAGAATTGCATTTTTATAGCCATTTTCCCTGAGCTTACTGATTTCTTATGCAATTTTCTCCAAATACAGAAAGCAGCTAGATTTAGCACACAAATGGATGTAGACAGCAATTAATGTTTTTACTGCTTGTCGATCGGAGGTAGCTGGTGAGAACTGTGGTGAGCATTCCCTTCCCACAGAACTGAGTGGGGAGGTGACCAGGTGCCTGTGGAGAGAGGGCACTGAAAAGGCAATGGCAGATCTGGTTCTTGAGATTTGGTGAAGATAACACATGCACATATAGAGACAGGCAGTTAATATTTCCCTCTTTAAAAAGAGAAAAGCCACAAACAGAAGTAACCAGAAAATGACACCTTACCTTCTATCACTTTCAAATTAATTTCCATTAAATTAAGTGTGGAACAAATAGGTGAAGAAAACATCATAAAACGTAAAGTCAATTTGCTAATAAAAGGCATATAAAAATCTTGCCATTAAGCCCTAGGTGCTGAAAAATACCAAAACCAAAACCACCACCAAAAATCCAATATAAGCTGGATCCCAGCTAATATCTGTAGTGTGTAGGAACCAAATACCATCAATTTCTTTTAGAGGTTTCATTTCTTAATATGGTGAAAATAACAATGAGGTTCATTAGGAATCAGCGTAGACTCACTTTAGATAGAAATAAATGGAGAATAGGGGCCTAAATTGTTAATATATTATTATATCTTCCTTAAATAATGTAAAGATCACAGACTAATAAATAATAATATCAGGGGGAAAATTAGAATTTTCTTTAAATTTATGATCTTTCTTTAAAAAACAAGAGAAACATTAATTAAGACTCAGGAGAAAAATTTAGCTCAATTTTTATTCCATTGTAGCTTATAACTCTTTGTTACAAAAGACCAAAACAAACTGTAAAACAAGATTCAAATGTTTGGCAGATACACCCAGTTAAAGAACTGATGCTGTTTTGCAATGTTGCATGATGCAGTTGTATCATGTAAGGTGCATGTTACGAGTAGAGCAGATAGTTTGAGCCCAAAAGGCCAAAAAGGCTTTGCTACAAACTCATTATGTATTATACAAACCACACGTTGCTGAGATTCTCTTATCGTACCTAGAATAACAGAGGTCAATGCTACAGCTCTTCAGATGGGAAAATGCTAATTATTTAATAACATCCTGCACCAGTGAATGAACCAATAGTGTTCACTCTTTTTTTTTTCTTTTCCATTTAAAAAACATATTTGGTATAGTTGGCAATCATCAAAGCAAGCCAGAATCAAAATCGACATCTCTCGCTTCTAATGATGAAAAAGCTGCACACATTTTAAAACAATACCCTGGAAATACGGGAGATCCGGTGCAACCTTTCACCCTTCAGACCTGCCTACTTTAAATCCTTCCTTGATTTCTGCTGCCTTGCCATTTCCTCTGTCACTGCACGGTGATCCCTTTCAACGGGTAATAACCCAGCGTATTGTATTCTCACAGGCTAAAGAAGCAGGGTAGATTGGATAGGTACAGTTCCCACACGACATACCTTATTAACTTCAAACAAAACCAACAGGGTAAACTGATGATCAGAAATCCTTACAAGAGTGCATGGTTAGAAATAAATCATGAAGGAGAATCAGGAAATTCATCTATTCACAGCAAATCTCAAGACTGTAAAATACACAAACTCGGAACTGATGCGGAAGATGCCTTGACATTCTCAGGAACCCGACTTCTCATTTTCGCTCTCCTTGTTTGTGCCAGAGCTGCTTTGCATCTTGTGTTATTTTTGGAATACGGGGTGGGTTTTTTTTTTTTGTTTCTAAGGACTTCAGGAAGCCTTCATCCATGGCACACAGTTTGTACAGCCTCTGTTTACAGTTTGCAAGGGAAAAAATTGACAATTTGCAGCACAGAACTTTGGTTCATATTCGATTACAACAAATGCACCTTGTATGGAGTGTAATGACACTAACATCTTTGGCTAGTGCACAGCATCGCAGAGCATCGTTCTGCAGGTGGCTGAGTACCTGCTCTGAGGCGTGGAGTCCCTGAGCACGCTGCAGAATTAAGCCTCTAATGAGGCATGCCTTCTGCATGCTTTTTCAAAGTAAGCCACCATTTGTCTTCAAAGTGTAAGGAAGGCAGGCAAGAGCCAGACATGGTGCAATTAGAGAACAGTTTTGAAACGTGTCTTGTGTTGTGGGCAGTGAGGTTGTAAGGCATTTCATTCCAGAGAGTACGGCATCCTGAGCTCTGACTTTTACAGGGCATCAGTGCAAGGGGCAGAGCGTGGGTATCTCCTGCTGCTTGGACTGCCTGTAGGAGCCCTAAGGCTCTTCTCATTTATGCAAGGGGCTGTGCAGCCAGCTTTGCTTTCTTGCGCTCCTTTCACGTGCTCAGGATCCTACAGTTCCAAAAAAGACTGAAATCTTTGTATGTGGAAGGTACCACTCTTTGGCCTTGCACGTGCACACAACTGCCAAAGAAGCCCTGGTGAGCAGCACTATGGGACAGTGTGTGCCACAGAAATCACAGCAATGAGGGAAGGTGAGAGTTCTGAAGTAAGACAGAGGAAGGCTTTAGTTTGCAGAGGAGTTCAGTAGAGAAAAACATCCTTCCGATATAGACAATGGAGACAATTCCTGTTATGGCCTGGTATATACACTGGACAGAAAATGCATTATCTAGCAAAAAAAAATATGTAGTTTTTCCTGCAGAAACTAAGGGTGCTATGAAAAATCATTCCTAGATTTGCGACTTCATAGTATAGAAATATCAAAGTTAGTTTGAGTGAAGGATTTTTGTCCTCACTTGGATGCGGCATATGAAAAGGGAGAGTGTGTTTAATTTATACTCACATCCGCTACTGCTGTTCAAATATGTTATATTTGTCTATATTCAGCTTTCCCCTAATGAAGGAAACCAAATGCATATTGACTCTTTGAAATGCATATTGTCCTGATGTGAAGGCGCTTGTCACTACGCTAAAAGATACTTGAAATACCTCCCATATGATATCTATCAGAATAATAAATTCTGAGGTTTTGATACCCATAATCCTTTTCTAAAAGGAATCGGAGAGCTTTTGCAATTTTTCTATGATAAAGCTCATCAATCATACTGGTCTCAACCGTACAATCTCTCATTATTGCATTGTGAATTTATTTCCTATAGCTCCATTGCTTCTTAGCGTTTTGCATATGTACTCTTTGTCTCTAGAAGATTTATGCACCTTGGTCTTGACCTTCACAATAGTTTAACAGGTATTTAAGTAAAATTATTTTAGGTAAATGTCAGAAGTCACTGTGTGCCATTTATTGATTGGGAGTTGGATAAGGCAGGAGTTCAGAGGGCTGTAAATTGTGTTTAAGCTTGTAATATAGTAACAAATCATATTGTACATCTGAGTGGTTCACGTGCATGAATATCGGACAAATGCCCTGAGCAGACAGGAGAAGGGCATGCCTGTCCTATGCGAAACAGTTCAAGGGGGGTGTTTAACCAAACCAAAAATTAGGGCTCTCCACAAATCGTTGTTTCTTTTGGGAAGTAAGACAAATTTCAACTCAGTCTACAGTTATGCTTCTTGGGAAGTGAAAGGGAGGTACCACCTACTTTGGATGTAGTCTATTTACCCAAAAATCCAGCTAGAACTGCTTTCTCAGCTGTGTAACTATCTTAAGGTTTATTGAGAAACTTAGCAAACCTAGTGCATTTGGAGCTACTGGTTGCATCACCCGGATTTCTAGGCTTATTCTTTCTTGGATACAGTGATTTCAATATGCATGTGTGGTGGGTTAGCCAGCAGCCAGTGGCACCTAGCCACTCTGTTACTCCCTCTTCTTAATAAGGCAGGGTAAGAAAATACGATGAAAAAGGCTCATGGGTCAAAATAAAGACATGTGCCAATTACCATAACAGGAAAACAGACTTAGGGAAAATGAATTTAATTTATTGCCAATTGAAATAGATTTGGACAGTGAGAAACAAAGACAAAATTAAAACATCACCTTACCCCCCCTTCTGCCTTTTCCCCGGCTCAACTTCACTCCTTCATTCCCACTGTTCTACCTCCTCCCACCCAACAGTGGGGGGAGGTAGCCAATGGGTAGTTGTGGCCAGTCCATAATAGCTCCTCTTTGCTGCTCCTTTGTCCTTATGCTGTTCCCCCACTCTGGTGTGGGTCCTCCATGAGCAGCAGTCCTTCAGGATAAACCTGCATCACCTAGGGTTTCTTCTTCAGGGAATATCCACCTGCTCCAGCATGGGTCCTTCTTGGGCAGCTGTGTGGATATCTGCTCCAGCGTGGTCTCTACAGGGGCTGCAGGGGCATCTCTGCAGCAAAGATTTATGTTGTTGGGAATTTCACTTCTAAACAGGCTCTCACATGAGCTACGTGGAAGGAGTCACTGTACTTGTGCAGGGGTCAGCGTGGCAGAGCAGTGGGAGCTCAGACACAGAAAGAACAGATGTATTTCAGGGTCACTCAGAGCCGGGGTGTCTCATTAAAGCACTGGCTCCCTTTAGACAGGGGTAGGATATTTTCAAATGTTTTATTCCTGTCACAGTAGAGGTTGATGTTTCTCTGCCTATAGCACATTCTTTGCAGTTATTTATTGCAGTTAATTTAGCAAACGTTGCTGTGTTTTCAGACTGGCTTGTGGGGTTATGTTGAACATCCTACCATTAACAGTATTGCCCTAAAGCCCGCTGCAAACATTACCAGCCTGTCTGAAAATGTGTTCAGCCAGGATGCACTGTGCTGGTCAGGAGGCTGCTTTTGGCATTAGCATCTGCTTTTTTCCCCTCTTCCTTTTTTGTATGCTCTTGAGGCACTTTACCCTGAAGCACTGCTCCATCATCAGTTATGCCACCTTTAATTACAAACTTTACTGATGTATTTTTTTCAACTGTAGTTCAGATGATTAAGCAGCACACTCTTAACTCATGTTTCCCTACCTTACAAGGTTTTACACTTGGGTTTTACACTTGATCACAGACAAAGGGCCAAATATGGGAACCCTCTGTCTAAAGTCATGTCTTTATTTGTGGACAGTTTGTAAGATTAAATTAGATATTAATATTTACTTTGCCACTTGATTAATGTACTGCAAACAGATTTAGAATCACATTTTGTATAGGATTTTTGAGAGCTGGTTAATATGTTTACTTTTGAAAGTACTTGCCCATTAGATTGAACACAAAACAAATAATCCAAACAGTGATTAAAAAGAAAGCATATTTGACCACCATATCATATAATTAAGGCTAAATGTTTCTGTAGAATTGCTGGACTGTGGCAGATGAAAAAATCAATTCCTACCTTAACAGCTCACAAAAGTGCAGTCACTGTAGAGAAAGATCAGATGGGTATTGTGGAGGCAAAGTGCCTTGACAGTCGCTGTGATACACTGTGTAATGGAGGGGGTTTCAAGAGGTTCTCCATCTTGTTATACTTCTACAAAGACACTGAAGTGATGAAGAGGCATCTAAAGCCAGCCTGCTGCCGGGAAGCTCTTTATGGTTCCCAAGGACACTACATATAGTGGGACATATACCAGGACCTTATTAGGTTTACATGCAAGATTCAGTGAGGATAAATGCTCCCTGATGAAAATACACAGAATGCGTCTGCCTTGTAGACCCGTATCAGTAGCAGCTGTCTTCGAGAAATGATTGTTTGTTCCCTGGTGCTATAGTGACAGAGTCCCAAAGTAAGAACTGGTCAATGCCCAGTGTGTTTTGCACTTGCTCGCTTTTTGTTTTTCTTTCGTTTCCCCCAAAAGGTGTAAAACTGTAATGTCCTCTTTCTCAGAATTCAATTTGTGACCTACTACAAGGGGCACTACCTCATTAATCAGTGAAAGCAGAAGCAACACGTCAGGCTCATAAAAAATTATGGATCTGGCTCGCTAGCAATTGGAGTTCTCTGGACAAATAAGACGTACAGTTTTTTCACAAGGCCTTTGAGAAAAAAGCCACCGAATGTAATTAAGGATCTGGCATGGCTGCCTTTAAACTGCTTGTGGTACAGCGCTGGCTGCACAAAGGAGACTTTCTCTGTGTTATCAATGCAAGCTACGCCAGTAACTGTTACTCTGCACGGACTGGCTCTTGAAAGGCTTCTTGGCTCCAGTGAGTGTTAGGGATGCTCAGAACTTCAGGGGGCTACAGGAAACAGAAGACTCATTTGATTTAGATACTCCTTTATTTAGAAGTAAGGGCATAGAATAAACCATACATAAATACAGTCAAGAGACAAATATGCAAAGATAGAAGACCTGAGCTGAAGCATGTAGCATACGTATTGGTTTAGTCCCTGGATTCCTCTCTTAACTATTTTTATCACTCTGTATTGTACATATCTCAGTGGCTTTCCAAGACCCTTTCTGTCACACCCACTTTTATGCTGTTGTATTTTTACACTTCCATAAAACACACTGTTATCCCAACTGCACTGATACATAAAAACCAGATAATTTCCCAAAACTGTTCCAAAGGCTGCAAGGTTAAAAATATTGAAGGAATATATTGAAATATATCAATATATAAATATTGAAATATTGAAGCTTTCCTACCAAGTTTTGGGCAGCTACAAAACCAGCCAAAGCTCTTCAGCCAGCTTTAGAGGCTGTTGAGAGAGACAGGAGAAGCTTTCAGATAAATTTGGCTACTATAGCTCTCTTAATTGTAGGTTGGTTTTGTTTTTTCCTTTTCTTCCCAATTCGTTATGTCATTCAAGTCTGCACAGTTATTAGTGAAGGCCATAGTTGTAGATATTATTGACTGCTATGATTAGTCAGTTTACATTATGTGTTCAATTTTACAATTTTTGTTCCATTTTCTTCTTTCCCTTATTGGAGGTATACCATGGCTCTCACTGTTTGAATCTGATTTTTCGTATCATAGTCTCACTTGCTCACAACCTTTTTAAGATGTTTTGTATCTATAAATTAACAAGGAAATGGTCAAGCTATATAACTTATGAACCTATTTCTGTGAAGAAAGCATCTTGCCTCATTCTTCATGTGATCAGAAGAGGACTGTGAAACTTACTTGGAATTTCTGTCAATGATAGGTCTATATCATACCTCAGTCACTGCAGAGGGCTTTTCTTCTCCTAAGTCATACTGAATTACTGACTAAAAAAAGCTACATTTGGATCTTATTTGATTGAAGAGATAAATCCCAATTACTGTAGTTCTTACTGCCTTAAGAAATTATAACAAACCTTCCACAAGTACATCATGGCAAGTTGACAGTCATATTCTTTCACCTAGGTCCTATATGGTATCTCCCTTGTTTTGTACAGAAATTAGATATATAATATGGTGGCCCACTTTGGACACCTGAAGAATCGTCATTTACTTTGACACAAATAAATCACAGGTAATAACATTTGTCTGTATCCTTGTTATGTTATTTTCTATTTCTGCAGCATGGCCTGAAGGCTTTCCTGTGAGAATGAGGAGCCATGCATGGCTCTTGCTTCTTCTCTTCAAGTGAGATAATTACTTGATCAGTTTTGCTGTCATAGAGTGAGATGTCAGCAACGGACTAAGTACGGCACAAGGACATTGGGCAAGAAGACGTTAGTTTAGATGGGATAAATAGGACAATTTATTGATGAAGGGTCAGTGGTCTCCAAATAGAGCCCTAAGGTAGCATTCACAAAGAGTTCACCTCCTTTTTTCTCTGTTCATTAGGCTTCGCCTTTACAGTTCTCTCCACAAAACAAATATATTCAGTGCCCAAATTTACGGCTTTGAAAAACATGGATAGTCCTGCCGTAGTATTTGGCACTAACTTATCTATATAACTGAAATAGTAGGGCTCTATAAATAATAACCTATGCTGCTACCTCAGCATGTCAGTTCATTTAATGAGACGCATGTGACAGTCCCACATGCTTTACAGAGCGTGTCTAGAAGGAACATCTTCTTGTCAGCACAGGAAAAATATCTGTGTCTTCCAGCAATGTGAGTCTGCTCCAGCCTGGCACTATTTCAAAGACTGGAACTCAGGAAAAGATTGTGTTTCTAAACAAAACACACCTGAAACAATCAGGTGTCCTTTGAGGTTCTGTTGAGCTGTGTTGTGTCAGCAGCTTGATGTGACAGCACAACTTGTTACATCAGATAATCCAGTCCTGTTAGCATATGTTGTATAAGGTTGTTTTTTGGTCATATCAGACTTTGTGTCTTTTTTTCTATTTCACCCCCACCAAAAAAAGAATGTGTTGTCTTTAAGATTGCGGTGTGCTCACTCATCTAGCCTTCATTTATGTGTAAAACACTGACTCGGAATAGTCACACATTCTCAGGGATGCTGGGCTTCTGTTTAATTTTTTTTATGCTTTCAGTCTGAACATCTAGTTTTGTTTTATTTTCTTTTTAAAGCTTTTATTAAGTAGCAGTGTCAAAGATCTGGGGCTGAAAGATGACAAATCCTCTGAGAATATACCAGATGGGTATTGTGGGGTATTTGCAGTGTGAGAATAAAAAAAAAAAAAAGACACCCCAGACTATGGGTGCTGGCCCTGAGTCCCACTCGCAATGCATTCTGGAGTGATATTTTTTCAAAGCTGGGGAAGAACCATAGCAGGCACCTAATTCTGCTTTTAGCACATTGCAGGCTAAAGCACCTTCAATGTTTGCATGTCCAAAAGTTTGAGTTAACTTATTAATTTGCATGACTATCTAGAATGAAAAAAAAGACTCCAAGTAATGGGGCAACCCATCTGTACAATCTGTTCCTATATCCCTCCCATCTTCACTTAAAACTGTTGTGCATTTCATTCCCAGCTTAATTTTCCTATTGTGAACATCATGCATAGAACAGGGGTAGACATCTTTTCATTCTTCTGGTACTTAAGACTTCAGTGTTCATAGTTTAAATGTATTTTGTGTACAACCATTGAAAGATAAAAATCAATTTTATTTACTTTAGTGGAAACAGAGATGCTAGGAATGAAACAATTACAGCTGTTGGAGGCTTTATGAAAAATCCCTAAATCATGAGACTTGCAATAAAGGTGAAAAAAATCCCATCAATTAAAAATCACTGAAAAACTACTGTTCCCATCCACTGGCAACATCTTGCAGTGTCTTCTTTTATTAGGTTGAAGAAACATCTGTCGTTTTTGTTTTTTTTTTTTTTTTTTCTTTTTCCTGTGTAAGTATTAGTAAACCTGAATAGATCATTTTGTAATCTTCTCATGGATAAACTAATTAAATTAAGGATTCCTGATTTCTAGGCATGTCACTTGACTGATGTTAAGCAATAGCTCCATTCAGAATCGCCGCAAAGTCCTCGGGTGTGTGCAATTACCCGAGTGGTCCAAGGCAGCACAAGAAGTAATGCCGTCACATGCAAACTGCACGGGCACAGCAAGTGTGACACATCCTGGCTGCCCTCACCCAGCTCAAGTTACTTGGACAGGGCTAGCGACTTGGCGACGCTGTCTTCAGGTAGCTTTTATGGAAACTCTTCAGATGACCTAGCTAGATCAGCCCAACAAGTATCCCGCTTTGTGTTTAATCTGTTATGGTGTTAACCCCGTGCAGCCTAACTTCTGTCTTTCTGAGCCAGCCATCACTTACTGTAAAGCAAGCACACTTTTAATGGAACTCAGCACTGTACATTCAGTAGTTTCATCCATCTTTCATGTAATGCATCAGTCTCATGTAAGCCTTTCATGTCATGCGTTAGTTTCAGTTGAGATAATCATGCCAGGTGTCTCTCCTAACATGCTATTCTTAATTTTTCATCTCATTGCATATGATTCTCTAGTATGAGTGTAAAAGCAGTCCTTCAGTGTGGGGAAAAAAAATTCGGTGCGCTTCAAAATTCTGTTGTGACAGTGGGTAAATCACATAATCGTTTTGTGCCGCAGGTCTTCATGTGTAAGATTGTAATACCTTTACTTCTACAGGATGGGGGAGAGTGTTGTAAGGATAAGCCCATAAGTACTTGGAATGCAATGGGATATTGCAATTAGATTTGTTAGCAAAGATCTTACTAATAACAAGCGGAGAATCCTTGCTGGAGATACCAAAGTTCTGAGGGCTGAATTTAGATTTTAACAGGACAATACAAAACAGCTTTGAAAAGTAGCTTGTTTTTTTTTGTTGTTGTTGTTGTGTTTGGGTTTTGGGTTTTTTTTTTAATGCCATAAAAGACTGCCACACAGTAAGGAATAAAATGAATGCCTCAGCGATATCGTGCTTCTAGCTCCCTAGACACTGAGCTTGGATGAAGTTGTTTAAGGGGGCAAGAACAGCCCTTCTCTCCTCAGCCTGAGCTAAAACTTTGAATAATGCACAGCTTTGTTGAAAGTTTCAATGAATTTAAGGTTTCATTACAATTTTTTTTTTCATTAGTTTAATCAATGGGTCAAACCACAAGATGGAGTTTGTGCAGTTTCTCAGTGCAACTTGTGCTTTGGTTGGATGCCAGCATTGTCAAATTCTTTTAATGCTGTGTTATGGGAAGGATATTAACATTCACACTCCCAATTCAATGTCTGCCATTGCTAACCTGAAGAGAAACTGCAGTAAAATATACTGTGCTAGGAAAAATGAAATAAAAAGTTCTGATTCAGGAGTTAGCCAGGATAGAATGCACCAAGTTTACTGGGAAATGATATATGAGGTGGAGCTGAAATGTCCCAAATTTATTTTATTACTCCTTGGAACTGTCTTTGTTTAAAGTTCCTAATTTGTGCATAAATGTTTTGTTTCAGAGAGAAAGTGAGAAGGGGGGAAATGATGTGACAGGTTTAATTATATTTAAGAGAATACAGAGGAGATCAAAGCCAAAGAGATAAAAGCTGCAACTACTGTATGGGCTGGAAATTTCTTCTGAATCGTAAACACCCGTAAGTGTAGTGCTTCAGAGGCAGCCGCCCTGAATTCAGGACAGAGTCCCAGCTGAAATGGAAATCCTCTATTACAGTGTTTTATGACCTGTACTGGCTGCTGTTGGCGAGCCCTGTACTTACGCAGGCACCAAAATGTCTGGGAGCATTCACGAGAAAACAGTAAACCAAACAGTGCCGCCCAGGTCAGCGGCTCTAAAATAACCCCCCCATGGGCCGTATTGCTGTGAACTGTTTGCAGAGATGGCAGTTGACTGTGGGCCAAGAAAAATCAATCTTGTATCAACAGATGTAATCAGAACCCCTATGGTGGTAATGACTCTGTCACAGTTTTCATTAGCTGGGAATGCTTTAGCTTTGGGAGGAATGGTTCTCCCACTCCCTCCACCCCTCCACCCCCCACCTTTTTATTGGTGTTATATGATCTGTTACCAAACCAAAGTAATCAAACTGCTGCATCTCCTTTCTGAAAGCCAATACTTAATAAAGGGAGTGTAAGCCAAAGCAAGATGCTGCCAATATTTTAAGCAAAGGTCCATCTCCACACTTTTTGCTTCTGTTGGTTTGCCCTAAATCCACTAACCCTATGCTCTGCTTTCCTCAAAGCATTGCTGCTGTATTTGCCCTCTTCAGAGGAAAACAAACCCAGAAGCCCCACACTGCTCCCTGGGATACCCCTTGCCCCTCTCTCCCCCCAGCCTTTACACCCTGATCCTCTAGACCCAGTGTTCCTCCATCTCAAATTTCTAATGGAAATTTCTTGTCTTCTTGAAGAAGTGCATGGTAAAATGTCTGTTGCCTCTGCTACCAAGACCTATGGCAAAAAGAAAAAAGGAATTGGGTTGCCTGGAGGTGTTTGGTTGACTGAAAGAGCAAGTATTTTTCTTGAGGAGTGGGAGTCAGGTACTCAGTGTGATCCTTTTGCATTCTCAGGCGTTGGTATCTGTTGTTGGTGCATGGAAGTGGGTAAAGCTGTGAGAAACAAGGTGATATTCAGTGTGGCTGAAGGACTCTTGGAAATAACTCACTTCTGAGCTCCTCTCCAGCTTCTTTCTTTTCTCCTCTGCCATTTGTTCAGGTGGCTTAGCCACTTCTCTGCACGTCTGAAAAGCCCAATCTCTTGATGAAATAGATGAAATAGAAACACTCGTAATTCTCTTAGTTCAGTCCCCAAACTTGTAGAAGTTTTTACGCTAGCAAGCAGGGGTGTGTGTTTTTCTTTGTTTTGTTTTTTCCTGCTGATGTTTATACATACGTATATTGTAAACACACATACGTAGTAAGTGCTATCACATGCGTACCATTCATGCAGTCTCTTGAAATCTATACACCAGATTGAATGTCTTTTTTTCACACAGAGCAGTCTATACACAAGAGGAGTAGTGGTACTGCTGCATTAGCTATTCTTCATAGCTTACTGGACACTGGGGGCTTGTAAGGGGCCATTTAAAAAGTCCTGGATGCTTCTAGGAATTATTTGCACATGTGGGCAGTCAGAAGAGGATGTCAGAGACACGCAGAGCACACCGGTGCACGCAGGTACAGCAGCTCACATAAACTGCCGCATCAAGGCTACTGCACGTAGGCTTATTGATCTGTTATTACAGATGAGACCAGCTCATAATGAAACTGTGTTCCACTGAAGGATAAGCTTGCAAACACCTTCGTAGTGGTACTGGTGGGGTCTGAGTCAGAATCCACCCCTCGCCCGCTCAGTTTGACGCAAACTGGCCAGGGCAAACCCTGGCTATTCTAGATGACCACAGAGGTTCTGATCCTGCACTCCTCCTGTGGGAGATAGTTATTTAATGTGTGTAAATCTGGGTCAAGGTTTAACCAGTTCTCCCCCAAAATTCAGTGCTCGTCCAGAACGTTCTACACTGCTTCTCAAAGGCGTGGTTTTTTTTTTTTCTCTTCGTGTTTATGCCCAGGGCAACTGTCTAATCATTTGAGCATAGATAACTGGGCAGGAAAAAAGGGATCAATCTTTGTGATGTTTCTAGTAGTACTTATTTACTGCAGTCATCCTAGAGATAGGCTGTTATATGGCGTATCAATACTGCTGGTTGTGAAGAATGTGAAGGTGCGTGAAAATGAAAGCCCTAGGAGTTTTATGAAGTAGAACCGATAGGGATCACTTCCAATATCAGACAAGAACATTTTTCACACATGATATCTGAAAACATTGAACAGAACTTCAGAAGCCTGTAGTACTTTTAATGTAGCTTTTCCAGACACTATTAGATAAAAAGCTATGCGCGCTCACTTTTGAGTGGCAAAATCTATACTGCAACCATATCATAGATAAAAAGTGTGTATGTGAACGAATGCAATATATCAAACCACTTTGTTTCCACAAGGAGGCTGTCCACACTTTTATAAGAGGATTTTGGTTTTGTTTATTTGTATCTAATCAACTGAAAAAAGCAGAGAGACTTTTGAATAGCATAGGGCACTCTTCATACACACAGAATATACTTTCTTAGGTACACCCAGTTCATACACACAGGGTAACTTCTGCAGCTCCAACTTTACATAGCTATGTTACTAAAGCTGTTAGACACGGCTTACAACTTCAAAACAACATTTTAGCATCTCTGAGGCCCACACAATTTTTCTCAAAGCTGTGTGAAAAAATACATTTTCACAGTCTCTTTGGGGTTAACCTTCTGTAATCAATACAAGCTTTTTCCCTGCCTCTCCACTCACTGACAGCATCAAGAAGGCTAAGGCTTTGGCTTTGTGTCAAATTTAGGAAAGACTTATCCTTTTTTTTTCAGAAGGTATCAGAGGAGGTAAAATGATATTTCCAACTTCTTTCCAATGCCAAAAATTCCCTTTCTCAAGTACCTTACTGGCCGTACAGTGGGAGATAAGAGAAAGCCTGGAGTGTGGAGCTTCAGAGCAAGTGCCAGCAGAAGGCTCCATGGGACTGCCTGGGCTCAGCATTTGTCATTCCAAAGTCCACCAGGGCATATAGTCCAGTATTAAACCTAAAGCCCTTAAACCTCCTTAAGACTGCCCAGCTGTTTTGCAGGCACAGTCTCAAAGACTTAAAAGTCATGGTGTACAATGGGGATTTTATAGCAAAAACAAGATCCGAGCCAAACCTTCAGTGGCTTGAGTGCGTGGATATGCTACAGGAGATTTCTAAGAAGAAACACATGCTGTAGAAAATTCTTCTGAATACAAGTAGATAGGAATTAAATCTGTGCATTGTATACTTTTCCACCTCGATTATAAGAGATCCATTAATCTTATTTCCTAAAAACAAACAGACCACATAGATTTATTATTTCCTCATAAAGGCAAGAATTTCTGAAATAAAGTATCACTGCCACACGCCATCTACTGACAGTGGGAACGTTTCATCCACTGTATCCTTAAAATCTAGATAGTGCAGCCCTACTCCTAAATCTTTAAAATCCATACTCCAAAAGAGCTGAACAAATGAATGTCTGGAAGTATTGCAAATACTTTTTTTCTTTTTCCCCCCCTAAAAAACTTGTGTAAAAATGGTATTATATATTTATGGCTTTAGTTCAATGGCATTGTTTACACAGAAATTATTTCAGCAAAATGTTTCCAGGCACTGCAAAGGAACAGGTGAATGCTTAAAGAAAAGAAAGGGCAAGTCCTCCAATTAACTCATGGAATTACATCTAAAGCAAGAAAAACTTTAAATAGATGCTGTCACAGTTAAAGATCATTAAACACAGTTAGTGGTACCACAATGCCTTTTTGTTTGCAAAGTTTTCTGTTAGGTTATAGTGGTCATGGCATATGTGGTTGTGCATACAACTGAATCTTCTGACCTTGTGCCAGAAGCACTAATGCACGTGCAGGACACAACTGGTGCTAGTGAAGGGGATGTGGCGTGTGTGGGGAAAGGTAATGCCAGCTTCAGAACTAAATCATAACCCCTACAGTTTTCAAGTATGAAAAAACACGATAGATGCATGATTTTCACAAGAGAATTAAATGCTAAAGATCTTTATCACCATCTTTATGCAACTGGGAGGTGCAGATACCTTTTCACCCACTTTGGCAGCATTTGGTTTCAATTGTAGCAATATTTTGCATTCTCGGCTAGACGGTGTGATGTAATATTGTGCAGAAATACCACATATTTTATTATTATGAAGAATAGTTAATTAATTATATTGTGAATGAATGGATTCATATACTTCAAACAATATATGAGTACTTGGGATTGCTGTGACCCAGGTGCAGGACCTTGCGCTTGGCCTTGTTGAACTTCATGAGGTTAACACAGGCCCACCTCTCAAGCCTGTCCAGATCCCTGTGGATGGCATCTGTTCCCTCCAGCATGTTCACCACACCACACAGCTTGTTGTCAGTGGCAAACTTTCTGAGGGTGCACTCAATCCCACTGTCCATGTCGCCGACAAAGATGTTAAAAAGCACTGGTCCTGATACTGAACCCTGAGGAATGCCACTTGTGACTGGATGTTGAGCCACTGATGGCAATTCTTCGCCTGTGGCCAGCCAGCCAGTCCCTTATCTATGGAGTAGTAGCACAAAATCATGGATCGTGTATCTTAAATTTTGTTATTGGGAATTACTTCTGTTTCTGGTAGTGTGCAGGCAGTGAGGTAGGGATGCTGGTTTATGTTGAGAGCTGTGCTGCCTGCTCTACTTGATCCTGGACTATGAAGTTTTAGGGTAGTAACTACTAGACCCACACACGGGTTTCCCCCAGGAATATCACCCATGTGCTAATAAACAGTGTAAATAGTAAATATGCTAATCAGTGACCTTCCATTAATGAAATTAATTCCACTTTAACAAAGAAAAAGACAAAACCAGCACACAGGGCAAAGCAAGAAAGTTTATCCTAGCTTTCCCAGGAGCATGAGCTTTATCCTGCGTGCTCTGTTGGATCTTTGAGAAACTACACAAAGCACTCCTGGTAAATCCTGACAAGCTTATATTAGCTTTCAGAAGGTCTCCTTCTCTGATAAGGAAGCCAGTAGTTATCACAGTCCTGATATAAGTACAACACAGAAGAAAAAGAGTCTTCACTGTACCTGAAGTCCTTCAGAAACAAAAAAAACAGAATTCACTGAAAAATGAAGTCTGGCAGCCAGCACATTAGTTGCAGATTTTTCAGAGTCATTGGGGCCTCCTGAGTAGATGCTTAGAGCATCAGAATAGCTTTAGGAATATGTATTACTTATGACAGAGGGTAGCTGCTGCAGGCTACTGAATAATATTGATTCTGTTTTAAAATACAGGTGTTTTTATGGTGTGATCCAATTCTCTGGCCATACATTTAGAGCTGCTGTTAGACTAGAAATGTCTTAATGAAATTTAACAAGGGCAAGGGTAGGGTGCTGCACCTGGGGAGAAATAACCCCCTGCACCAGTACAGGTTGGGGGCTGACCTGTTGGAGAGCAGCTCTGAGGAAAAAGACCTGAGAGTTCTTGTGGACAACAGGATGACCATGAGTCAGCAATGTGCCCTTGTGCCCAAGAAGGCCAATGGCATCCTGGGGTGCATCAAGAAGAGTATGGCCAGCAGGTCGAGGGAGGTCATCCTGCCCTACTTTGCCCTCATGAGGCCCCATCTGGAGTGCTGTGTCCAGTTCTGGGCTCCCCAGTTCAAGGAGGACAGGCAAATGTTGGAGAGGGTACAGCAAAGGGCCACAGAGATGATTAAGGGCCTGGAGCACCTCTCCTATAAGGAAAGGCTGAGGGACTTGGTCTTTTTAGTCTGGAGAAGAGAAGACTTAGGGGGGATCTGATCAATGCATACAAATACTTAAAGGGAGGGTGTCAGGAGGATGGGGCTGGTCTTTTCTCAGTGGTGCCCAGTGACAGGACAAGAGGAAATGGGCACAAACTTGAGTATAAGAAGTTCCACCTAAACATGAGGACATTCAAAACATGCTTGGACAAGTTCCTGTCTAGGTACCTGCTCTAGGTAGACCCGCTCCAGCAAGTGGGTTGGACTAGATGATCTCCAGAGGTTCCTTCCAACCCTATATGATTCTATGATTAATGACTACAAAGGGATTAATTTTTATTATAAGAGAACACTTTACTGGTCTAGCTGTTTCTGGTGTTTTCCGGTCTCTGTTACAGTGTGGTGTGAGGTGGATCATGACCGTGAGGACAGTATCTGTTCGGGGCACTGCAGCACTGTGCTGCATCCGGAGTGCACTGTAGGCGAGTTGAACATCTGTCTTAAGCCGCTAGCAAATTATCTGAGCTGCCATGATCAGGGTGTCACATTTTTAATGAAACCCCTAAATCTTCTCTGTACTATCACGGGAAAGTATTACTGTTACAAACACAGAGAACAGATTCACAGATCATTTGTGAGTGTCAGAATTTTCTTTTTTTTCCTTAGAAAGCCAGTCTTTGGCAGTCCTAACATTCTCCCTCATTTAATTTTTAAAGCAAGTCTTTCTATGGTTCTCCTGCTGTAGCTGTAACAATTCAAAGTAGTGATTAAACAGATATCTTCTGCTGGTTAAGACTCCTCTGTGATAAGTTCTGGGACTGAATGCCATTCTGTTTTTAAATGTTGGGCAATTACATGGCAATAAGTTAAATCTGAGAAATGCAGTAGCGTGAAAAAGAAAAACGTTTCTTAATTGAAACAGAATAGGTAAAGCAAAAGGGTATTTTTGCACTAGATAGCAAACAATTGATGGTATTTAATTTGAGAGAAAAAGATGTGAAATTTGAAGTGGATTATAAGAATCTACACTTTCGTGTTTGTAGTGGACACAGAAAGACACATACTTCCAGATATTTCCTTAAAAAATGTTATATTTAAAGCAATGATGGGAAAAGACTGGATCACTACTTGCACAAAAATTTCTGTAGGAATAGTTGCAATCATTGATATACCCAGTTACCTCATTAGCAGTCAGATAACAGTTCCAGATGAAGAGGAGATGGATATTCCTTTTCTACATTGGGCACAGAGTGAAAATAAAAAGGAGCTGCAGTTGGAACAAAAATTATTACCTATAAGAATATGTCACAAAGTAATCCTTAAAAGTGCTGAAAATTCAGGAAACTTCCAGACACACATGACCTAGAAGTATCAGCCCTGTATCAACTTATATACATGAAAGTTCTGGATAATGGGAAGGGAGATGAGTATCGAGTCAGCACTAACCAAGAGGTGAAACACATTTGGGGGGGCCCTTCACTTCTAGTGCTGCTGACGTGGCATCTCGGCGGGTTAGCACTGACAAGAAGTACTAGGCTTCTTATTTCATGTCCCAGCATTGTTAGAATGAGAAAATGTATCTGCATGCGTCTGTACATAAAAGATATCTAAATATATACAAAAGAATTAACCCCCTGGAAAAAAATGAGGATTGCATTAGAGCATTTTACTCCCATGGTGTTATCCAAGCAATCAGCTGGTTCAGTAGCAATACCGAAATTTCTTTGAGCTCAACATTAGCCCTTCTCATTTGACATTCCCAGCAATTAACCCCTGTGCCCAGAGACAGTGCCTCAGTGGGTGACACAGAGACATCACCATCCGCCCTAAAGCTACTTCTGCCAAGGACTTTGGAAGTGGTGTGTCTGAGTCTGGATGTCGTGGTGGTCAGGGCTCAGGATCCTGGCTCTGCTGTTAACCTGCAGCACGACCTTTCAACGGCCGGTTCAGCTCCCCGTACCACCCTCGCCTTCCCCACCTGTGTCCACCTTGACCATTTAGGGGGTGGGTTTGCAGGTGGGCATGCTCATGTTGCTGTACCAGTGGGGACACACGCTGTACTATACTACTGTACTGACCTCCTCCCTTGTCAGGGCCTGCAGCTGGTAATGCAGCACAAAGGGAGAACTTGTGACACTCCTTTCTGAGCTGTACTTTAATCTTCTGAATTATTTACATTTAGTTATACATCTGTAGATATGAGAACATCTACAATACAATGCAATAAATAAGTGTGAGTTGTTCACTGACACTTGAAGGGCAGTTAATCTTTGTTCTTTTGGACGGGGCAGTTAGTACTTTCCAGCCAGGGCTAGTGACGTTGGGCACTTACCTGTGCAGGCAGATAAGGAGAGGTATAGTCTTCATTAAGTCATGAAAAGTCTTTGCTTGCCAGTTTTACAACTTGGAAGCAGGTCTTTAAGGGAACTGCAACTAAACATTTGTGAAGGACAACATGTACTTTTCTCGAGTTCAGTTTCAGTGAGGTGGCAAGATCTAGGGACAGTAAGAAGAGGTTTCTCTGTTGTCACAACAGCAACTTGAGCACTGCCAGAAAGAACAGCAGATGTTCAGCCTCCTCTGTTTACTAATGTGCATGGCAAAGCCTCATCCAGTCCTTTAAAATGACTGCTGCAATGCTTCCAAAGAAATTACTGTCTAGGAGAACTATTCCTAATGTTTTGCCTTCCCAAGATCCTTACTTTGATTTATTATATTTCTAGTTTATATCATTATTCAATTCATTTTATAAAAACTCACTGGCTTAAAGGCTGGTAAATAAGAGGATTATGGATAATGGGAAAATAATTGTTTGCTTTACCTGATTGCCATGAGGGTAAATGAACTGAATGCACAGACTATGAAGCACCTGAAATACAGATTCTGATTTTTCAGCTTGTGTCCATTAATGCCACTTCACGATAGCAAGTGAAGGCTCGAAACTAGCTCTGGGGTAGCAGGGCTGATATAAACTACTCAATTTTAGTAAAGAGCATAAGTAATGGAAGTCATTCACAATTACTGTGTTGTTTTATCAGTGAGCTTTCTATCCAACTAAAAATTCTTCATTTATTTTATGCTTTCAATTTTCTTGTTAGCTTGTGGTTTCCTTTTTAAAATAGATATTCCTGTGTTCCTTAGTTAGGCTATTTGTACTTTTTTAAGGTGTCCCACTGCTCAATGCTAATATTATTCCTCATAAACCTCTTAAAACAGAGTACCCTTTTCTGTTTGGCTTTACAGCAGTTGAATGTCAATTGTTTTTCCTCTTTTTCATTAATGCATCCCATCTTATTGAAGGTTCCAGGCAACAGAGAGAAACCCAAGCCAAAGTCCTTGGTGCATGTTGCATTCCTCAGATGCAGATTTTGCTCGCTTGGCTAACTGTGGCAAATTTGCCATTCTAAACCATCACTGTCTACTTTAATGAACAAATAGATCAGATTAAAACTGAGTAAAGAAACATAAGGTTAAGGAAAAGCTTTGCTGACCATACAAAAACTAGCAACGTTTCCATGTTTTAGCACTTCTGACCAGAAGCACTTTGGGTTTGTGCAGTTTTACATGCGCTGCGGGGAAAGTTGCGTACTCGAACCCTGTGCATTTAAATGATTCGTGATTAAGCCTACCTTAAACATTCACATTGAGATGAAGGTAGTAAAGGTATGAACAGCCACAAGGATATGGCTGCTCTTATGCTTTTTACGTTATTACTGACTTTGAATTCAGTTGTCTTTTAGGACATCTGAAACCCTTAATGGGAATGGTTTTGCATATGTTCACGGCAAAATCACGTAAATGTGTAAGTAGGCCCAGATGGGTACATAATTGTCCATGACGATCCAGAACATCTTTCTGATACTTGAGCCCACTGTCACTAAGCAATGTAACAGAAGGCAGAGTAGTGGTTCGTAACAGTAGCAAACTGTATTCTGATACTGAGGGGTACGGGGTGCTTTGATTAAAATAGAAACTGAACACGCACTTTTGTCCAGTACGTCCTCTGAGCCCGTCATGTGCAATTTCTCCCTGGAGGTGAAGGAAAAAAGTGCTTGTTCTTCATTTGAGGGCATTTGCTTGATTTCTACAGATTGGTTTGAGGATGGCTACTAGTTTGCAAATGTCTGGGATCTAGGTTTTATGAGTGACAATTTTCTGGAGTGGCTTCTAGTAAAAAGAGAAGAAAGCTAAGACATCTAACTGATGTAAAAATGATTCTCGATGCATTTATGCACACTATGTACATTCAGTTGTGGCAGTATGGACCTGGATTCAGTGACCCAGCAAATTACTGAGTTCTGTATCGGAAGGGTTTCTTTACCTTAAATTTTGCATATTTTCATTGTTATTTCTGTACCTTGCTCTTTAACAAGAGGTAGAAAGAGAAACCTAAGGAGATACAGGCTAAGTCATTATTGATTACATCTTCAGATTAAACTTGTGAAAGTTTAGGGACTTTTAATGACACAGAAATACAGGTAAATCTCACCACCTAAAGCTCACAGGAAACAGCTATTCTCAGAACCTTACCATAGCCATATCCTTGAGATTTGCATCTCGTTTCAAGGAAGATTCATATGATATCTGGAACATCTTTTAAGCTTTTGGAGTATTATCTGACATGAGGGTTGGAATGAGCTGAGAAATAGGAGTCATGAATCTTTTCCCAGCCCTTGCATTGACTTGCTGTGTGACCTTGAACAAGTGGTTCAGGCAAACACTTTTAGGAGCTCTCTCTGACCTTGTATTCATTGACTGTTGTTTGTTCGCTTGTTTAAAAGTTTGTAACTTTTCAGGTGAAAGTTACAAAAGGAAAGGAAAAGGAAACCACTGGTGTTTAGCACCATTAACAGCCTAATTGCATGGGACTCCAACCAGCATTATTTAAAAAATGCTACATTAAACTCTATGCCTCAGTTATGCCATCTCTGAAAGGGGGAAAATAATGTGGATAATAAACTGCTCACGGTTTGCAAATGAAAAAATATCACTGTACAAAAGCAAAATATTATTTTATTTTAGGGTTTCTGACTGCTGTACATAGCTCAGGATATCTTAACATTTTCATGAATGACAAATCTATCTTCTATTTTGCCTCTTACGAAAGGGAAAACTTTGGCATGCTCAAGTATGCCTTAAAGGCAATCCTGCCTTTGGGATCTCACATTAACATAATGATAAATGTGCTGTGTATTGCTTGAAAATGCTATGTGCCAACGTGTCAGAATATGTTTTCCCTGCACACCTCTCGATTAGCATCTTATTTACATATTGGCAGGAAAAGGATTCTGAGAGAGACCTACAAAATAAAGTATGTTTTAATATGTTCTTCTCCAAGGCCAAATTATTAATTCCAAAAGCAGTTATCTGCTGGCTTGTCTTTCAGAGGTAGTGGGGATGAGTTGTATGTTTTGAAGTACTAAAGCCATGTGTGTTTCAGAAGATACTAGTAGTGGTGATGTATTTTTCCATCTTATACTAGTGTTGAATTTACTGTATAATTCAGACTCAGTGCAAACCTTGGACAAAACCACTTCCCCCTCCACCCCCCTGTTCCCTGATCCGTCACCAGACATTTAGGTTTTATAATGATGAGTCTACTACATTAGTTTAAAGGTAGAATATCTAACTTTAGCAGACTTTGTCATTGGTTTCATCCTTTTTGGCTGTCAAGGAGTATGGAATTGTGGAAGAAAATAGTGGAAGCTTCTAACACCACTAGTGATTTGTTTCTTGTTGGTTTTGTTTGAGTCATAGCATACTGATCATTCTTTGGTTTGGGTATGGTTTTTTGGTTTTGGTTTGGTTTTGTTTTTTTTTTTTTATAATTTATAAATAATTTCCACAGGTTATCTTATCATCCTGCATTTCCAGTATCTCATGCTATTCAGAAGCTCCACATTCTAAATATCTACCTTAGCAGTGGCAACCACAAGAATATGTATGCAGTAAAAAAAACTACTGAAGTGATAGTTGCTATTCCTTCTATATAAATTAAAGATACATTGTAATTTATACTTGTGCAGTGCTTATACATCCTTGTTATTAGAAACCCTTCAGTCCAGGAACTGTATGTGTACATCACAGAAATACCCTATCCTTTTGAATTGAATCAAAATAAATGTCAAGCTACAATGTACAGACAATATAAACAGGTAGGAACTTGCAAAGAATGCATGGTGAAAATGATGACGAGAATCATACCACACTAATAGACTAAACAATCTTGTAGCATCATGGAAAAATAAGTGTATATTTTCACACCTGAGGATAGATGTGAGAGAAGTTAATGAAATAGCCTTAGCTAAGGGAGACATTATTTTCAGTAAGATGATACCCATTTAAGACATCTTTTATCAAAACCAGTGAAAAGAATGCTGTAGCACTTGAGATGTGATCAGAGCAGATAAGCCAATTAGACATCTAAAGAAGAAAAAAAGATTGTATCTTAGAGATACTATCGTAGGTTAGGGACAAAAAAATTCCTAAACCCTTCTCTGAAGCAGACATATCCTGGATGCCGTGCACCGAGATGCCAGAGTGGAAAAGTGCATGTGAGGAAGGAGGGAGGGATTGGTCATCATCTTCTGGAAAGGGCAGAGCAGAGCTTAAAGAGAGATATGGGTTTCTGAACCATTAGGATAGAGTTGGTAGATTAATTCATGTTTTCGCTGACTTTTACAAATGGCTGTAAGCAAAGAGTTGGTTCAGGCTATGATAAATATTATTTTCAATGTTCCAATATAATGCACAGTAAACTAATATCCCCTCAAGCAATGAATATAAATACAGTTGTTGATAATATATTTCTGGAGGTTATGTTATTTCAATCAGCTCTAGAGAGGACTATCTCTGGGAAGTGCTGCTCTGATGTTGAATGTTACTGGCTCCTACTGCTGACCTGTGATGTCTGAAACAAGAATAGTTCAGTTCAGAAAATCTGGAAAGCTGCCAGATCCAGCTGAACTCAGTGGATCAAATTCTGCTGTTTTTACACACGAGCAGCTGTGTTGACTTCATTAGGGTCTCATGTGTATAACAGAATACTTTCTTCTAATATGATTATATTGGGAAACTGGGAGTCAGCTGTATCTAATTTATTATTGTGTTAGGTATCAGTTTGCCCGCATCATACCTGTCAATAACATCTCAAAATAAAAAAAAAGTAATAATGCCTGGAAATAAAATAACTTTAGTAGACAGCTGATGGCTTTGGAAAATGAAATAGATTAAACAGACAAAAGAAGTAAAAAACTGATAAAAACGTCAAAGCAAAGAGCCAGGGCTAGACAGTGAGGCTTAACATCTCTGCTGCCCTCTCGCTGATGGTCTGACTTAACAGCACGCTGAAGAATTTAAAATGTAGTAATAGCAGAAACAGGGTCATTACAGACTGCAGGTGGGATTTTTCAAGCACAAGTTGAGCACTGTCCCCAGTCCTTGATGTCTTGGCTTTGACTTTTAGTAGGCGCACAGGTAGGCCAACCCTAGTGTTTCTGAAATGACTCAGAAGCTGAAGCTGGAGTGTATGCTTCCAGCCGCGGAGGTATGTTTTTCACCTTGTGTTGTACTTCTGTAGCTGTCATGCAAGCTTACTCTAGACAGCTAGTCTACGTAGATGGACTCTCATCTTGCATCATTAACAGGGCTGAGAACTCAACTTCAAGGAGTTCTTGCAAGAGCTGCTTTAAATTGATTATTGTGCTGCTCAGAGGCTCTAGTTACACAGCACTCATTAGTGACAACTGAGGCACTGAATAAAGCAGACCTGTCAGACTTCCTGCCTTTGAAAAGACAGATAAATTAGTCTGGGCAGAGTGCCACGCTAGTCTGGTTATATTACTCACAGTACTCGAACTAGCTCAGAGAGACCTAGCTCGGGTATCCCTTCACGAGACGATAGTGTGCTGTCCTAATGTCCCCCATGCAGACAAACAGTTAATAATGTTTTGAACTGGCGTCACTTGCTCTGCTTCAATTAAAGCATTCTGGTAATTCCAAATAGTAGCCTAAAAGTGGCATCTTTGGGGTTTTTTTTTGGTGGCTGTGCTCCGAGGGAGGCCAGTGACGATAACCTACTGCAGTGCAAATGATGGGTGGCCTTTAACCTTTCCAGCTGGCACCTCTATTACTCAGTCAGGTTCCTCCTGAGATGCTCTCATTTGTCTTCTGGCCCTGGGGGTTAACATGAGTGCAGTGCTCCCTCAGGGGAGCGCAGGCCAGGGGTTGTGGACCCAGCCTGTGTCAGCTAATGCAGAGCATGACATTGAGGGACGAGAAGAAAGGGCAGAGTTGTCTTGCTGCTCTCTCTTTCTGTGCCAGACTCCAGCTGGACCCAGAAAGGGGCCATCACAGTTGAATTGATGTAAAAGCTGTAGGATGCGTTTACTCATCCTTCAAATGACACTGTATCTCCAGCAATGTCATAAAAATGTTAGCAACAGGTAATTCTTAGATTCTTAATTTGACCAGAAAGTGTACATATTCATTCACCCAGACAACTCTAAGATAACCAAATGAAATATGTTCTGGAAATACAATTTCTCAAAAATTGTTTTCCCTTCCTACCTCTACTTTATTATATATTTTACTCCCCTTCTATATCAAGATACAATCAAAACATTTCGCAGTAATGTCTTTTTCTTTTTTTCCCCCTAAAATGTGAGTGAAAGAAGAATCAGAGAGAAGGATTCTAGTAACTTCAGTATAGGCCAGTGGTTTGGATCAGCCCAAGTTTACATCAAGGCAGATAAATAACAGCTGCTTTATACAGAATGGAACATCTCCAAAAGGAGAGATTTGTCCCCCTCACAGAAGAGCATTCAGACAGGAGGCTGGCCTTGAAAGCTTAGGCTCGACCAAGTAATAAGAGAACTTGAAAATTGATTTCCCATTTCTGAGGGAAATGTTTGTCCTGTGCACCTCTTTGGGCTGGGTGAGGTTTGGAGCATGTTGATCAGTTGGCATTTTATGACAATACTTAGCATGCTAGGAAATACCTCAGTGAAGCTGCAGGTAGCATGACAGAACATCATCCAGCAACCTCTTGCTCTTGACATACATGTATAATGTTCATGGTATTGGAGAAATAAATGAAGTAGTATAGGTAAAAATGAGATTAGACTTCTGTAGCGTCCTGGATCTCTGGTCAACCTGGCCCTTATCAAACAATATTTAAGGTATAAATTTGATCTTGCTGATAATCAGTGAAATAAGTCTAGGGGCTTCTGGTAAACAGTGACGTAACAGAATAAAACCAAGTTCTGTCATATTTAAGCATGCTGGTTGTTTAGGTTGGGCTACAGCTAGGGAATTTTAGAAACCTGGGTGATTTTTCTCAGGAGCCCTTGACCAAGTTCTCACATGGCTACCCTGTGCGGATGGGAAGGAAGGGTGTTAGAGAATACCTGCAGGGTTATTGCAGCCTCTCCCTACAATATTCACCCAGGAAGGAGCTAGAATTTAACTCTCAGCTAAAGTGGACTTTTTGTACTACTCCTAATGACTCAGTGGAGACTTGTGAGACTCTTACCAAATGCTGCTAAACAAAATTTTCCACTTCAGCAACTTATTCAACCAGAGGGAATTCTGTCTGCAGTACAATTGAAAGTTTTCTTGCTCAGAAAATAGAAATCATTGATTATCCTGCATTTGTGACGGGCACTGTTCTTCATCCTGCCCAGTGGTCTGTGCTTTGAATAATCCTTCATGATTGCTACTGAATAAGTAAGTCACTGTTGCAAAAGCATCAAGCCAGGAAGGGATTATTAGTATAACCGTTCTGTCAGATGTAGTTGGCACAAAGGCTGGGTAGAAACAACTAAGACTCCCTATTAGAATGATGCCATGTGCACTGATCTAGAATTTGGGGGGTTCAATAGTCAGCTTTTGAGGTACTCTTAATACTCTCCCATTTAAGAATAATGTGTATAAAGAAAGAAAAAAAAAAACTTTGTGGAGGAAAAAAAAAAATCACCAGGGCAGCTTGTAAAACCACTTCACAATACATCTGTGCAAGAAAAAAGGCAACCCTCTGTTTCAGAACAAACTAATGAGTTTCGTTTGTTCATCACACTCCAGTGCAAATATCTGATAAACAAATGTTCTGATCTTTCCTCCCTTATGGAAAATCCTGCCCTGTTTCAGTGTCAGTGGACAGCATGATTCCAAAATGGAGGCATCCCTCTAGCGCCTGGTCCTGCTCTGTTCCCTCATCCTGCTATAGGTATTTCAGATAGTAGGGTCCTATCATATTTTACTCTACTCATCTTCCATGTTGTGAGGTTTTCTGCAACAGCTCTTTCTGGGAAATACTCAGTCAGTATCACCTCCGACAGTTCAGCATAGTATTGCTATTATTTGTATTGCTGCAGTTCTTTTGAGCCCCAAGCAGGGTCCAACACCATGTTGTGTTTTATACTCTACAAACATCCCTTGAGCATTTCCATCGCTACAGAATGCGCACCCTTCCCCTGTCTGTCATCTGGTTAGTGACAGAAAAGATTTTAAGTTCATGTATGTTAAAATGGCTCATAAAAAGGTCATTGAGAAATTCTGATTAGAAAGCTTCAACAAAGTTTTTCCTGTCACTAAAACCCCCATGGCCATCAAAAGCTGAGTGGCTTCTCACTTCTGTTTATCTGACACTGTGCAAAAATAATTCACACAGCTAAAGCAACTATGACCATTCCTTGCTCTCTTCACCTCAGGAAAGGGCAAACAACTTCTTTCTTCCTCAGAGGTTACATTATTACCTAGACCTTCAGGTCACTAAAACACCGGTGACCAAAGAGTTATGCAAAAATTGGCAAAAATATAGCATCCCACCCTGAAAAGCCTGTATCCCAGGACACATGACATGCAGAAGAAGGGCAAAGAAGGCTGAAGTTAAATTCATTATACAACTTTTCTGCTCATTATAAACCCCCAGCAAAAGTGTTGAAACTCCCCATCTGTGCCTTAAGATATTACACAGGGCCCAAGGATGAATCTGGAAGATGAGATTGCAGTGACAACTGCAGGGATGTTGCAGGCTGGAGGGGCTGTGAGAGGCGTGAGTGGCCTGAGATGCTCGGAGGAGGAAGCTTGTGTCAGGCAGAAGCCAGAGGGTAACAACCACCCTCCTGAAGCACAGGGCTGGAGGGGGAGCCAGCACTGCCCACAGCCTGGGGTATTGCAGGGTGGTGGGGACCAAACCACAACCCCCCCCCTCACTTGCTGCAGGCCTGCTAGCTCTTGGCACCGCATCCAAAACAGCATCATCTTGAAGGCTGTGCTGGTGGGCTTTAGCCAAGACCAATTTCTTCAGCAGCTGAAAAAGGTGGCTGGTGATTACTGTTCTCCTGTGCATTCAGAATATTCCTGTCAGACTTTACAGAGAACACCAAGGCAGATGTGGCTTGGAAAAGCTGAGCCTTCCTCAAAATATTCAGCTAAGAATTTCAGATTTGAAGAGCTTATCCACAAGGAAGTCTCACAACTCCTGTGACTAGCCTCTGTCGAATAATATTATAATTTTTTCAGTTTTTCTTCAAATTATGTGTTCTTACAGAAAGGATTTCGGCACAAAGAAAGAGAAGAGTGATCCAGATATCACAGCCTGATGCTCTCCCTTCTGACAGGAAGTTTTTTTGCTAAGGAGGCAGACTTCAAAGACAGGTACATCACAAAAATAGTGCTAGCACTACAATTCAGTCTGACACAGTCACACACTCAACAATAGGTGGTTTAGCAAGTACATGAAATTACAGATGTACCTGTTAGGTTTATACAGTAATTGGCAGAAGCTGCACTGAACAAGACAAAACAAAACAAAACACAAGCTAAGAGATTTAATGTACAAGGGTCCCATTTCATGCCATTCTCATGCTGGTGTTACACATGCTGGATGGTCTCGTATGTTATGCTGGATGCCATGAAGTCTGTCTAAATGTTGTTATCTATCCTATAACTTAAAACAATGGCTCCGTGCAAGTGTCAAAAAGGTTAGGCTAGTCAAGGCCCTTGTATTTTTCACTCTGTGCTCTACCAGCAATTCTCATTTTAACTCTTCGTAGCAAATAAATACTTTCTTTCTCAGAGGAGCTGCAGCTATCCCTAAGTGGCAAAAATTGTAAGTGTTGTTCTAACTGAAGTGTGGGATACACTGGCAATACAAGCTGTCTAAAACCTAATGAGAGTATTTAAATATTTTATTATTTTTTCCAATGTTCTATCAGAGATTGAACACTGGAATGAGTCTTAAGCGAGAGCAACTTACCAGATGAAGAGTATAATGAATGTCTTTCATAAAAATGAATATTTAAACAGTATAGTTAGTTATATTATAATTGTTCAACCTCAATACAATCATGATGTTTTACTATTCTTTCCTCCAGTGTAATTCTAATCTGAATATTATATATTAAAAAAAAATGTACGGAATAGGAATCCATCAGGCATGGAATTATCTCTTAGAAATGCAACTCTTTGGTCAGCTGGGATGGTTAATCCAGCCTCATTCTGTGGATATTGAATGTATACATGCATCTATATATATATATTTATTTTAATATAATTTAATATAACACAATAACATATTCATATTTTAATCCCAAATCCAGAGAAAGCAGTAGTAAAACTCCTATTGTCTTCAGTGGAGATTGGCTCTTATGCCCTCAAGACATTTTAAAAGAACGCTGGCTCTTTTGAGAGTTTAATATTGCTATTAGCCTACCTCGGTTGAATATTTTAACATAGACAAGATTTTGGATGCAAAATCAACACAGCAGCTTAATCCACTCTTGAAACTGGTGAGTTAAATTTACTGAGGAAAATATCACTAGGCTGCTCCAGCAGGACCTGCACCTTCATGTTTCTCCATGAACCTGCAACATTTTACTACATTAAAAAAAGGTTCAGTGGACACTCACTGAGTGTGAACATGCAAGTCCATGCACATCATTTTTTGATAAAGATGGTGTTTCAGCTTCATTTCATTCATATAAGCAATTTTTTGGAAGGAAGGTAGAGTAAGATTTTTCTGGTTTGGAGCTAATTAATTTTGAACCAGTTTGATTGTGCTTTATCCACATTCACTAGAAGCATGCTGTATACCATCAAAACTTCTCACATATTTGCCTCTTTAAAATTTCAAGATTTCAATGTAATTTAAAGAATTAAAGTTTTGTTCTGGATTAGCACAAACTTCTTGTTTGGTGAACACAGTAGTAGATGGGGAGAGAAACACACAAGTGGAACATTTAAATTAACTGAAACACATCTGAAAATAGGTAAGACCAAAAAAAAAATAATCCCCCAAATCTATCAGTTTAGGCTGTTCTTCTTAGAAAATTTTTATTGCTATGAAATCTCTGCAAGCACTAATCCTTAGTACTAGATTTATTTCATTTAATTGATTTTCTTTATTGCAGCCAAATTGATATGATTGAAAATCATCTATTGTACTTGCGTAAATACCTTAAGATTCCTTTTTAATATGCACATCAATTAGCCTATTAACAAATTCAGACTACAAAAATCACACTTTAAGCTGCAATTCCACCTATTTGCATAACAACTAATCACCTCAACCCGCATACTAAAAGAAGGGGCAAGATTATTAGCACATCTGTCTACATTTACAGCACTCTGACTGCCATGGTTGTGTGTCACTCTGGTTATTCATGATTGAAGAATAAAGCAGTGCTATTCCTGTAGCATGGCATCAGAGAAATCAGCAAAATCTAGGTCTCACTAGAGCCTTTTCTATTTTTTGTCTCTTAACTAATGCTTTGCCAAGGCTCTTCCTATGTTGACAAACGCATTGCACTGAACAAGGCAGTGACATAAAACTGCAGGCCCCTTGTCATGGTTTAACCCCAGATAGCAATTAGGACCACATGGCCCCTTTCTCACTCCCCTGAGTTGCAAGGGGAAGAGTAAAAGTGAGGAAAAATTCATGGCTTGAGATATAGACAGTTTAACAGGTAGAGCAAAAGCTGTGCAGGAAGCAAAGCAAAACCAGGAATTTATTCACTACTTTCCATGGGCAGGCAGGTGTTCAGCCATCTCCAGGAAAGCAGGGCTCCATGGCGAGTAAGAGTTACTTGGGAAGACAAATGCCATAACAACTAACTCCAAATATCCCCCCTTTCCTTCTTTTTCCCCACAGTTTCCCACAGACACTGAGCATGACATCACATGGTGACAACCAAAACCACCAGTGTGCTACCACACTATTCCCATCCCAAATACAACACACAGCACTACACCAGCTACTATAAAGAAAGTTAAGTCTATCCCAACTGAAACCATGACACACCTACAGGGCAAGAGTAGTGGTTCCTAAAGTCACCCTTATGAAATATTCTTTGGCTTCTCCATAAATTTCATTATGTGCTCCTGCAAAGCATTCAGAGCCTTTCAGCTCCCCATGGCTCCAACGCAGGATGAGAATTTCTCAGCTCTTGGAAGGACTATGCTCATGTGGATCCTGCAGTCAGGAAACTCCTCTGCTTCACTAGTGCATTTAATTGCCCCCAGACATAGTTTTGACTCTCTACCACGAGTACAGTCCCTTGAATGCACTTGACAGTGGGCAGTGTGTGAAAAGCCTTTTACTCCCATGCATTAAAAGTGACTGAGTAACACATGAGTGGAAAAAATGAAGCATTACCATGCGTGAATAGTGAGGAAATATATAGCAAAAAGCAAGAGTAAATTTTGGGGCAGATTAAGAGATGTGTGATGAAGATAAGTGATGTCAAGAGAGAAGAGAGAGGTGGACAGTTAAAGAACATACTAGATTTTTCCCTTAAAACAGTCAAGGGAAACTGAAGTATGTGACCAAAGGAGCTAACAGATGAGAAAAAAAGACCATCTACAGTCAGCCAAGGAAGCTACAGAACCCTCCATAGTTTAAACACCTTGCTAGTTGCAGCAATTATAAAATTAATTTATGATTGATTTATGAAGTTCTATATATTATTCTGCTAGTAAAGCACTTAATTGCTTCCTTGCCTTGTAAAGGCAAACATACTCCATTTTAGCCAAGGACCTTCTTGCTCTACTTTCTCTTATTTTATCTACGGTAGATATTTCACATCTAGCTGTAACACTTCTGACAGCCTAAGAGCATGTTAAATAAATAAAATTGTTATTTATTTTTAGATATGATAATTACTTATCTGCTAGAGCAGATCAAATTAGAAGTCACTGAGTAGTAGAAAAAAATTCCTGTTGGATTCAGATTTAACACTGCAAATCTGATTCTTCCACCTGAATTCTTACAGGATGTAATTTTAGGCTTGAAATAACTGCTTTTACCTCCCCAAGTCCTTCAGCTCATGTTTCACTGAATAGTTCTTACTGTCTGGTCATATTAACAATAGTTTTAATAACCACCCTTTTCACCTTTAGTAGTAAAGTTGTATTTTCATGTCAAATTACCTTATTCCATGGAATAATGAAGACTTTAAACTCATTATGTAACATAGGTCTTAATTTTTATTTACTGTTTCTACACGTTATATTTTTATAGATATTTGGATCATTATATTGAGTCAAATCCTCAGCACGCGTAAAGTGCTATGGGTGTGAGGAAGCTATGGAGGTGTATCTGTTTAAACCAGTTAAGGATCTGGCCTTTATTTCTGTGTTTTAACATCATTGACTTCACAAGTGTGCATCAGCCTACACACGCACACACAACCACATGCTTCCTCTGTTTTCACAGTGCAAGCCTGATACGCTATTACAGAATCATTTTCAAAAATTACACACCTCTAGTTGGGGCTGTTCTTTTTCATTTTTCTTTTGATTTTGGATTTATTCAGAATCCAGCCCTATCCCCGCTCCCATTTGAAATCTCAGAATTTCTATATTCAATATAATCTACAGCACTAGCAACAACAAAGCATGAGGAAAAGCTTAACAAACAAACAAATAATAATTAAAAAACACACCAAGAACTAGCATGAGAACAAATCCCAAAACAATAACTAATTGAAAGGGACTCTCTGTTTATTTTGACAGCCGTAGCAATTAGCATTTGAGGATGAGGAGTTTAAGTTTTAACAGATGCCCTGAGGAGTGGGGAGACTGGGGGATTATTTGAAGTACAGAACAGGCCACTGTTATACTAAATGGCCATCAGAGTGATTTATTACAAACTGAGCTGCAAGCTACAAATAACCTTAGAGTGTTACAAGAGACAGAGATATCAGAGAAATGCTTATCTTAGTGTCTCGGGCACCTCCCCAGACCACCCTCAACAGCTTTTCCAAGCACACCCCCAGACTTACAACAGGGCAGTGTCGGGCAATGACAACCCTCTTCATCTGGGTGCAAAGTCATGTATAGTCTGTATTTCACGCTGTGGTTAATGCCCTTTACAAACACACACACATACACAGGCACCATTTGTCCCCCGAATTATGTGGTACACCTGAGCTAGTTAACATCAGAAAAGGTCTTCAAGGGCAACCCTGCAATAAAAGTACCGTCACTTGTTTAATTGCAAAAGCTGTTCAAAGGATTAAAAGCAAAGGGTTGCCTTCCTGAGGTCTGAGAGACAGGACCCATTAATTTTACTTTTTGATGCTTGAAGCCAGAGTGATGCGAGGGATCTGACACAAGGAGTATATTGTACTATGACTATGACATGTTACCACGAGTGACAAAGTAATAACCCCACACAGGTGGGGTTTCTAGGCAAGTACACATACAGCATGCTCTGACCGCTAAACTGAGTTTTTGCAGGTTTGGTCATACGATGAATCTCACCGTGATTCTTTATGGCCCCATCAAATAGAGAAAGCAGGATCGTGTTTGTGCTGTATCTGTATAACTCATTTTATACCAGCTTTATTAAGACTGCGGTACCATAACTTCTCAAATTTTTGCCTGCTGTCACCTAATAATACCGGTTTCCGTAGCTCATAAATTCAAAACAACAAACTACTTCTAAACTTTTAGAAGATAAAAGTAGTGAAACGAGCACAAAGCCTGGCACTTATTTTTTCCTGGTATTTGTTGCCTAGGTTTTCAGAAAACCCAGATAAAAGGGTTTCCTTAAGAATGCACTTCAGTATGCAATTCAGGACCATAGAGTCAGTCATGTAAATTTCAAAACAGAGCCTGCTATATCACTGTGTGTATTAATCAGTGCAGTCTGCAGTCCCTTGGCAGGTTTCCAGCGTAGCCCTTGATGCCAATTTTGGAAACCCGCTGTGTATGTTGCAGAGCCCAGAAACCGGCTCTGGACAGGGATCCACTCCCACCTACGGAGAGCCTCGCAGTCACCTGGGCTGGGCTTTGGCTCTTGTTACTCCCCAAAATAAAACAAATGACCTGGAGCATCCTACTAAGGAACATAATCGCTAACGTGTAGATAGCACTTGCCTAATTACCTGTCACCATTTCTACACATTTTGGTTTTTTTCTGCTCATAAGGGATAAATACTTGTGGCCGTTTTGGTGACACAGGACAAGGCGCTGGAGCGAGACCCTCTCTCCAGAGTCATTCATGCTGGTTACTGAATACATGTCCAACGGCAACATCATTTGGCTATTTCTGACCTGCAATAGATTGCTATTTGCAACCTTTTTTATGCCATTATCCATCTCCTGAGCCATCTGGCCCCTGTTGCAAGATACCTCAGATATATTAATAAACCAATCTAATAGAGCTGTACATATTAAACATACAGCAGAAGCAGCTGCTTGGTGTTTGTTGTGAGCTTTCTATTTTTCCCTAATGTTTCAGCTACTGTAATTTAAAGTCATAAACCATCTCCTTCAAGGAAAAGAACAGGATTATTTTTTTCCTCATGTACCCACAAAACAAAATAAATTAATCTTTCATAAAAGAAGGCTGTCATTGAAAAGAAAGTTATAATCAGCATAACTGTCCTTTTTCTCCTTGGAGTGCAAACTTTAGGTTGAACAGCATTGTCAGTTCATCTTATTAATATACCCCCCTGACAGCTCTCATATTAATTGCACCAGATTGCTTGCAGTGTGCTCATTTGTTTGTTTTCTCTAAACTAAGAACAATCTGAATGACTTTCAGAAAACTTTCCTTCCTTTCACATACAAGTAGAGGAAAACAAAACATATCTTAAAGGACTTGAAATTGTAGAGTATGAATTTTAATGATCAAACTAGTGCTTTTTGGGATAGTGATTATCTATTTCTTAAAGTGGGCCTACAGATATAAAGCTGTATAAACCAACAGAGAGAAAAATCTGGATGTACACAAAAAATTAAAATAATTCTTTTCAATAGATGTATCAAACTCTATTTTGATTTTGATATTTTCAGCTGTTTGGATAGGTGGTTTAATGATCAATCCATTTCTGAATAAAAATTAAGGAAAACTGACAGTTTCAAATAGGTGACAACACATTTTAAACTGGAATTAACAAAAGGCATTTCAGGGATTTGTTTAAGACAAGTAAATCAATTCTTTTTTGAGCACCTGACTGCATCAGGCCTTTCTGAAATTTGAGTCTTTATATGCTTAGATGAATTAATTGTCACAAAACTCTGTTCTAAGTAAGGTTATTATGTTAAAAAATGAAATTAAAGTTCATTCATAGGTATTTTTTTTCTGTTTATCTTACTTGATAGTTATTGCCTTGAGGGCTAATATCTAATAACTTGTTCTCTTGCCTGTATTTTATAACTCAAATAAAGCACAATTCCAGGACTAACAGATGTCACAGCAATTCAAAAAGAAGGCTTTTTGTGTTTTCTTTTCCATCACTGATGTCCCTAATTCTTGTTCCCCATCTGTTTCCAAAGCAATTTCTCATGAACTACTGCAAGCTGCTGGTAAGGACATACAACTGTTCCTACGCATCTGCACCATCCTGCACAGCTATCAGCACTGGCCAGGCTAAGAATTCAACCACAGACTCATAGGGGAGACCTTTGCCAGACTACTAGCTCCCCAGCTGCATGAGAAGGCTCAGGAACTGCCATTAAAACCCAAAATACTATCTTTAGAGTGCATCTGAAAAATATCTGGGGGAGAAAAAGAAAAAAAGAGAAAAAAACCACAACAAACAGCACCCACACAGAAATCCTCACACTGACCAAGGTAGGTTCTTTTTCAGCTTGAACGAATGGCTGTTTCAGCTTTTCTCACCTGGTAGATACTGAATCTAATTATGCCAACATTCAAAACACCTTAAAGATTAAGAGAAAGCTTAGATATAGGATGAAAAGAAGTGAATTGCTAATGCCAGCAATTAAAGTCTGACAAGCTCAAAACTGAGTAAGTCAGTTGCGGTATTCTGGGGCTACAAAATAAAAAAAAAAAAAAAAAAAAGCTATCTGTGACAAATATGAAAAAAGGAAAAAAATCTCTAAACAAACCCTAAAATGCTACCTGGGACAGGCAGCAAATATTTGAAGGTATTTAAAACAAATGAAATTAAACCCCCCTTCCCAGCTGCACTTCAAGCTCACAGAACATGATCTTGTAGTTTTAAAGATGTCTTGCACAAGTCTCACTACTGGGTCTAAACACAGATCCTAGGAAAAAACCTCATGACATAGATTGTACCGTTTTACTTTTGACTAAAAAACAAGAAAGATCATAAGGCACTGGTGGATGAGTTGTGGAATAAATAGCAATATTTCTACATATGCAAGGATAATGCTGCTTATCAAAACCACTAGAGTTTACGCTTTGAACATTTCAAAAAGCTAATTTTCAATAAGAAAAAATAGCATCTGCCCCGATAGCCCCAACTATATCAAAGATGTTGGTTTTTTGCTCCCTACACTCAGTATCTCTCTTCTGAACTCCTTTTTCTCTTTTTCAAGTGCCTTTAAGTTTTATTAATCAGACCTCTGCCCTGTGATCATCAGAAGCAACACAACACACAGCAAAACACATGTAGGCTCAGCACAATCCCTTATGACTGGTGGTTGTAATGCGGGACAGGAAGCCCCATTACCTACCCATCGCTCCATGTTCCTCTGAAAACATGCCCCAGCCCAACGCGTGAGTTTTCTGAAAATCTTTTTATTCCTTCCTGTGCACGTGCTTGTGTTCCCCAGAAAAATGTGCTCAATGTGATTCCTATTACTCACGTATATTTTTTCTTCTCTCTCTAGTGAGTTCAAATTGCTATAAGCCTCCCTCCTAACTGTTCAGATTTATGCCCACCCAAGCCTCATCTCCATCTGTTTCAGTGATTGCACTTAAGAGAGTCAAGCTGGATGCGAGCCATAATCCCAAAGGTGGAAAACCAACGCTTTACACATGAAATCTGTTGTCATCTTTGTCCCAGTGCAGTGGATGAAAGGATCCAAACCAGAATCACTTTTGAAGCAGACAACTGTAAAAGGGCTTCACTAGAGATAGGCAGAAGCCTGTTTGGTGGGTGAATCACACTTCCGACACCTGTCAATAACGCACATGGCCGGCTAGTGAAATGAGCTTACCTTTTCCTCAAAGGAAAAAAGCACTTCAAACATGCTTCTGAAGTACAAGGATTAAGTGAAAAAGAAAAAATCTGTTGTATAATTTTTATGCATATTAAAAAGACATGAATGACATAAAGGAGTGCCTCTCTTCTCTGAGAGAGATATACGATGTACGTTTAACCAAACAATAAAATTTCTACAGACTTTATTTTCCTTCATATTAATCATTACAGATAGTCTGCACAGTGCTGGGAAAAAAACAAGGCACGCTCCTTTCCCCCAACACTTATCTATAAACACATTAGGTTTAGCCTCTATTTCATCCAAACATTTAATACATATTTTCTCCTGTACTGTGAGAAGAAGCTGTTGATGGAGATTGAGGGGACCATGCCCTATGCAGATGCTCCTCCCTTACTGCATGAAGCAAGCCCTTAAGCGCTTCCTTGCTAATGAAATACAGATTTGTTGTCTACCAGTCAGTGTAGAAAATCATGATTGCCTCGACTTCGTAGAGAGAAATTGTGAGGCTCCAAGAGGTGAAGCCATTCGTCCAGGGTCATCAGCTAACCAGGGACTGAGCCTATTGCACACAGGACTCTCCACCACAGCTGCCCCAGTCAAGAAGTGTTATTGAGAAAGGGAAAAGAGGCCAGGAGGCCACAGGATGGGACAAAGAAATCAATCCCTTCTCAGCTCTCACAACTTGAGAATTATTGGCGTTTTGGGGTTTTGGTTGTGTTATTTTTTTTTCCATGCAAGTATGACTTGCATGCACTGGAACTCATTAAAGGTAACTGAGTTAAGTCAATTTGTTATCCAAATAATACTGAAGTAACAGTGTCCTAAAAATGAAAATGCATCCTGTCACTTTAGTGCAACTTCAGAAACCAGCCTAAAGTCATTTATTCCTCTCCAGTTGCACTGCCAGAGGTGGCTGCAAACACTTTGCAAAGCACCGTACAATTATCTTTGTGTTCTTAATAATGCAGGGGACGTGAGCTGACAGACCCATTTGTGGTGCCTGCAAGGTCGTGCTAGTTAATTAAAAGCAGTCTGTGCTGGGATGGGGCACATTAAGCAAGGGGTTCCTTAATGTGACACATTCCAGTAGTATTTGATAGTTGATTAAAGTGGATGTCATTAGTATTCCCTGGATAAATCTTCCTTTCTTGTGGACATTGCATTTTATATGTACATTACTGTGAAGTGTTTTAAGGATGATAAGCAGTGTAATTAAGCATCATATTGTAAGTGAAATATAATTTGCATTTCTCTTAAGATAAGTACTGCTATCAATTCAGTCATCAATTCAAATTTTCTAAAATCTGTAAATGTTTATCAAAATAATAAGTTCCCTGAGATATACTATTTTTGCTCAACTACCACAAAGCACTTTAACATGGAACGCAAAGATATCTCTCTCTCTAGTTACAAAATCTCTGAGAAACCTCAAGGTAGCAACTTCCCCACAATCATACTCTTCCAAGATGGGGGAAATCTGGGAATGTAAGTAAGTGGCTTAGTTTGAAGATTATGAACTAATTTATTTTTTTTCCCTTCCGTTTCTGGGATCCTGACACAGCTTAGGAAGTCCTTCAACACCCTTGAAAGTCATGGCCAAAACCAATGTTACAAGTAATTTAGAGACACTAGAGTGCAGTTTTGAAACTTCTGGCCAGATGCAAATATCAGTTTTGAAATCTGGATTGTTATTAAGGGACTGTTTCCCACAAAAGCATATGTTACACAGTACTGGCTTTTCTGCTGTTAAGGAACACTTAAGGTTTTTCCCCCCCTTTTCCTCCATTCCAGTATGAAAAGTTGAGCACTGCAGAACAGCAGCGCAGATGCAATCCCCTTTCACATGCTCACAAGTTAAGTCTGGGCTTTTAAAATCGGGTCCATTGGCAACAGGAGTCCGACTTTAAGTCACAGTTTGAATATATCAAAACTCTTTGAAGACACATTATTGCCTCTGACCCCAAAGCCTAATCTTCGCTGGATTCATGTCATATGAAATCCAAGACCACCAAAACCAGCACAGCATATTCTGAATAATTTTTAACTTTAGTTTAACTGCTTGCTTCTTAATTTTCATCATTCTCCTTCACAGTATTATAATGTAGATAGTAGTGCAATTTCACCCTGCCATTAGATGTGCTGAATTTCTGTCCATGAGTAAATTTTTTAAAACAGTATTTCATTGTGTTTTTTTTTGGTTTTTTGGTTTTTTTTGTTTGTTTGTTTTAAAAAAAGGCACAAATAGCATCACTGTAGGACAGCCCACTTAAATTGACATGATGACGGAACAATCAAGTTACTTAACCTCACCCTTCAGACATAATCCTGATAACACTGATCAGAGAAAAATCTAGTAACACTTAAAATTGATTTTAAAAGACACTTTCCAGTTCAAACACCTCTGAAACTGTGAAAAAACGCAGAAATGCATTGGACCTACGCATTGCACCTCATGCTCAGCACTAAGGATAATATTCCCCACCAGCAGTACCACACAGCTCAGAAACCTAAACAGAGATGCTAATAGGCCATTTACACAATGTTTTTCTTTGTTAACACTTTCAGATGCATGGCTGAAAAGTATAAGCAGTATATTTTCTCTGTCACTGAGCAGATACAGACCAACGTACATGCCTTAGCTCACTTAGACTTGTGTTCAAAGTGTTGCGTAGCTTTTATGCCATTATCCATCAGTTACCTGCCTCTGAAGCAGTAATTACCAATTCAAGTTCCAAAATGTTCTTGCACTGAAAGTCACTCACGGTTAGCATTGCAGCTAAAGAGGTACCTGCATATTTCTTTGTCATTGTGTTTCAGGACATGAAAGATCACCTAACTATGACAGAATAAATAAATCCTGAAATAGATACAGTTATCTTATTCTTGTTTTGTTTCTGTATGACCATGCGATGAGTTATCAGTGAACATGTTGGTAGAGCTTTCTTTCCCTCATCAGTCTCATTGGAAATGAAACACGGTGAGAAGGACAGATGATCATGCGTGTATGCATGTCTGCATAGATGTTTGAGGGGACGGGGGAGGGGGCAATGGGAAAGGACATGGCTTGTCTCCTACTCTTTGATTCGAGCCTTGTTCATCCAATGGATCAGTGGCCCACAGCAAGCAGCCTCAGCCGGCGCCGCCTGGCAGCACGCACTCTGCAGGCGCTGCCTCAGCAGGGATTCTGCGCCGCTCGCCTTTGTCTAGTCACTCACTCTACGGGCTTCACACCTTCTGTCACTCATTCCTCTTTCTCTTATTTAAATAAATGGTTTTATTACAGATATAAGCATAATTGTAACTATATATTCTCTCACATGTGCACATTCACATGGGGAAGGAAACCAGCAGGACTGGACTCATCCTCGGTGGAAGCCGGCTTATTTCAAGGCGTTTACTCCCACAGACACAGGCAAGTAAAAGAGGATCAGGCCTGTCTGTCCTTGGCAAGTTCATTCAGATGAATAGAAAACTCCCAGAGTCTAAAATAGAGATCTTCCCTAACTCTTCTGCAAGTTATCATTGTCTGATCAACAACAGTAGGAAAAAGGGAGAAAAAAAACCCAGTCTTTGGGAGGGGGTCTGGAGAATATAAATCCACAATCTGTTTTCACTAAACTAACCAGAAGCATCTGATTTTCAATGCCACTTACACTTCAGATTCAGTAAAGTCACAGAAAGCATAAATGCAAAGCACAACTTGTCCCTGAGATGCTACGAGTGCTCGCTACAGCAAGAGTGAGAGAGATGTACGCTTGTAACAAAAAAAACCCTACTAATTCTCTTCCTCCTCTTGGTCAACAGAAGGTAAAGTGCAATAAAACAGGTGAAACTGTACTTGGGGAAAGGAGAAAAGAAATTATGCTTGCTTATTTAAAAGCATCTTACACCCACACAACAAACAAGAAGGTCAGCATTCACAGTTACCGCACAGCAGTGAGTGACCGCACAAGATAGACTGCGATAGAAAATCAGTCCCAGCAGCAGCAGATGATTTCACTGATGTAGGAACCAACACAACAGATTGAGGGGAGGAAGCCACATCCCTGGCCTTCCAGCTGTTCACGCCATCCCCAGCACAAGGCTGACAGCCATGGCAGGTGCTCAAAGATGCACATCTGCTTGGGTACCTACACTGCACTGCTGCAAAGACGTGCAGCTACAGGGGTGCAGGTTTGCCTTACTGACATTGCTTAGTTGGTCTGGTTTCTTTTCCCTTTATCTGCATTCAGGCAACCAAATTACAACCACAGAATGGGTTTATGAAAGGGAGGTCCTGCCTGACCAACTTGATCTCTTTCTATGAC
>JAOQGH010000032.1:27813186-27840094 GCA_025769975.1 Gallinago jamesoni
TTTTTATGTGGTTGGACTCGATGATCTCAAAGGTCCCTTCCAACCACTAAGATTCTGTGATTCTGTGATTCTGTGATCCCTGATCTGTGGATAGGCTTGTCCTGATGAGTATCTGTAAAGCACCAAACAATCTCACCAGCCTAACCTTGTTTAGTCTACACAGGGAACTATGCTTGTTAGAAGAGATAAATCTTAAACATGCCTTTTCTATCCTTTTCTTTTCCTGGATATTTTGAGTTATGCCCACCCCATTTCCTTCAGCCTTTGGCCCTTCCACCCCAGGAGCTCCTGTAAATACAATTTTACCCTTGGCACACAACATCTCTGCAGCTTGTAGCACATGCCTCTGTTTATTCTCAGTCCCCAGATCACTTTGTAGAAGAAAATACGAAAGAATCTCCTAAGAATCTCCTCAATTTTGTTAAGAAACAGTAATACGTAGGATTATGGCAGTAGCATGTTTCCCTAACCACTGGTGACACACAGGACTTGGTCACACCAGTAAACACAGCCTTTCTGCCCTCCTCCATATCAATGTCCCCTGAGGCATCCGAGCTGGGAGAGGCAGAGAGGGAGATGCAGAGACCTTTGTGGCAATTTCCTTACCCAAGCTCTCAGTTACTTTGTGGAGGTAACTTCCTTACCCCTCTCTCCCAGCTATGAAGGGATCAGAGGCCAACAAGGCCTTAGGGTACCAGTTTGGTGTTTAATGGCAAGGGGGATGAAAGTCAGCGACATAAGAATTTTTAAAGTTCAAATTAGTCTTTAATTTCATTTGACTGATTTAATCTTAGCTTTTGCTATAGACATCGTTTCTCCTGTTTTTCACTACAAAACTTCAACTTCATAATCATCAAAACTGAGCTAAAAAGTGGACAATGGACAACAGATAAAATTGAGCCCAAATAAGAGAAAGATCTTACTGCTGGGCATAAGAAAATATTTCAAAGAATATGGATTCAAGGTGTCTCTTCAGAGACAGTGAATACCAACCACTTATTAATTCAGTTTGCGCCTATTTAGATTCCTGAAGCTAAATTTTCACATGGCAACCTTTGTGAATTATGATTTCTATCTCCAGTTGGCAAGGGACTCCTATCTGATGAATAATAACATGGTTTCAGTTATTCATTCCTTGATCATCGCTCACTTGGACTACAACCACACAATATATCCTTAGCAACACAAACTACTTCAAGCACATCAAGCTTTTCTTTTGCTTATGGCAGGCTATAAAATTGTGAATCATTATATCTTGATCTTTATCTACAATCAATATATAATATTACATAGATATATCCCCCACAGTGTTAAAAAAAAAAGCCCTTAAACTTTCCTTTCAGACACTCCACTGCCCATGCTTTTCCTCTGAGAAAACATCCTATAACAAGGTGGTTTAGCCATGTTTCTTTATACTGTTTCTTCATAATTTTAAAAAAGAACTCCCAGTTTCCTCTCTGTGTTCTACAGCACCAGACTGATGAAGGCTCAAGGGATTAAAAAGTGAACAGCACTTAAAGGCTCATACCTACAGCCTGTAGGATGAGGCAGAAACCAGAAAGGCCCATTTATTTTTTTTTACATTAAACATACAAGGCCTGGGTCCTTCACTTCCTCAGATAATATATGCTGATGGATTTACTCATATTAATGTCTCTACTTCGCAAGGGTGAGAAGACAAGGAGAAACAGGAGCTCAGTGGAGGCTTTCCTTTTGTGGAGAACGGGTAGTGTTACTGTCACTATGCAGCTACTGCAAATACATCACTTGTGATGACCCAAGGGAACAATTTTCATGGTTTTGCACCAAGAAGGTCTCAGCATGGCACTGAATTCAGAATATATTCATGACTTATCAAAAAAGTCCATCAGTAATCACTGGTGATGATTTTCAAGTAAGTCATTTTCAATAAGCTGCAGAAGAATTCACTCTGGCTGCACAGACCTGGCCAGCCCAGCTACCGGTCCTCCTCCTCCACTCCCAGGAACCAAAAATTCTCTTTCTTCCTTTACGAAGGATGAGAGGAAGCAGCAGATGTTAAGCTAGGAATTTCACACAAAACAGTATTCTAAGTACACCAACACATTGCAATTTTTGGACTCCTTGGAAAAGCTGTGGGGATTTACAGAAATTCAGGGCTGCGCTGCTGGTGCCAGAGCCACGGATGTCGGTCTCACGCTGGGAACTCAGGTATAACATGCCAGCAACAGTGACTGCAAAGGGGCTGCCTGCACGTTGCATCGTAAGCTTTCCTTCCCGGTGTTGCAATAGCAAGCTTGAAGGCCAATGCAACAACAAAAGATGACAGTGGGTAGCAGGAGATAAAGCCAGTCAGCCTACTGCTCAGCAAATTCTGACCCCAAAATCACTATCGCCAAGGGACTGAATGGCTCAGGTGAGAGATGACAAGATACAGCTACTATTTTCTGCCCCACTAATAATCTATTTGAAGGTCTGTAACCAAATTTTTAAAAAGCCCACACCCTTTTGTCCTCAAGAGGACCACTTGCCATATTTAAGAACACATTAGTTTAAAGCAAAACAAATCAAAGGAAAGTGAAAAAGGTGAAATGAAAAGGTTCAAATATCTTCCTACTGAAATAATGGCAGTCCATTACACCCCCCAGACAGGTTGTTGGCTTTTTTTCCTTTTTTTACAAAACTTGTATCTTTTGAAAACAATGCACAGTTTGACTGGATCATGTATCAACACTGAAAATCCTAACAGTTTCTTTTGATTATTTTATGAGAAATGAGTTTAAATTCATTGGAGGAAATAATACGGCATGTTGTAAAATTGCTTTACAGATTAAATCTATTTGGGTCCTTACAGACTTTTGAGTTATAAAACATATTGGATGAACTGCAGCCTGTGATCTGAGGAGAGTTGCTTACCACTAGTAAAGTATTGCAGAAGTAAATCAATTGTGGCCTGACATACTGTTTTTCTCATATAACTTTCACAACTGTTAGGAAAGCATACAAACTGACCTTTAAAGTAATTCATTCTTTTTTTTTCCAAACTTCAAAAGTAATTTTAGTTTAAAAAACATGAAGACAAAAGGAAAACAAGTTTTAAAATCCAAAGGCTGCTGTGAAAAGGGACTGCTGTCCTTCAGCCAGCTCTATTATGCACTAGACAAAGGAATACAGCTTGCACTGTAATACCTATATTGATTTTGCAAATAGAAAAATATAAAAACATGCTTGAAGCACAGAAAGTCTATGTAGAAAAAAGGATTAAATAAAACCACAACATCTAGTACTCTAGCTGTAGGTGTACTTTAAATTCAAAGTCACCAATAAGAATTTACACAACAAAAAATGCTAAGAAATTAATTAAGAAGTTACAAACAGTGAAATCTCTGCTGTACCTGATAGTGAAGGACTCATAGAGAACCCATCGCTTAGTGATGCTACTTTACTAGTAAATTAGTGCAATATTCAATATACAGGACTCTGGAGTCCCATGTTCCCCTTCCCCTTTCTATTTCACACACACACACACACACCCCCACCCACCCACTCCCCCTTATGCAAAGATACAATACACAAACAGGCAATCATCCAAATGGCATTCGTTATAAAATGGAATTACATACATATATATAATTCCTAATTAGTGCTATAGCTAAAATCCATCTGTGTACTTGCATGGCTACCTGGGGCATGATGATTCCCCTACAGCTAAGCAGGAAGAAGGATACATTTGAGGCAGATTTCACTGTTAGGGAATTCTCCAATTGGTTTATGCTGTCACATATTGTGTACAGCTATATATGGCCAGGGATCTGCTTCTGAGGAGGTAGAGTCATCTCACTGGGGAGGCAGAGGAGCAAATCAGACGTAGAATGTGGATATCCAGCACTTCAAAGTCTGAGGAAAACAAGGTAAAAATGATCCACCCTGTGATTTATTTGCCTTTTTTTCAATGCTTTCTGCTTACAAATTGATTATTCCATTAAAAAACCAACAACCCTGCTGGCCATGAAGTTCAGATGCTGATGAAGAAAGGAGTAGTCTCTACAGAGAAGAGCCTTGCTCCTCATGGGAGTCTCACACATGCCAAGGACAAGATGTGGACACTCTCCAGCAGCACCAGCACATGTCCAGCATAGAGTAATGCTAAATCCACTCCTCACAAAGGGGCTGCAGAAGAATCTCTTCTATATGCTAGAAACTTTATCAGTCAGAAGAAAGAAGTGTCCAGTAGGAAGTTTGCTCTTTGACTTTTGAAGAAATGATTACAAGATCATGAAACAAATTATGGATTATAAACAATATATGGATTACATTTTACAACAGGTATTAAGTAACTATTACTGATGTTACTATAGTCTTGTTTACCTAAACTTCAGAAAACCCATCTCTCATTTTATAACACCTACTTTTAAACCCGCCCTTGCAGTGTTTCAACAAAGCAAGCAATGCTTGCTGTACGTATCCTCCTTTTTTTTTTTTCAAACTTTTTCAAATGCATCTTTGTGTCTGAGAATTAACGATTCCTAAACTATCAAATCATGGCAATGTCTTTTTATATCTACATACACACACATAAAACTTGTACATAGAGGGATGTGAATAAGATTGTCAGATAGGAATAGTGAAAATCAATATAAGTGACACAGATATAATATCTGCATGTGTAATAGTCCACAGTGCATAATCCAAAGGGTGATACCCTCTGTAAAGTGCAGAGCGCTGCTGAAACAGCTCCCCGGAGTAATCTAACCTCTGTCAAGTACATTCCACAGAAACCACTGCTGGGAAAGGCTTTTTCAAAAAATAATAAAAAAATTATCTTTGCATTGGAAAATGCATTAATATCTTAAACTAGATGCTGGATGTAATCAAACCCTCCTCCTTCCCCTTGCCATGGGCTGTTTAATGTCTTAGCCACCTCACAAGTCATACACGCCATAGGAAACTCAGGGGACTCAGCACCATCAAAGACCATGCTCATACTGACTTCACGGAGACTGTGCTGCTCTGCTGCAGCCAAAAACATGGCATAGACCCTTCCCCTCAAGCTCCCACCGAGAAAAGCTCTCTCCTGCTTTATTTCCTCCTCATGCCTTCTGCCAAACACACCTCTAGTCCCCATCAGAAAGTGGTTTCATAAAAGCTGGTTTAAAGTGTCACAAATGTTAAAAACCCAACCTAGGGCTTGACCTGCATCTTGCGTTCCCACTGCATGGCTGGGGGATGGGGGGAGAGGTATAATCGTTCAGTCATAAAAACAACTTTCCTCATTTGAACCAGCTAAAACATGATGTCTGCTGGCATCTCAGGTTTTTAGCCACTCTGGTGTCTGACTAACCGCAGCAGAGTGTCAGTTTAAAGACGATGGATGAGAATTCTACTTTATCACAAACTCCTTGACTGCCCATCATTTCAGTTTAGCATTCAGACGACAGTAAGAAGACTCCTGGAAAATGGCAACTGTGAATAGCAAAAAAATAAATAGGAGAAAGGGGAGTCAAATAATGTAGGGGGGAAAATGTAAAAAAATAATAGTAATAAAAATCTAGCTTTCTTAGAAAAATGCAGAATATTACAGCAGGAGACTAAAGGTATGATAAATATTGAGTCGGCGCATAAAGTGTGAATGCTCCCTGTGCATGCTTTGCAGACTTGCTAACGAACATAACAGAGACGTCTAACGCCAATTATAGGACCCAAACCCAAATTTTGGATTTTAAAGTTTTCAGAGAAATGAAACTTATAGTGCCAATATCAGCTGTTGAGTTTTCACAGAATACGTAAGCCAGAAAATGTTTGTGGTTCATGTAAGGTACCTGCAGTTTTTGTAAGGTCATTTTCTCTTTTTCCTTGCAGACCGTTCTACCTCTCTGTGAGTAGAGACTGGGCCAGAAAGAGGGACTGGCCAAAGAATTACCTGATTTTTTAATTTTTTTTTTTTTTTTTAACAAAGTCCATGCTGAATAAGCAAAAAGTTATCAGGTGCACTATGACCACAGTACAGTTAACCTTGGAAAAAAATTTAGTATATTGCCACCAAAAGCTGCTATACTCTTCAGCTTCAGATTACAGTTTTGCTAAAATAGTTCTTCTGTAAATGCTCAAATAATGCGTGCAAGTGCCAAGAACAAGACTGCTGATGTATTACAGTAACAGACTGCAGCCCCTGTCTGTCAGCCAGTCAATCTGGATTCTTATACATTAAAAAGTTTCCATGGAAATAAAAGGTAATGATACCACTACTGCATTTGAAATTTTTAGTAATTTCCAATACTTAGCCATCTTTAGCAATGCTCAGATTATGTTTGAATATTTGAATCTACTGCATTTCTGAATGTCACGGCAAGTCTTTTGGGACCCAGTCTTACAGAAGGCTGGGGAGGATGAAGAACTTTTCACTCTCAAGTCTCTGAGACTCTAAGACTGTGTGCTGGTGGTGTTTTCAATTTAGGTTTATCAACCTGTTATAGCCTAGACTGGTGGGATCAAAGGTTACAGGAGACCAATGGCAGAATGATCAATAACACTGAGGTGACACTACCAAGAATATCATCTGCAAGTCTACAGTAGACCTTTTATTCCTACAAGTGCCCAGATATAAAGAAGAGGTAATTAATACCCATATTAACTAGCAAATGTTTGCAACACACAGAGAAGCAGAGAGGCATCTTGTCAGCAAGAAAACATTTGCTGAAAATAATGGACTGTAATGCCGGAGATCTGGTCAGGATTGCTTGGCTACCCTGCCCAGACCACATAGGGAGGCTTTTTCAAGTTTTGATATCATTGGAGCACTATTTTTTCCTCTGGTGTTTTGATGAAAAGCCTCCTTTGGCTGTACTGTCTGTGAAGCTTGACTTGAAGACTGACATGGATCTGAAGTCACACAAAGGAAGCAGGACCAAGCTTTCAACTCTTACGGCCAGTGGGAGGGAATCAAATAACTGCATCAGAAGAGAGCTGTTAGGTTGCAGGTTGAAAGCTACAGGTTGAAGGTTTTAAAATCTTGTTCTGAATAATATGCTCCTGTCTTGCCAGAAAAGACATTGTTAAATTTGTAGGTTCTGTGTATACTCCAGGAATAAAAGGCACATCAGTTTGTTTTAGAAATGCAAAATGGATTTCCTAAGACAAGGAGGAAAAAGTGTTTCTTCCTTCGTGCAAGCAAGAGACATTAAAAAATGTCCTCTGAATATCAACAACTCTTATGTATTAACAAGTCTAAAATATTAGAAGACAATTCTGAACTCATATTGAATTCCAAAGTATGTGACCAGATTTTAAAGATATTTAGCCATTTTATTCATGTATCTGACTAAAAAATTGTGCAGAAGTTCCAGATGGCAGTAGCTTGCACAGCAAAAGATGTAGTTTTTGCATTCAAATAATGCACACATGGTTTTCTGATTTTAAATATTGCTTTGTCCAATAATGCAACTCATCACTAAAACTACCGAAGTGAATTCACAGCTGACTTTTTGTCAGACACTAAAAAGTCTGTACTGCATTCATTTAACATTTTTTTAAACAGAAAAAAAAGGGGGGGGGGTGGGGGGTGGAAGGGGAGGTTGCTCTTCCCAGTCCATTTACATCAGATTGTGTATGTTTTTGAGCAGCAATTTAGAAAAATATACATACACACATGGTAAACCAAGAATCCAGTGAAGTTAGAAGAAAGACAATAGACAGCCCTCTCTACAAAATGCACCTTCCATCTCAGTGTTTCATAGGTGTGCAAGCGAGAGAGAAGGAGGATATCACTGACCCTAAAGATAGAATAGCTGTACTGTAAAAGGACTTAGTTGACTTTCAGGAAACTTTCAAGAGACCTACAATTCACTCCTCTGTAACTCATGAATTCTGAAAAGCCCTCAGGAAGAACATAAAATCCCAGCAGCCTACCATCTTAAGCAGCATTACCACCTTTCACTTCTTATAACAACATTTTCTATTTCTACATACCCTGGTAGTCATGGGTTTATGCTTGACAAGAATCAGACACTCAAGGACAGTTGAGCTTCCACATATTTAGGCGTATGAGTAAGATGCTGTTTTCAGAGTACATGCACAAGGATTGTTTCTTTGAAGGAAGGTGCCCAAATACTACAGTCCATCACCCAGCCAAGGTGTTCAGCCACCGAGTCCCCATGATATGAAGATTTTCATTTATAAATAATCTCAGTCTCATTTACATAGCTAAGTATCACTTCATTTACATCTTGAATATCTTCCCAGTGGAAATGTATTAGCAGGTCTCATATCATAGCCCAGCCTTCTGCTAGCAAGCTGGTTTCAGATCTCTTCAACTGCAGCTACAGTCACTTTCCTTTAATTAAGCTGCACATGTGGCCTGAGCTTTAAACACTTCTCAACCTGCAGCAGTCCAGCAGCACTAAGCAATGACTTGGCTTGTCTGGAATTGCGACAGTTTCTGAAAAATTACATAATCTTGAGTGACATCCTACTCTCACAGCCATGTCAGTGCTGTAAGAGTCAGCAAGATAAAAGCTATATGGAAAATGCTGCAGGCAACTCTCCTGAAATTGGGGTCTCTCCCTCGACTCCATAAAAATAGCAAATATAAATTACAATTCTTAAAATGGGATTCTGTTGAAATGTTTACAAGTATTCAGAACACCAACATCACCTACTATACAAAATTTGAAGCATATATATTTATATACTGCCTTTGACAAAGAGCAGTTTAAGATGACAGTAACAGTATAGTGAATAATTACACCAAGTGTGCGTGTGACCAAACACAAACTAAAGAATGAAATGAATGTGAAAATTTCAAATTGATTGACTGGTTAGAAATGCCCGCCTCATTTCTACCCGGAATTCCTCCTGACAGCTCCTGCATCATACAACAGCCATGACCCAGAAGTGCCTATTAAGAGGCAAACATCTGGGACTGAGAAGTACACACAGGACAAAAAGGGCAATTTTACTGGCCACTGCCACCCATCACAAACATGCTCGTTTTATCAGAAGCAGCCAGGCGCCTGAGAAGAGCTCACTGACTCATTTTAAGATTGCAAGGCAAATGCTAAACACCACAAGGCAAATACCAGTCACCAAATGGGAGACAATCTCATCTCCTATTGGGGTAAGAAGGGTGGAGAACAGCACGTCAGGTCACCTCTCTACCATCAGTACCATCAGCGTGAGCAACATGCAGCTATCTGTAACCATCATGGTCATTAAGATGCCAAGAAATAAAACTGAGAAAAAACAGCTTGAAAAACAAGTATAAGCAAAATTGGGTATCATATCCTAGCACGATGTATGTATGTTGTGTAACAGAGAAACAAAAATTTTGACAACTACATGTTTCAGTTTTCTGGAGAAATGAGAACCAAGTTCTTGAGTAGGCTGCAGAACAGACAGGACAGAATGGGACAGTGAGGTATTTGGACACCTATCCTTGCTCTTCACACATCAGGTGTGTGAAGCTGTGCACGATAATGAAAGCAGCCTGCATCGACAGAGTCCACTAACTGACCTGAAGACTAAGGTTATGCGTCCTCTGAGCAGCCTCCTTGACTGAGAAATCACTTCTGGAAATCTGAGCCCATGTGCACATTTTGTGAGTCAGGTACCATATACGCTGTTCATTGCTCCTAGCAAAATAATCTTGCTCATACTTAAGTGATATATGGTGTGTCACTTAAGATGCTGGTCATCTTCCATTTGGAAAAGAAAGAGATCACATTACAAACGACGACCCTGCTAAATCTTCTTCCTCAACACCCCTCTCCATGGATTCAGAGTCTATCGGCAATAATTATTTATTATTCCTACTTTGTCTTCTTCTTTATCACACTAGGACATACCATCTCATCGCCAGAAAGCACGAATCTGTAAGTGTCTAAAGGAGCATTAAAATCGCAGCCTTAAAATGTATACAACATTGATTTATATCAAGAGGGCTCCCAGGATACTGAAGAGCTACTTGTAGACTTTAGGCACTTTAAATCATAAATGAGCAGGAAAGTTATACAGAAACAGTTAATATTAGATTAAGTGGCAGCAAGATTGGGAAACTTTCTCTGGAAAAGCTTTGAAACGAATTTTAATCAAAGTTGTTACTTATTACAAAGAAAAGGCAGATTTGTGAAATTATGGTTCTTGCCAAAAAGGGCATAAAGGAAGGATCAAGAGATCAGCTACATGCAGCTGTATTTCAAAATGGGTCATTATCCACTTTCTGTATTTTTAAAAAAGTAACATTTCCGCAGAATGTTACATACCATATAGATGAAGCTCCTGCAGCTTCTTTGAATTACATACACAGTTTCATACTTCCTATTTTGTCAAAAGAAATATAAAAACTGAAGTTTCCAAACATAGCCAAACATGTAAAGTCTTTGTTTACAGCTCGTGATGAAGTGAGAAGGAGCAACAGAATTTAGACTCTGACAATATTGAAAACTGGTAGTGTGGAAAAAGAAAGGAAGTTCAGAGTATTTATCTTTTCCCTCTGAGAACTGCAAAGAGCTCAGCAGGTGATCAGAGATGGGATATTAAGTTAACATCTCACATGTAAAATAAGAATAGCAACTCCAGGTTACCTATGGGGTGTCAGATTAATTAGTGACTGTTTGCATTCCGCGCTGAAGAAGCAAGACACTGTATAAGTGCTAAGTATTACTACAAAGAAGAACTTTCAAATCTTGGCAAGTTCAGTATACATAGTTGAAATGGCTTTATATTTCTTGCTAGAGAACTCTCCGGTACTTTTGCTGATGTTTGCAAAACCACCTTTATCTTAAAGGCAATAATGTTATGTTAGTTTGCAACTGTCAACAATAACAGTGCAAGTCAGAATAGACCAAGAAAATATTAATATCTGTTAATCAGGACAAAGGCTCCTACTGTGTTATATTCTCTTAAATATAATTCATGCTTGTTTAAGACTTTGTAGCCAAGGGAAAATGAAAAAAGAAAAAAGAGAAAGAATAAAAATTTACATTAATTTCTATCTTTTTAAAAAACAAATAAAGGAAGTTCTAGAAAAACCTACACCTAACGTCTCCTACCCTAACCCCATTTAAATCAGTTACAAAACTCTGCTGGCAGCAGAGCAGAAGGGTTTCACCCAGTGCATCAAACTCTTTTTTAGCATAACTCTACTGAGGAAAAGCAAGTTATGCTCGATTACTCAGAGGTGATTTGGAAAACAGCGTGAACACTGAGGTGACAAAGCCAGCTGATGATACTTGTTTGCCCAAGGTAGTAAAAAGGAAAGCAGCAGTGTAAAGGTGCAGAAAGACCTCTGGCACTGACTGGCAGATGAAAGGGCTGGAGACACTGAATGGAGATAAAGGTATAGTAGTACACATGAGGAAAAAACAATTTTAACTCTACGTATGCAAAAGTGAGCTCAGATCTGACAGCTACTCGTCTAGGAAAGACATCTTGCTGTTAGATGGTTCTAGAGAATACCACTTTGGGGAAAAAAAAGAAAAAAAGAAAAAATTTATGTGTTGTTACAAAAGCAAAAGGAACCTAGCAGAGACCGTTGCATGCTCTGATACCAGCTCACAGGTGGTGAGCCTGACTTGTGATTATTTTCCTACCATTGCAACAGCAGCAACCCCTCCTCTAAACATACAGAGGAAATAAACCAACACAAAAGAGCAATAAGGATGGTAAGAGACATGGATCCCTATAAGGAACTAACAGAACCCCTCAGCCTGGGAAAATACAAATCTGAAGCTCGTGGTAAAGGTGTAAAAAACACTGAGAATTGTGAGGTGCATACATGGGGATCAGAGATTCATGTATAAATTTAATACAATGACTGGTGGCACCAAAATTAATTTAGCAGGTAAGTAGACAGTGGCAGATGCTGCATCTCACTCCACATAACCAACATGGCATGCATTTCCACAGGGTGTCACAGGAACATACAGCAACATATCCATGTTGGTTTAAAGAGTAATAACAAGAAACAAAACAAAACAGAGGTTTTTTGTGCAGAAGGCACAAGCATCTCCATCAGCACGTACAGGAGTATCTCAGGGCAGCCCAAGGCAGCAAGCTGCTCACTCAGGCTGCCACAAGCAGGGCTGGTAGAGGCAAGCTGCCAGAGCGGGAAGATTCAGGGTGCACCTGGGCCCCTCTTCCCACTGCCCTGCCCCAGCAGAAGGGCAGGGGGCTGCAGCAAAGACACCCTGAGGCACTCTGTCTTGCACCTGCTACTTCTACTCCACTGTGCAGGGGGATGCTCCACCAGGCCAGGGTGGGTCATGCTGGACCATGGTGGTGCTCAGTGCAGCCACCACCCACAGAGTGCCTGGGGTAGGGGACCACAGCTTCTGCCCAGCTGTGCCCCCTCCAAGGCTGCAAAGAAAGCCACTACTGTTTGGGCTGTTTTCCCCAGAAGCCACCTGGCTGGACTGGCCTGACTTGCTGGTGCTCACAGCTCCTCATCAGGGCATGTAACTCCTGTAAGCCCCAAGGCAACCCTGCAGCATGCTTCCTACTCCGCCTGGCCCTGCCAAAATCGTTGCAGGCAGCAACCACTTTGATGTGCATGCAGTTCCCAATACAGTCCTAAGCTCAGGCAGCAAACTTAGGCAAGTTAGCAAAACAAGACCAGACACTCAGGCTCAGACTCAGAAGTCTATTGAAATTGGATCATCAAATACAGCACCTCAAGGCCTTTTCACAAGCTAACAAATGCAAAAATTAGGAGAACCTATATTTGAAATTAAAACAAATATATTTTGTTTCAAAATCCTTATTTTTCACCTTTACCTGAGCACCTAAGAAACTCCAGTGAAAAGCTGAATGTGCCTAAAGATGTGCCTAAAACCACTAGACTTGGGAGCTTTCTCCACTGTTGCACAGGAGAGAGGATTTTTTTTTTGAACCCCTCTTCCGTGGATGCTCTGTGCATGCCCCTATAGGGCAAGGTCCTCTGACCTCAGGTATTATGTCAAAATAAAATCTCTCTTTTTTTGCAAATGAATGCTTTTTTCCTTTCCTTTTTTTTTTTTTTTCACCTAACAGAGATGTCAGATTCAGTATTGTTTTAACATCCTTCTTTACAGCCGCAGCTTTAGTGTTTCTACTGTGAACATGCGAATCACAGTACCTCCAAGAAAATCTTTAGTATAGGAATAAACAGAAATCCATAAATACCCACATAGATCTTGCTAGACCACTTCCTGCTCACTTTTTATCTCACCCTCTTATCGTAAAAGTTAATAAAAAATTAGTCTGAATATGCATTGTGCTGGAGTACGACAGCATTAATTCCAAACAGACCTTTTGTTCCGTTTGTTATTTCTTGCTGACAGGATGCCCCAATTTCAGGAAGGCAATCTGCTTTTCAACTGCTGCTCTCCTCAGAGAAGGCATGGCAAGGCAGCCAGGAGGTAACGTCCTTGTGTGCGTGCAGCTGTCCATGGGAATCGCCCGCGTGTGGTGAAGCACAAAGTGGAGAGGAGGAATCATGGGTGAATTTTTGGCTTCCTTTTGTCTAATTGTGTTTTAAAGATGTGACTACTAGTTATCTTGCCCATCAATTGCCCTCCGTGGCAAAACAGGCCTTGTGAATCAGGCACGTCATCTCGGCACGACACGGTTGTTTATAAAACTGAAATACATAATTTAATAATACTTCAGGCCAGATTCTCAGCTGATGTAAACGCACATAGTCTCACAGAAGTGACTCGATCTACTCTGACAGACTACAGGTGAGCAGCTGTCTATCTATTCATAAACATCATAGAAAAGTACTTTTATTTATGCACTATTGCAAGGGCAGGAAAATCCCACGCTCCCACCGGGTTGTCTCACTGAATGCCAGAGATTCTCAGAGCTCTAAGCTAATTTGAGGAAACACAATTAGAGAGATTGTCATAGCTGCAAAAGGGTCTGTAATTCATCACCTGCAAAACAAGGGTAGTCAACACTGAAAAATGCATGAGGTCTTCTGAGTTTTTTGAGCCACTGGAGCAGTGGATCACAGCAGTGTGTATCCCAGACCTCCTTCCTCCCTCCCAGGTGAGCGGCAGCAGGCTGTGAGCGGAGCTCTTTCTCTGCAGAGATTCTGCACCCTTTGCACAACAGCACAGCACATCTAAATGATACCATTTAGAGCATTTTAATGCCAAGGTCGGACCCCTGGGATATGACACACGTGGCTGTCTAAAATACTTCTGCAGGGAAGATATTGGACCCAGGTCTCCATCTCCCTGATTTAGTAATCCCTAGCTCTCTTTGGGAGCTACTAACACAATTAAGCCAATCCAGCAGGCACACTGAGGCACTACCTACTGGAATGAGCTCCTCAGGGGCAAAGGTAAAGCCCAATGCCTGGAAAGCATCTCACTTGGAGACACACTTGGTGCTGGGTACCAGAGTCTGGTTGGGACTACTGAGACAATGCTGAGAAGAAAAACCAGGCACCTGAGAAGCAGTAAAGCACAGAATCAAGTCCCTCCTCAGACCCCCAAATGCTCCTGATACCAGCTGAGCAGAGACCTCAGGATCGCAATTGAGATGTATGTCTCAAAACCAATTTTTGTAGGTTTTTGATGGTCATTTTTGACAATGGAAATTATGAATAGTTTAATATGTGTTTATATAACACTATATATGTTTCTAGGCCCAGCTCCAGAAATTCTTCTGAACTGAACCTAGATTTGAACCACAAACTGTGTTATATTCCAGAAAAGATTTCCAGGCATTTTTAACCTGGACTTTGTTGCTAAGCTAACGACATAGCAGAAAGACTACAACTGAGAATGCTTTCTGAGCAGGTACTTCAAAATAAGATGATGCCACATCAGCTGCAATTGCTACAAGAAAGAGACCTTGGAGAGAAGTTATTAATTGAGAAGGAGCACACTTGTGACATCAGTTTCTTTGTGTGTGGTGGTGGGTTTTTTTTAAACAATATTGGTCTTTCATCCTTGAAAACAAAAAAGCTTATGCTGTCATCATTTCAGGTATGCATTCAAAGCAGGGATTACATTTTTAAGCACAGGAATGAGTGGAAACCAAGGAGAAAGTGGGTTGCAGAAAACACTATGTGCTCTAATGCCATCTAGTTGGATTTGCCGAAGTACAGTGAGTAGCCTGTACTGTCAATCAATGGGATCAATGTGATTGTACGCCCCTGGGCATGCTCTGGCATGTGCTCTGAAGATAATCTGATTCTCTCTCAGTATTGTGTACTGGTCAACAGATCTGTTTGTGAAAGCTCAAGGCTCAGTCTATTACATTATTACATTATTAAACCTGAAAATATATTCTTATGGCATGCACAAAAGGCGCTGTGAGAGAAAGCTTGGGAAATAGTCCATGAGAGAAGAGCTCAAGGCCATAACCCCACAACTCAACAATGCTCTGTCTGCCCAACCCAAGATCCCCCAAGGCCTTAAACATACAGACAAGAGTTTGAAGAGAAAATAAGCAGGGCGCGTATTCCTTGATGACCACAGAAGCGATGACTTTCTCAGACTGGATATACATGATGATGCAGTGACAAGAAGAATTAATCCTGTTTTAAGAAAGCTGATTTCTATAGCTTGTGAATATAAGGTAGCAATTGTAAGCACTGAGCTTTTTAGGAGTCTAATTGTTTTCCTCCTGGCATAAGTTTTGAAGTCTTTTTCAGAGAAAGCTCTCACAGACATGTTAATGATTTCGCCATTAGATTCAGTTGACCTGACTCTGCTCAAGGTAACAGCTGTGAGAGTCAGAAGAAACACCACTTGGGTCAAGGAAGCACAAAGGTTGAATCTGGTAGCCAATGTGAGTGGTTAAATGAAGCCACACACTTGGAAATATCATTTATGCTTCTGATAAAGCTCTTTGGAACCCAGCTCAGCTGATGTTTGAAGCAAAGCTAATGACAGCTTTCTGATATAAGGAATTGTATGTGTCAATGATGCTGCACTGATTTTTTTTGTCAAAATTAATAGTGAAACACACAAGTTTTGCAGCTTGGAAAGTTGATTTTGACTTAACACAGATTTTTCTCTTTAGTGTCCAGAAAGGTGTTAAAACAGACTTAAGTACTCTCATTTTTAAAGTAGCTATTTTGTGGTAAGCAGTCCCCTTTAAATGAAAGTCATAATTGTACATGTGCTCCTGATGCCTATTAGCTTCTAGTTCGTAGATTCTGAATTACCTTCCCCGAGTGAAATGCTTATGTGAGTCACAGTTCATAATATTGCTTATTCAGCTACATCTCTGTAATTTGAACTAATTGAGTTAAGTAATAGTGTCATAGGACTTTGGCACAGACAGTTTCGGCTCTGGCTGTAGTTCCTTGTCATCAATTATCAACTCATACTAATCACTATTACTGTCAAAACTGACATCAGTGTATGGCAGTATTTATCTTACTCCTGGTTCTTATTCCAAAAGGCTCATTTACATATGGTATCTATTTTCTGCATTCATACCTTATTCCCATTATTTCAAAGTGTTCCCACCCCCCTTCTATCCTTTCCTCTTTCCTGTATTAGCCATGGTCCTCTTTCATTATTATTTTTTAATTTATAGTATCAATCTCATTATTTCCAGCACTGAACCACAAATGTGGGTTCCCTAGTTGTCTGCTTTTGTCTCCTCCTAATCAGTCATTACCGTAACAGGCGTCTTGTCATTCTGGATGCCTGCTCTGCACATTTGTCCAATGAAGACCCTGGAGAGGCTCAAAAACCTCTTAGCAGAGGAGCACTGATCTGCTGAAGTCCAAAGGATCAGCATCACTGGAAATGCAAGAAAGCAATGGCTGATTGTGGCTTTATCTTGCATTAATCTGTTGAAGCTTTCAAATTTACATGTAGGTGCTGCTGATGATATAGTATTGGAGAAGATTTTACAGCACCAGTATATTGATGCTATAAATAAGATAAAACACTACTCCTGTTAATGATGAGGCTTAATAAGGAGGAAGACATTAAAAAAAATAATCTTTCAAACCCCTCTAGTGTTTCTGTGTTTTGTTTATTCTCTTACTTCCTACAGCACTCTTAAGTATTTCATTTCTCTTATGGTTCTTTGTTATCACTGATACGCTTAGATATCAGGCTTTCTTTTAGGCCTTATTTCACACGAGACTGTTTTTTCTCCTTCCTATGCCATATTGGCATTATTAGTTTTTCTCATACCTTTCCTATTCTTTATTCTTTCAACATCTCTGTTTTTCTGCCTCCACCCTGCTACATATCTCCCCAAAGCTGTATGATGCTTGCCACCTTCTAGTGCCTTCTTTATCTGTTTTGATTTCCTTTTAATTCCCATTCCCAGTCTTCATTCTCCTCCTTGCTCTCTTAGCCCCAAAGGCCTTTTCCTTATTTGTTCAATGTCTGATAATTATTTTTTATTAATTCATTACCTATTCTAAATCCTTATAATTATTATTCTTAAATTATTATTATTTATTATAAAATTATTATTATACAGACATTTTAATAGAACGCAGATTGATATCCAGGTACAAAACCAAGTATTTTTTCTACAAGATTAACAGGTTAGACTGCATTTGGCATTGCTGGGACTGCTTCACAGAGTAGCCAGTACAATCTTGTAGTATCACTGCATTGCTGAAGGCCAACTGAGTTTTCATACTAAACCAATGCAAATTTTTTTTGCTTACTTGATCACAAAGTGGGCTTCCTTGTGAAAGTTTCAGAACTATATTGAGTTTAACCTTCCTGCCAAATGCCACTGCAGATATTATGTGGACAGCTAGATTTATTTGGAAAATACGCCACCACTTCAGGAAGTGTTATAAGATATTCATCAATGTTTAATTATTTCCCTAATGCAAAAGAGAGGAAGCAGTTAAAAGTCCCATCCCAGAATTTTCTCTTTAGAGGTAAAACTTCCTGATTTCGTCAAAGAGAAAGAGACAGGGACAAAAAGACGGCATACTGGGGGGAAAAAAATCTCCCTGTCAGGGAAAAGCAAACATAATATGTTACTTCAGAGCTGATAGCTGACTCCACATACAAAGTTTTCCAGCATTTCATTTAGATTACTTATTTCAGAATACAGTCCCTAAACACAGGCATAATAACCATAACTTAAACTCCCCCAGCATCAGGATTTAATATTGGGTGAGAACTTGTTTGGCTGAATTTAGAGAATACAATTAGTTGGTCCTATTATGTAAAACTAAAATACGATCTGAAGACTATCTGAAAAAAAACCTAAGATGTAAAGATGAAGATGGTCTGATGTGTCACCTGGGCTGCCATTTTCTTCCATCAGAAATGCAATGCACAGTATCACAGCTCTCACTAAAGAGACAGGTGCTCCGCATCTCTTGCGCATCTCATTTTCATTTTGCTGAAGGGCATGCCCTAACCACTGCCCTTTGTATTTTCAAATCTGGCTTGCAGCCTACACTCCGGTACACCTTTGCAGAAGACAGCATCAGTCACTACAGTCTTCCCTAGGGGCCTGGAAGGCACTCCTTCCAGCTGAACCATTTGCAATGCACAAGGAAAGTCTGCTGCAGGTAGGATTTTAACCGTATGTGCCAAAATTTCAAGGCCTGACCTTTGCACTGGCACCTGGCTGAACTCATCCCTCCTCAGAGCCTCTGTTTACAGGGCAGGGCATGTCAGTGCCCAAGAGCTTTTCTTCCTCCATGAAGCAGCTGGGAAGCAACAGAAGATGCTACAGCAGCCCCAGAGCGCTGCAATCCTCCCTTCTGCCTGGGCTTTTCAGAAGCAGCTATAGCTGAGGTGTACACAAAGAACTGTTTCACAGTGTGCCACAAAGTTGGAAAAATAAGCCTGCAGTCAATCATGTCCAACCTGTACTGCAGTACAGCAACTGCCTGGAACTCTCACTGGCCTCCCAGCAGGATTAAAAATTTCCCAGCATGCCTCAATAACCCATCAGCACCCTCAAACTCATGCTGCTCCTACAAAGAGCCCCCTTACCCTTACACAGCTTCTGCCAGTCATCCTGACAGCACAAGTCTGAACTTTGCTCTATAATGGAGAAAATGCTATCAATTCTAATGTAAATTGTGTCTTATTCAAGCACTGTATCAAACACTTGGCTGTGTGAGTTCCTCACCAGTGCTACAGCCCTCATCTCCTCACAGGGAATTGCTACTAATAGCATTATTTTAGTTTCTTACCTACTTTTTGGTGTTTGAATTTCTATTGTGGTGCTTTTGCAAAAACAGCCAGTTTGTAAGAAGCACCACTGACAGGCCCTGCATCAGTTCTCTCTGAGTACCATGATTTAGAAAGCCTAGACAGAGCTGAAGATGCTAGTGATAAACTATACAGTCCTGGAGACCAGGCAGGGTCAGCTGTGGACTTTTCTACTAATCAGTGCTGGAAAGGGTAAATGACTTACTTTTAATATACTGAAATGCAAAAATTTTGTACCCGTCTTCCCCAGAAAAAGCAGTTACATTATACATACTGGAAAATTTTGCTTCCAAAATGACCCTTATCTATCCGGCATAGGTGAGGGAAAAGGAGAGAAAATAACCTGCAACACAGATTGAACAAAGACTCTAGAGATTTAGTGCACAGCTTCCAGTGTAAAGTGTCCTTTAGCAACAAAGCTGGCTTAAAACATTCTTGGGTTTATAACCTTTGCAGCTTGTGCCTGCATCTACAGCACCTAGACTGCACCCTTCTCACTGAGCTAATGCAACTTTTAAGGCAGGGAGTAAAATCATCCAGGTTACAGAATTACTCGAGGGATGAAGCAGGGAAGGAGGGGGGAAGGCAACAAGAAAACCAGCGCAAAAATTTCATTTAGTGTCTTTGCTCATCTAGCACCCCCCTTTTGGGTGGGTTATGACATGAAACTCTTCTGTAAAATGCTTTGTGACCTGCTGATAGCTATCATGTAAGCATTCTCTAAATTAAAAATTGTCCTTGAGACCTGCATTCTGTGCAGATAGGCTTTGGTAAACGACTCAAGAATGGCATGACTCCTGTAAATACATGTTAGTTTCCCTATCTGCACACAAGGAAAAAGAGGAAATTAGGCAAGTTGTTGAAGGCCACAGTAGGAAGCAGTGTCAGGTTTAAGTTTTGAACTCCAGAAGACTATGAATAACACATTTGTCTTCATACCGCAAGACTGCATTTCTGTCAATTTATTTGGAAGTCCTGGAATTTCTATCAGTCACTCAGCTCATTTCCCCGTTCACCTTCTCTTTAAACAGCTTTAGATTATACACTTTGTGCCTGCCTAACTCTTTTCCTTCCCTGTAATGAGATGCGGAGACACTACTGAAACTCGCAAGCTCCTTCTCAGAAGAAAAACAGCTTGCAGAAGTTTGAAACATGAGTGAAATGTTTAGCAAGCCCCAAATCATTATCTCAGCAACCACAGGTCTAAAGGGCAAGGTTATTATCCGTATCTTGCAAAACGTTTTCATATATATTTAATAGATTTTGTCAATTTGACCAAGTAAGTGTCAGATAATTAAGGCTAGTTGTGCAAAAATGTTGCAGCTATAGTGTAATTTCAGTGATTTTTTTAGCAAGTTGAATGTTGATGAAGAAGATTAGGCAATGCAGAACATTTTTTCCCTGGTAATTACTCTTTCCTTCACTACACCTTTACCACAACTTCACATGGCATGGAAGGATGCTTTATTATTTCATCTGTTTCCTGTCACATACTGAACCTTGGCTTACTTAAAATGCCTCCTGTCTGGAAGTGGGGAGGAGAAAAGGGCTTGCTGGAGACACTATAAAGAGGTTTTATAAAGATCCAGGCTGACAGCCTAGACGCAGGAAAAATAGCACCTGACTGCTAAGATTTAAACTGCAGCAGTCTAGAGGGAGGCCATCGCAGGGAAAAAAAGTGAGACGCAGCATAAACACGCAACCTGTGCAACACAGTGAGTGACAGATAGCACTGTCAGCCTCGTCCCACATAAGAGGAACAAATGCTGCCACGACGACTTTCCATGGACTCGTAGCAGCCACATCCGTGCCTGTGTCTGATGGAAGTCTTTGCTTGTTGAGACTGCTATCCATTTTGTTTTTCCAGGGTGACCTCCACAGTACTGATGGTTCCAGCCTCAGCTTGAAACACCAGTTTTGATACAAAGATGTGTATAGTTAAATGACATACCATAAAAGAATGTAATTTATAAGTGTACAAAACAGGAGAGGATTATGGATCACTATACTTCAACAGGAAATTCATGGATATACTTTCCTGACATATCAATTTGGAGCCCATGCCTCTAGATGACTTTTCCCCTCACTGTTTTTGCTCCAAGCCAGGATGTCCTTTAAATGAAGCCATGATAAAACTAATTTCTATCATCACCAAGGGCACTGCAGATGAAAAATGAGAATAGAAGTCGAAATGAACATAAATATTAGATGCTAAAATATATCACTGTTCAGAATGCATCAGGGACTGAGCATTGTGCAGTCCTGCATATATTCTGCAGCTTGTGACACAGTCATTTCTGTTTCTTTCAGCAGGATAAATAGGTCGTAGAGTTCAACTATATAATCAGTTAACATGTCTAGGGTACAAATCTCAACAAGAAAGTAGCATTTTCTGGTGGAAACAAATAATCTATAAGAACTTCCAAACTATGAAATGCAAGATAAGCTGCATCTAACTTCAGGATTAGAATTTAGAAATAAAAACCATGAAATCCTCTTACAAAAAAAAGGAAAGAAAATGAAAGATGAAATTTAACAGGTTGATTTTCATAATGATTCAGTATAACATGAGCTGGAGCTATATCAAGTTGTTCTTTAGCACCTCTGAGACTGGAGAGTCTTACAATTGCATTTAATGTGAAGTGATGGTTATCAACTTTGTTGCTTTGGATCTAAAAGTAAGGCTTCCTCTTCATATTAATTTCATTTAAAATTTAAGCCTGTCTATGGCACTGTGTATAGGATTGAGTTAAAAAAAAAAAAAAAGATTGAGCTGTGATGTACATGATTTTCCAGGGAAGATGTATATAAATTATCAAAAAGAAGAGAGTCTATCTTATTCTACTCTCTGCTATAAGTATTATTCTATGTTAATCAAATATGATTTGGAAAAACCACTGAAGAAATTCAAAAGAACATATGAGAACTCTATTTGACCCACAAATGGACGATATTAGTTTTTTATTATTCAAATTTACTTAAATGTTTTCTGTGGTATAGCAACATACACAAGAAAGAAAGCTCGAATGAAGATATGAATAGCAAAAGTTCCCCATTTCCAAACTCACTAAGAATACTTGTGTTTTAATTTGTTTAAGTATAGTTACTCTGGAAGATGTTAACATGTAGGAGAAATTACAATGATAAATATGTTTAGGAAGAAAAAGAGGGAATTTGCAGTATCATTTTTCTTGTGATTTATTTCACTTATTTCACTACCCCTGGAAATTTTTAGTAAAGGAAGAGCAGTTGAAGATCTGTGACAGCATCCTCAGATTATCCTAAGGAAAAAATGGAGGGGGATAACACACGTTTTGCATGAGGCAACTAAGTCCTGCCACTTCTCTGTGCTGGGTAGTACTTCCTATATTTTGGAAGTAGAGAGGATTACCAGGATAAAGAGGAAAACTTAGGAAGAACATAGTAATGTGAAAGTGCAGATTCTGTCCCATATTTATAGTTTTTAATGGGACTGTGTGACACATTCAGATGAAATAGGAGCTGACAAACCTTCACCCAAAATTTGCTCTGCTGCTGCGCGCAGTCTTGTTTAGGTAGATGACTGCAGCCTCAAACCCTGTCTGTATAGTGTGTTCTGCCAGCTTCAAAATTCTCCGAAAATTAGAAGCAGAATAGCTTCTAGAAGCAATGTTCAAGCAGAAACTGAGTAAAATGTTTTTAACCTGTCAAGTCTCTAGAAGATTTTCTGAACCAAATCATCTAACCTTACTCTCCAGGCAGCAGGAGACCCAGAGGGAAAGTGTGTTTGGTAAGGGTCTGGGTGAGAGTATTTTTATACAAAGTAACACACAGTGTTAAAAGTAGGGATAGTAAAGTAGGCTAAAAGCAAAATGTGTTAATGGAGAACAATAAATTATGTGACAAAATATGGTTATTAATGTTCATAAATTCAGGCATACAAAATAAACCAACTTTAAAACACAGACATCCAGCTCAAAACTTTATTGAATTAATTCACAGATATTATGTGAACCTGATCTTCTAGTTTTTAAACTTGTTCCTAACTGTAACAAGAATGGAAGCACTATTTTGGTAAATTATTACATTACAAGAGTTAAATGGAAAAATTACTGATAAACTGGTATCCCATAAGGGAATTTAAATGGATTGTGGTATGGAAAGTAAAGGGTATGCTGCTGTTTTACTTTTTATAACCAGAAGAATTCAATGAAATTTTTCAAAGTGCCCTCAAATCACATTTGAATGGAGGAAATGCATTTTGCCAAAAGAGGTTGTATTCACCACATGCTATAGCAAGCAGCTCTTGGAAACGTATGCCGCAGAGACAGCAGACACCAAAAAATCTTCACTACTGCTATTCATCTACAAATGGAAAACAGCCAGACTCCTTGAAATAAAGGAGTATTTAGAAATCATCATTCCCTCATCAACCCAGGTGAAGGATAACTGAGGTCCTCTCTAACCATGTCAAAGAAGTTGGAAGGTCCTGAACCACGGCAGTGTCTTGCTTTTCAAATAATCTAAGAAAACGGCAATTTAAACTGGGCTTCGGTGTGAAAAGAGCTCCAGGCACAGCAATGGTGACCTCTTTGTGGGCATAGGTGGGGAAAAAATGAGTGTGCTCAAACTTCTGAACACAAAGCCTCCAAATATCATCCAGAGGTGGCTGCAGGAGCATGTAGGGAAGTTCTTGAGTTTCCTAAGGTCCCTCATTAAACCATATTAGCCTCTTCAGGCCCCACAGTGGTGGCTTTTCTCAAGGGGCAGCAGACACAGACTCATGATGACACTGGGATACCCTAGCAGCTCGTTTCTGACAGGAACACAGAAAATCACTACTCTTACACCTTGGTTCAATAATAAAAATGCCATCTATGCTTCCTTCACCCTTCCCTGTTACCGCAGTAACAGTACACCTGGGGATGTTTTTCAGCTTGCATTGCCAAAGCAGGGACTCAACACCAAGTTTCCACAAATAATAATAATAAATAATAATATCTAGATCAAACTGTACTGCAGCTTTTATATAGACATTGCAGGTAACTCTCACTCAACACCTGTCAGGGGCCTGGAGATGTGACTAAGATAATAAAGGGGATGTGACTGGAAGGTCACTAGCTACTGCTGTATCTCCCTAAAAAAAACCCCAAGAACACAAAACTGGTATGTGTGTGAGCAGACATCAGTGGGTTGTAACTGAATTATAGTTGTGGATAAGGGAAGGGAGAGAAGTCCTCAGAACAGAGGTAGTTTGCATACAACGTTAATTTTGAAACACAACATTTTCCCGTTGATGTTATTTGCATACTCCTCACACTGTTTTCCCTCCAAGCTCCTGAACCTTATAAAGCAAAAGTTTGTCAGTATTGATTGATATGTGGCTCTAGGTATTAAGCACCTGTATTTTTGAAGACTAGACCTTCGATTACATTTTCAGAAAATTCAATCGCTACATAATGTCAATGAAATGCAAGCATACACAAGAGTACCTGAGCAGTCCAAGGTATTAAAAAACCCACAGCAAGCTAGCATCTGGGAAAAATTGTCTTTTGATAACCCAAGCAGGGGACAGACAGAAGATACACAGACTTTTACACGACTGCAGATTTTCAGAGTTACCAAAAAATTTAACAAAGACTGAAAAATAACTATTCATATTCTGCTGTGTGTATAGGTATATCCATATCACCTACACAAATGCTTGCAACTTCTTTTACAAGTAATATGCAAATTAATTTAGCATTGTTGAGATTTGCAGTAATTTGTGTGCACTCCTAAGTGGAGTGAGGAATAGAAGAATATATCATAACACATTCCTCACACCTGCAACAACATGTCAGTGTGACAATGTCACTCATTTACATACCCATTAATTGGTTTGTATATTCCTCAGTTAAGCACTGACTTGCCAGGGATGAAAATTCATATATTTCTAAATTTTTAATTTGTATATATATTTCTTATTTTTATTAGCTTTATATTTAGGACACCCACCCACCATATGTTATAGAGTTTTATTATGTTCATATAAAAATATTTTTATCTATATATTTTCAATCTGCTACTAAAGGAATCACTCTTCTACTTATGAGACATGCAGGGCTGCAATGGAACATACAACAGAAGGGAAACCAGTAGATAAATAATTATATTCAGGAGTACACACAAAGATAAATCCTTTAGGAGAAAATAATTTTGTTGACTTTTTAAAGCTCCACTTCACCCTTTTTTTAGAGTAGCATGCTGAAAAATATATAGGTTCACAGCATTACAGAAACCAACTGTTTTTCTAACCAGCCACCTCAGACAAGGTAAACACAAACATACATTATTATTTATGATCCAGTACTCTTGAAAACATCCATCTCAATGAGTCCATCACTGTGCACTTTTTATCTAGTTCATCAAAAGAAGAGTAACCAATATAAATAAACAACAGAAAAATTTGTACCTAGAAGAATATCTGTCCTCTTTGTCCTGAATCTATAAGAACTGAGTGATATAAAGCTGGACAAAATAAAAGATTTAACATTGCAAGGAGGAGTTACAGGGAACATTTGCCTCTCGGTCCAAAACTGCAATTCAAAACCAGACACCAGCTACCACTTCGACCTGAAGAGACCTATGCTCTCCTTAACCTTGAATCTCTAAAGCACTGAGGCTCACACCTGCATACATCTGCCGCTATTGCCCTCCTCAATCAGAGCAGCAAACCCTGCTCAGCCTCTCATCACCAAAAGAAAAAAAAAAAAAAAACAAACAGTTTGGTCATTTCCTTCAGGCTGTGAACTCCAGTGGGACAAAAGTGCCTCTCTGCAACCCTGGGGTGAAGCTTCAAACAAACAGGAGTACTTACCCACCACTGAAGCAGTTTTTCGTCATCCCCTCCCTTGCAGCTCTCCCTGTTTGCAGTTCAGCTGTTTTGGATCCAACTCTAAGTTGCCCCACTCCTCCTTTCTTCTGGGAGTTGAGGCACTTGGCACATGATTGCTCTCTCAGGTGCCAGAACCTGCAAATTTAAATAATGAAGGTTTGACAGTCAAGTCAGGGGTTTTTTAATTCTTAAAAAAAAAAACCCAAACCAAACCATGATGAATGTAATCTCCTAACTCCTAAAATGATCTTTTATTAATATATTCTCCCTAATATGACCTGATTTTATCTCAGGTCATTTCAAGCCTAGTTTTTCTCTGAAAACTTTTGGAGTGATTAGTTTTTAGGAAGAGAGACACTTAAAATATTTCTATAATAGCAACATTATTTCTCAAGTTTTTTTCTGCTCACCTCCCTCCAGCTCTGTGTGTCATTCTGAGCAAAAAATAGAAGGGCATAGATGGAATCCATTCTTAATTTAATTTAGGTAATAAATCATTTTATCACAGTTAAACAGTGAGAAACGTGCAGGGGCAGAAAGGCAGCACAATTCTATTTTAACCAAATAGTAGCTCTGTGCACAAGATGCACATCAGTATATTGTTCCCAGCTTTTCCACATTACTGGTTACAGGATTTGTTCATGGTTACAGTACATGGAGAAATAATTTGCTCTAGTAGCATCTGCTCTGAGCACGGCAGTCACAGAAGGTGAGAGTGTCATTGACGGGAGAGGACAGACATGGGGCCAAGGACCAGACTGAAGCTGAAAAGCAAACTCATGTCCTTGGTAGTGGGAGAAGTGATTTCCCAGAGGACAGGGACTGCAGCATGACAAAAATAAGAGTTTCATGAGGGATCCTTAAACTCAGGCAAAAGATTATCCACAAGACAAAAAAAAAAAGGGGGGGGGGGGGGGCCGCG